>OY726522.1:3494738-3888818 GCA_963383655.1 Bathymodiolus septemdierum | reverse complement strand
TGGTATAGATACATTCAGTCTTAGAACCGTGAACTATTGACAAGATATATGGTATAGATACATTCAGTATTAGAACCGTGAACTATTGACAAGATATATGGTATAGATACATTCAGTCTTAGAACCGTGAACTATTGACAAGATATATGGTATAGATACATTCAGTCTTAGAACCGTGAACTATTGACAAGATATATGGTATAGATACATTCAGTCTTAGAACCGTGAACTATTGACAAGATATATGGTATAGATACATTCAGTCTTAGAACCGTGAACTATTGACAAGATATATGGTATAGATACATTCAGTCTTAGAACCGTGAACTATTGACAAGATATATGGTATAGATACATTCAGTCTTAGAACCGTGAACTATTGACAAGATATATGGTATAGATACATTCAGTCTTAGAACCGTGAACTATTGACAAGATATATGGTATAGATACATTCAGTCTTAGAACCGTGAACTATTGACAAGATATATGGTATAGATACATTCAGTCTTAGAACCGTGAACTATTGACAAGATATATGGTATAGATACATTCAGTCTTAGAACCGTGAACTATTGACAAGATATATGGTATAGATACATTCAGTCTTAGAACCGTGAACTATTGACAAGATATATGGTATAGATACATTCAGTCTTAGAACCGTGAACTATTGACAAGATATATGGTATAGATACATTCAGTCTTAGAACCGTGAACTATTGACAAGATATATGGTATAGATACATTCAGTCTTAGAACCGTGAACTATTGACAAGATATATGGTATAGATACATTCAGTCTTAGAACCGTGAACTATTGACAAGATATATGGTATAGATACATTCAGTCTTAGAACCGTGAACTATTGACAAGATATATGGTATAGATACATTCAGTCTTAGAACCGTGAACTATTGACAAGATATATGGTATAGATACATTCAGTCTTAGAACCGTGAACTATTGACAAGATATATGGTATAGATACATTCAGTATTAGAACCGTGAACTATTGACAAGATATATGGTATAGATACATTCAGTCTTAGAACCGTGAACTATTGACAAGATATATGGTATAGATACATTCAGTATTAGAACCGTGAACTATTGACAAGATATATGGTATAGATACATTCAGTATTAGAACCGTGAACTATTGACAAGATATATGGTATAGATACATTCAGTCTTAGAACCGTGAACTATTGACAAGATATATGGTATAGATACATTCAGTCTTAGAACCGTGAACTATTGACAAGATATATGGTATAGATACATTCAGTATTAGAACCGTGAACTATTGACAAGATATATGGTATAGATACATTCAGTCTTAGAACCGTGAACTATTGACAAGATATATGGTATAGATACATTCAGTCTTAGAACCGTGAACTATTGACAAGATATATGGTATAGATACATTCAGTCTTAGAACCGTGAACTATTGACAAGATATATGGTATAGATACATTCAGTCTTAGAACCGTGAACTATTGACAAGATATATGGTATAGATACATTCAGTATTAGAACCGTGAACTATTGACAAGATATATGGTATAGATACATTCAGTCTTAGAACCGTGAACTATTGACAAGATATATGGTATAGATACATTCAGTCTTAGAACCGTGAACTATTGACAAGATATATGGTATAGATACATTCAGTCTTAGAACCGTGAACTATTGACAAGATATATGGTATAGATACATTCAGTCTTAGAACCGTGAACTATTGACAAGATATATGGTATAGATACATTCAGTCTTAGAACCGTGAACTATTGACAAGATATATGGTATAGATACATTCAGTCTTAGAACCGTGAACTATTGACAAGATATATGGTATAGATACATTCAGTCTTAGAACCGTGAACTATTGACAAGATATATGGTATAGATACATTCAGTCTTAGAACCGTGAACTATTGACAAGATATATGGTATAGATACATTCAGTCTTAGAACCGTGAACTATTGACAAGATATATGGTATAGATACATTCAGTCTTAGAACCGTGAACTATTGACAAGATATATGGTATAGATACATTCAGTCTTAGAACCGTGAACTATTGACAAGATATATGGTATAGATACATTCAGTCTTAGAACCGTGAACTATTGACAAGATATATGGTATAGATACATTCAGTCTTAGAACCGTGAACTATTGACAAGATATATGGTATAGATACATTCAGTCTTAGAACCGTGAACTATTGACAAGATATATGGTATAGATACATTCAGTCTTAGAACCGTGAACTATTGACAAGATATATGGTATAGATACATTTTCAGTTTTTAGAACCGTGAACTATTGACAAGATATATGGTATAGATACATTCAGTCTTAGAACCGTGAACTATTGACAAGATATATGGTATAGATACATTCAGTCTTAGAACCGTGAACTATTGACAAGATATATGGTATAGATACATTCAGTCTTAGAACCGTGAACTATTGACAAGATATATGGTATAGATACATTCAGTCTTAGAACCGTGAACTATTGACAAGATATATGGTATAGATACATTCAGTCTTAGAACCGTGAACTATTGACAAGATATATGGTATAGATACATTCAGTCTTAGAACCGTGAACTATTGACAAGATATATGGTATAGATACATTCAGTCTTAGAACCGTGAACTATTGACAAGATATATGGTATAGATACATTCAGTCTTAGAACCGTGAACTATTGACAAGATATATGGTATAGATACATTCAGTCTTAGAACCGTGAACTATTGACAAGATATATGGTATAGATACATTCAGTCTTAGAGTGAACTATTGACAAGATATATGGTATAGATACATTCAGTCTTAGAACCGTGAACTATTGACAAGATATATGGTATAGATACATTCAGTCTTAGAACCGTGAACTATTGACAAGATATATGGTATAGATACATTCAGTCTTAGAACCGTGAACTATTGACAAGATATATGGTATAGATACATTCAGTCTTAGAACCGTGAACTATTGACAAGATATATGGTATAGATACATTCAGTCTTAGAACCGTGAACTATTGACAAGATATATGGTATAGATACATTCAGTCTTAGAACCGTGAACTATTGACAAGATATATGGTATAGATACATTCAGTCTTAGAACCGTGAACTATTGACAAGATATATGGTATAGATACATTCAGTCTTAGAACCGTGAACTATTGACAAGATATATGGTATAGATACATTCAGTCTTAGAACCGTGAACTATTGACAAGATATATGGTATAGATACATTCAGTCTTAGAACCGTGAACTATTGACAAGATATATGGTATAGATACATTCAGTCTTAGAACCGTGAACTATTGACAAGATATATGGTATAGATACATTCAGTCTTAGAACCGTGAACTATTGACAAGATATATGGTATAGATACATTCAGTCTTAGAACCGTGAACTATTGACAAGATATATGGTATAGATACATTCAGTCTTAGAACCGTGAACTATTGACAAGATATATGGTATAGATACATTCAGTCTTAGAACCGTGAACTATTGACAAGATATATGGTATAGATACATTCAGTCTTAGAACCGTGAACTATTGACAAGATATATGGTATAGATACATTCAGTCTTAGAACCGTGAACTATTGACAAGATATATGGTATAGATACATTCAGTCTTAGAACCGTGAACTATTGACAAGATATATGGTATAGATACATTCAGTCTTAGAACCGTGAACTATTGACAAGATATATGGTATAGATACATTCAGTCTTAGAACCGTGAACTATTGACAAGATATATGGTATAGATACATTCAGTCTTAGAACCGTGAACTATTGACAAGATATATGGTATAGATACATTCAGTCTTAGAACCGTGAACTATTGACAAGATATATGGTATAGATACATTCAGTCTTAGAACCGTGAACTATTGACAAGATATATGGTATAGATACATTCAGTCTTAGAACCGTGAACTATTGACAAGATATATGGTATAGATACATTCAGTCTTAGAACCGTGAACTATTGACAAGATATATGGTATAGATACATTCAGTCTTAGAACCGTGAACTATTGACAAGATATATGGTATAGATACATTCAGTCTTAGAACCGTGAACTATTGACAAGATATATGGTATAGATACATTCAGTCTTAGAACCGTGAACTATTGACAAGATATATGGTATAGATACATTCAGTATTAGAACCGTGAACTATTGACAAGATATATGGTATAGATACATTCAGTCTTAGAACCGTGAACTATTGACAAGATATATGGTATAGATACATTCAGTCTTAGAACCGTGAACTATTGACAAGATATATGGTATAGATACATTCAGTCTTAGAACCGTGAACTATTGACAAGATATATGGTATAGATACATTCAGTCTTAGAACCGTGAACTATTGACAAGATATATGGTATAGATACATTCAGTCTTAGAACCGTGAACTATTGACAAGATATATGGTATAGATACATTCAGTCTTAGAACCGTGAACTATTGACAAGATATATGGTATAGATACATTCAGTCTTAGAACCGTGAACTATTGACAAGATATATGGTATAGATACATTCAGTCTTAGAACCGTGAACTATTGACAAGATATATGGTATAGATACATTCAGTCTTAGAACCGTGAACTATTGACAAGATATATGGTATAGATACATTCAGTCTTAGAACCGTGAACTATTGACAAGATATATGGTATAGATACATTCAGTCTTAGAACCGTGAACTATTGACAAGATATATGGTATAGATACATTCAGTCTTAGAACCGTGAACTATTGACAAGATATATGGTATAGATACATTCAGTCTTAGAACCGTGAACTATTGACAAGATATATGGTATAGATACATTCAGTCTTAGAACCGTGAACTATTGACAAGATATATGGTATAGATACATTCAGTCTTAGAACCGTGAACTATTGACAAGATATATGGTATAGATACATTCAGTCTTAGAACCGTGAACTATTGACAAGATATATGGTATAGATACATTCAGTCTTAGAACCGTGAACTATTGACAAGATATATGGTATAGATACATTCAGTCTTAGAACCGTGAACTATTGACAAGATATATGGTATAGATACATTCAGTATTAGAACCGTGAACTATTGACAAGATATATGGTATAGATACATTCAGTCTTAGAACCGTGAACTATTGACAAGATATATGGTATAGATACATTCAGTATTAGAACCGTGAACTATTGACAAGATATATGGTATAGATACATTCAGTCTTAGAACCGTGAACTATTGACAAGATATATGGTATAGATACATTCAGTCTTAGAACCGTGAACTATTGACAAGATATATGGTATAGATACATTCAGTCTTAGAACCGTGAACTATTGACAAGATATATGGTATAGATACATTCAGTCTTAGAACCGTGAACTATTGACAAGATATATGGTATAGATACATTCAGTCTTAGAACCGTGAACTATTGACAAGATATATGGTATAGATACATTCAGTCTTAGAACCGTGAACTATTGACAAGATATATGGTATAGATACATTCAGTCTTAGAACCGTGAACTATTGACAAGATATATGGTATAGATACATTCAGTCTTAGAACCGTGAACTATTGACAAGATATATGGTATAGATACATTCAGTCTTAGAACCGTGAACTATTGACAAGATATATGGTATAGATACATTCAGTCTTAGAACCGTGAACTATTGACAAGATATATGGTATAGATACATTCAGTCTTAGAACCGTGAACTATTGACAAGATATATGGTATAGATACATTCAGTCTTAGAACCGTGAACTATTGACAAGATATATGGTATAGATACATTCAGTCTTAGAACCGTGAACTATTGACAAGATATATGGTATAGATACATTCAGTCTTAGAACCGTGAACTATTGACAAGATATATGGTATAGATACATTCAGTCTTAGAACCGTGAACTATTGACAAGATATATGGTATAGATACATTCAGTCTTAGAACCGTGAACTATTGACAAGATATATGGTATAGATACATTCAGTCTTAGAACCGTGAACTATTGACAAGATATATGGTATAGATACATTCAGTCTTAGAACCGTGAACTATTGACAAGATATATGGTATAGATACATTCAGTCTTAGAACCGTGAACTATTGACAAGATATATGGTATAGATACATTCAGTATTAGAACCGTGAACTATTGACAAGATATATGGTATAGATACATTCAGTCTTAGAACCGTGAACTATTGACAAGATATATGGTATAGATACATTCAGTCTTAGAACCGTGAACTATTGACAAGATATATGGTATAGATACATTCAGTCTTAGAACCGTGAACTATTGACAAGATATATGGTATAGATACATTCAGTCTTAGAACCGTGAACTATTGACAAGATATATGGTATAGATACATTCAGTCTTAGAACCGTGAACTATTGACAAGATATATGGTATAGATACATTCAGTCTTAGAACCGTGAACTATTGACAAGATATATGGTATAGATACATTCAGTCTTAGAACCGTGAACTATTGACAAGATATATGGTATAGATACATTCAGTCTTAGAACCGTGAACTATTGACAAGATATATGGTATAGATACATTCAGTCTTAGAACCGTGAACTATTGACAAGATATATGGTATAGATACATTCAGTCTTAGAACCGTGAACTATTGACAAGATATATGGTATAGATACATTCAGTCTTAGAACCGTGAACTATTGACAAGATATATGGTATAGATACATTCAGTCTTAGAACCGTGAACTATTGACAAGATATATGGTATAGATACATTCAGTCTTAGAACCGTGAACTATTGACAAGATATATGGTATAGATACATTCAGTATTAGAACCGTGAACTATTGACAAGATATATGGTATAGATACATTCAGTCTTAGAACCGTGAACTATTGACAAGATATATGGTATAGATACATTCAGTATTAGAACCGTGAACTATTGACAAGATATATGGTATAGATACATTCAGTCTTAGAACCGTGAACTATTGACAAGATATATGGTATAGATACATTCAGTCTTAGAACCGTGAACTATTGACAAGATATATGGTATAGATACATTCAGTCTTAGAACCGTGAACTATTGACAAGATATATGGTATAGATACATTCAGTCTTAGAACCGTGAACTATTGACAAGATATATGGTATAGATACATTCAGTCTTAGAACCGTGAACTATTGACAAGATATATGGTATAGATACATTCAGTATTAGAACCGTGAACTATTGACAAGATATATGGTATAGATACATTCAGTCTTAGAACCGTGAACTATTGACAAGATATATGGTATAGATACATTCAGTCTTAGAACCGTGAACTATTGACAAGATATATGGTATAGATACATTCAGTCTTAGAACCGTGAACTATTGACAAGATATATGGTATAGATACATTCAGTCTTAGAACCGTGAACTATTGACAAGATATATGGTATAGATACATTCAGTCTTAGAACCGTGAACTATTGACAAGATATATGGTATAGATACATTCAGTCTTAGAACCGTGAACTATTGACAAGATATATGGTATAGATACATTCAGTCTTAGAACCGTGAACTATTGACAAGATATATGGTATAGATACATTCAGTCTTAGAACCGTGAACTATTGACAAGATATATGGTATAGATACATTCAGTCTTAGAACCGTGAACTATTGACAAGATATATGGTATAGATACATTCAGTCTTAGAACCGTGAACTATTGACAAGATATATGGTATAGATACATTCAGTCTTAGAACCGTGAACTATTGACAAGATATATGGTATAGATACATTCAGTATTAGAACCGTGAACTATTGACAAGATATATGGTATAGATACATTCAGTCTTAGAACCGTGAACTATTGACAAGATATATGGTATAGATACATTCAGTCTTAGAACCGTGAACTATTGACAAGATATATGGTATAGATACATTCAGTATTAGAAACCGTGAACTATTGACAAGATATATGGTATAGATACATTCAGTCTTAGAACCGTGAACTATTGACAAGATATATGGTATAGATACATTCAGTCTTAGAACCGTGAACTATTGACAAGATATATGGTATAGATACATTCAGTCTTAGAACCGTGAACTATTGACAAGATATATGGTATAGATACATTCAGTCTTAGAACCGTGAACTATTGACAAGATATATGGTATAGATACATTCAGTCTTAGAACCGTGAACTATTGACAAGATATATGGTATAGATACATTCAGTCTTAGAACCGTGAACTATTGACAAGATATATGGTATAGATACATTCAGTCTTAGAACCGTGAACTATTGACAAGATATATGGTATAGATACATTCAGTCTTAGAACCGTGAACTATTGACAAGATATATGGTATAGATACATTCAGTCTTAGAACCGTGAACTATTGACAAGATATATGGTATAGATACATTCAGTCTTAGAACCGTGAACTATTGACAAGATATATGGTATAGATACATTCAGTCTTAGAACCGTGAACTATTGACAAGATATATGGTATAGATACATTCAGTCTTAGAACCGTGAACTATTGACAAGATATATGGTATAGATACATTCAGTCTTAGAACCGTGAACTATTGACAAGATATATGGTATAGATACATTCAGTCTTAGAACCGTGAACTATTGACAAGATATATGGTATAGATACATTCAGTCTTAGAACCGTGAACTATTGACAAGATATATGGTATAGATACATTCAGTCTTAGAACCGTGAACTATTGACAAGATATATGGTATAGATACATTCAGTCTTAGAACCGTGAACTATTGACAAGATATATGGTATAGATACATTCAGTCTTAGAACCGTGAACTATTGACAAGATATATGGTATAGATACATTCAGTCTTAGAACCGTGAACTATTGACAAGATATATGGTATAGATACATTCAGTCTTAGAACCGTGAACTATTGACAAGATATATGGTATAGATACATTCAGTCTTAGAACCGTGAACTATTGACAAGATATATGGTATAGATACATTCAGTCTTAGAACCGTGAACTATTGACAAGATATATGGTATAGATACATTCAGTCTTAGAACCGTGAACTATTGACAAGATATATGGTATAGATACATTCAGTATTAGAACCGTGAACTATTGACAAGATATATGGTATAGATACATTCAGTCTTAGAACCGTGAACTATTGACAAGATATATGGTATAGATACATTCAGTCTTAGAACCGTGAACTATTGACAAGATATATGGTATAGATACATTCAGTCTTAGAACCGTGAACTATTGACAAGATATATGGTATAGATACATTCAGTCTTAGAACCGTGAACTATTGACAAGATATATGGTATAGATACATTCAGTCTTAGAACCGTGAACTATTGACAAGATATATGGTATAGATACATTCAGTCTTAGAACCGTGAACTATTGACAAGATATATGGTATAGATACATTCAGTCTTAGAACCGTGAACTATTGACAAGATATATGGTATAGATACATTCAGTCTTAGAACCGTGAACTATTGACAAGATATATGGTATAGATACATTCAGTCTTAGAACCGTGAACTATTGACAAGATATATGGTATAGATACATTCAGTCTTAGAACCGTGAACTATTGACAAGATATATGGTATAGATACATTCAGTCTTAGAACCGTGAACTATTGACAAGATATATGGTATAGATACATTCAGTCTTAGAACCGTGAACTATTGACAAGATATATGGTATAGATACATTCAGTCTTAGAACCGTGAAACTATTGACAAGATATATGGTATAGATACATTCAGTCTTAGAACCGTGAACTATTGACAAGATATATGGTATAGATACATTCAGTCTTAGAACCGTGAACTATTGACAAGATATATGGTATAGATACATTCAGTCTTAGAACCGTGAACTATTGACAAGATATATGGTATAGATACATTCAGTCTTAGAACCGTGAACTATTGACAAGATATATGGTATAGATACATTCAGTCTTAGAACCGTGAACTATTGACAAGATATATGGTATAGATACATTCAGTCTTAGAACCGTGAACTATTGACAAGATATATGGTATAGATACATTCAGTCTTAGAACCGTGAACTATTGACAAGATATATGGTATAGATACATTCAGTCTTAGAACCGTGAACTATTGACAAGATATATGGTATAGATACATTCAGTCTTAGAACCGTGAACTATTGACAAGATATATGGTATAGATACATTCAGTCTTAGAACCGTGAACTATTGACAAGATATATGGTATAGATACATTCAGTCTTAGAACCGTGAACTATTGACAAGATATATGGTATAGATACATTCAGTCTTAGAACCGTGAACTATTGACAAGATATATGGTATAGATACATTCAGTCTTAGAACCGTGAACTATTGACAAGATATATGGTATAGATACATTCAGTCTTAGAACCGTGAACTATTGACAAGATATATGGTATAGATACATTCAGTCTTAGAACCGTGAACTATTGACAAGATATATGGTATAGATACATTCAGTCTTAGAACCGTGAACTATTGACAAGATATATGGTATAGATACATTCAGTCTTAGAACCGTGAACTATTGACAAGATATATGGTATAGATACATTCAGTCTTAGAACCGTGAACTATTGACAAGATATATGGTATAGATACATTCAGTCTTAGAACCGTGAACTATTGACAAGATATATGGTATAGATACATTCAGTCTTAGAACCGTGAACTATTGACAAGATATATGGTATAGATACATTCAGTCTTAGAACCGTGAACTATTGACAAGATATATGGTATAGATACATTCAGTCTTAGAACCGTGAACTATTGACAAGATATATGGTATAGATACATTCAGTCTTAGAACCGTGAACTATTGACAAGATATATGGTATAGATACATTCAGTCTTAGAACCGTGAACTATTGACAAGATATATGGTATAGATACATTCAGTCTTAGAACCGTGAACTATTGACAAGATATATGGTATAGATACATTCAGTCTTAGAACCGTGAACTATTGACAAGATATATGGTATAGATACATTCAGTCTTAGAACCGTGAACTATTGACAAGATATATGGTATAGATACATTCAGTCTTAGAACCGTGAACTATTGACAAGATATATGGTATAGATACATTCAGTCTTAGAACCGTGAACTATTGACAAGATATATGGTATAGATACATTCAGTCTTAGAACCGTGAACTATTGACAAGATATATGGTATAGATACATTCAGTCTTAGAACCGTGAACTATTGACAAGATATATGGTATAGATACATTCAGTCTTAGAACCGTGAACTATTGACAAGATATATGGTATAGATACATTCAGTCTTAGAACCGTGAACTATTGACAAGATATATGGTATAGATACATTCAGTCTTAGAACCGTGAACTATTGACAAGATATATGGTATAGATACATTCAGTCTTAGAACCGTGAACTATTGACAAGATATATGGTATAGATACATTCAGTCTTAGAACCGTGAACTATTGACAAGATATATGGTATAGATACATTCAGTATTAGAACCGTGAACTATTGACAAGATATATGGTATAGATACATTCAGTATTAGAACCGTGAACTATTGACAAGATATATGGTATAGATACATTCAGTCTTAGAACCGTGAACTATTGACAAGATATATGGTATAGATACATTCAGTATTAGAACCGTGAACTATTGACAAGATATATGGTATAGATACATTCAGTATTAGAACCGTGAACTATTGACAAGATATATGGTATAGATACATTCAGTCTTAGAACCGTGAACTATTGACAAGATATATGGTATAGATACATTCAGTATTAGAACCGTGAACTATTGACAAGATATATGGTATAGATACATTCAGTCTTAGAACCGTGAACTATTGACAAGATATATGGTATAGATACATTCAGTCTTAGAACCGTGAACTATTGACAAGATATATGGTATAGATACATTCAGTCTTAGAACCGTGAACTATTGACAAGATATATGGTATAGATACATTCAGTCTTAGAACCGTGAACTATTGACAAGATATATGGTATAGATACATTCAGTATTAGAACCGTGAACTATTGACAAGATATATGGTATAGATACATTCAGTCTTAGAACCGTGAACTATTGACAAGATATATGGTATAGATACATTCAGTATTAGAACCGTGAACTATTGACAAGATATATGGTATAGATACATTCAGTCTTAGAACCGTGAACTATTGACAAGATATATGGTATAGATACATTCAGTATTAGAACCGTGAACTATTGACAAGATATATGGTATAGATACATTCAGTATTAGAACCGTGAACTATTGACAAGATATATGGTATAGATACATTCAGTATTAGAACCGTGAACTATTGACAAGATATATGGTATAGATACATTCAGTCTTAGAACCGTGAACTATTGACAAGATATATGGTATAGATACATTCAGTATTAGAACCGTGAACTATTGACAAGATATATGGTATAGATACATTCAGTATTAGAACCGTGAACTATTGACAAGATATATGGTATAGATACATTCAGTCTTAGAACCGTGAACTATTGACAAGATATATGGTATAGATACATTCAGTCTTAGAACCGTGAACTATTGACAAGATATATGGTATAGATACATTCAGTCTTAGAACCGTGAACTATTGACAAGATATATGGTATAGATACATTCAGTCTTAGAACCGTGAACTATTGACAAGATATATGGTATAGATACATTCAGTATTAGAACCGTGAACTATTGACAAGATATATGGTATAGATACATTCAGTCTTAGAACCGTGAACTATTGACAAGATATATGGTATAGATACATTCAGTATTAGAACCGTGAACTATTGACAAGATATATGGTATAGATACATTCAGTATTAGAACCGTGAACTATTGACAAGATATATGGTATAGATACATTCAGTCTTAGAACCGTGAACTATTGACAAGATATATGGTATAGATACATTCAGTATTAGAACCGTGAACTATTGACAAGATATATGGTATAGATACATTCAGTATTAGAACCGTGAACTATTGACAAGATATATGGTATAGATACATTCAGTCTTAGAACCGTGAACTATTGACAAGATATATGGTATAGATACATTCAGTATTAGAACCGTGAACTATTGACAAGATATATGGTATAGATACATTCAGTCTTAGAACCGTGAACTATTGACAAGATATATGGTATAGATACATTCAGTCTTAGAACCGTGAACTATTGACAAGATATATGGTATAGATACATTCAGTATTAGAACCGTGAACTATTGACAAGATATATGGTATAGATACATTCAGTCTTAGAACCGTGAACTATTGACAAGATATATGGTATAGATACATTCAGTATTAGAACCGTGAACTATTGACAAGATATATGGTATAGATACATTCAGTCTTAGAACCGTGAACTATTGACAAGATATATGGTATAGATACATTCAGTATTAGAACCGTGAACTATTGACAAGATATATGGAATAGATACATTCAGTCTTAGAACCGTGAACTATTGACAAGATATATGGTATAGATACATTCAGTATTAGAACCGTGAACTATTGACAAGATATATGGTATAGATACATTCAGTATTAGAACCATGAACTATTGACAAGATATATGGTATAGATACATTCAGTATTAGAACCGTGAACTATTGACAAGATATATGGTATAGATACATTCAGTCTTAGAACCGTGAACTATTGACAAGATATATGGTATAGATACATTCAGTATTAGAACCGTGAACTATTGACAAGATATATGGTATAGATACATTCAGTATTAGAACCGTGAACTATTGACAAGATATATGGTATAGATACATTCAGTATTAGAACCGTGAACTATTGACAAGATATATGGTATAGATACATTCAGTATTAGAACCGTGAACTATTGACAAGATATATGGTATAGATACATTCAGTATTAGAACCGTGAACTATTGACAAGATATATGGTATAGATACATTCAGTATTAGAACCGTGAACTATTGACAAGATATATGGTATAGATACATTCAGTCTTAGAACCGTGAACTATTGACAAGATATATGGTATAGATACATTCAGTCTTAGAACCGTGAACTATTGACAAGATATATGGTATAGATACATTCAGTATTAGAACCGTGAACTATTGACAAGATATATGGTATAGATACATTCAGTCTTAGAACCGTGAACTATTGACAAGATATATGGTATAGATACATTCAGTATTAGAACCATGAACTATTGACAAGATATATGGTATAGATACATTCAGTATTAGAACCGTGAACTATTGACAAGATATATGGTATAGATACATTCAGTATTAGAACCGTGAACTATTGACAAGATATATGGTATAGATACATTCAGTCTTAGAACCGTGAACTATTGACAAGATATATGGTATAGATACATTCAGAATTAGAACCGTGAACTATTGACAAGAGATATGGTATAGATACATTCAGTATTAGAACCGTGAACTATTGACAAGATATATGGTATAGATACATTCAGTCTTAGAACCGTGAACTATTGACAAGATATATGGTATAGATACATTCAGTATTAGAACCGTGAACTATTGACAAGATATATGGTATAGATACATTCAGTCTTAGAACCGTGAACTATTGACAAGATATATTGTATAGATACATTCAGTCTTAGAACCGTGAACTATTGACAAGATATATGGTATAGATACATTCAGTATTAGAACCGTGAACTATTGACAAGATATATGGTATAGATACATTCAGTCTTAGAACCGTGAACTATTGACAAGATATATGGTATAGATACATTCAGTATTAGAACCGTGAACTATTGACAAGATATATGGTATAGATACATTCAGTCTTAGAACCGTGAACTATTGACAAGATATATGGTATAGATACATTCAGTATTAGAACCGTGAACTATTGACAAGATATATGGTATAGATACATTCAGTCTTAGAACCGTGAACTATTGACAAGATATATGGTATAGATACATTCAGTATTAGAACCGTGAACTATTGACAAGATATATGGTATAGATACATTCAGTATTAGAACCGTGAACTATTGACAAGATATATGGTATAGATACATTCAGTCTTAGAACCGTGAACTATTGACAAGATATATGGTATAGATACATTCAGTATTAGAACCGTGAACTATTGACAAGATATATGGTATAGATACATTCAGTATTAGAACCGTGAACTATTGACAAGATATATGGTATAGATACATTCAGTCTTAGAACCGTGAACTATTGACAAGATATATGGTATAGATACATTCAGTATTAGAACCGTGAACTATTGACAAGATATATGGTATAGATACATTCAGTCTTAGAACCGTGAACTATTGACAAGATATATGGTATAGATACATTCAGTCTTAGAACCGTGAACTATTGACAAGATATATGGTATAGATACATTCAGTATTAGAACCGTGAACTATTGACAAGATATATGGTATAGATACATTCAGTCTTAGAACCGTGAACTATTGACAAGATATATGGTATAAAACATATTTTATATAATATTTGTATCCTCATTAAACTAGGCCAGTTCTAAACGTCTTTAACACGCTTCTGTTACCATGGCAACCTAATTAAAAGTTGGTATTAGGGACCGACCATTTAACTTGAAAGGGGGGGGGTTATGGTTTTTTGTTTCGTTCAGAATTTTTTTTTGGACAACACGAAAGTTAGAATATTTATTTTTTTTGTCGCGCAAAGCGCGAAATTTGTTTTCAAATTTCCACATTAGGTTGGTTATATGACATAAACTGAATCAGATTATTTTTTTTTGCCTCCACCAAAATCAAAATTTTTTTTCAGCAACATTGGGAATCAGAATATTTTTTTAGAAGAAAACCATAACTCCCCACTTCAAGTTAAATGGTCGTTCCCTTAGTCGGATGGTTTTTTTTCTCACAAAACAGATATCTAACAGACATCTAATATTAATTAAATTGATACAGCAGAAGTCATAGCATTTGTTTGGTATAATGGTATGTAATATCTTGTCATTTTGTCAAATAAATTTTTAGATTGTTCTTAGAGTTTGATATTTTCAGTTTCTATATCAATTCTGTTTACGTCACACATATTGAATTATGTTCTGACTGTGGTATATTTACAATTTGTATTACTATCTTCGTTAAAGATGGCTGATAGAGATAACAAGAGATAAATCAGGAGATACATGGACGGGGTATATGTATGCTGTACTGATGTTTGCAGTCTCCCTATTTAAATCGCTGAGCTGTAATCATCATATACAAAGAACACATATTGCTGGAAGACGAAATTGGTTAGCACTCACTGCAGCTATATACAAAAAGGTAGAAACATATGATGTTGGCTATATAAAAATAATATTGTACTCTGAATCATCCTGAGTAATGAATTTGTTGGGTTTTAATGCAATTAAAATATTATTTAAGTTTTATAAAGGTAGGCATTTTTATTGTTGAATGTAACCGAAGTACACAAAAAAATCGACGATCTGTCACATAGCGCTCAATCGCCAAACCTCGTTTGATTCTGTGACATGCGTCATGATGTAGTACAGGGATCCACCGAGGTGAGGAGAGTGGCATTAAGACGAGTTTGAAAATACCAAAATCAGAATCCGTAAATCAAAGGACAGACAACAGAATGACCATTAACAAGTACTATCACATAAAGTTGTATCAAGTACACATCGATATGGATGGGAATCAAGTCCACACACATTAGAGGTGATAGTAGCTGGTGGCATAGATAGATGTAATCCCAAGGTATCGATATGGATGGGAATCAAACCCACACACATTAGAGGTGATAGTAGCTGGTGGCATAGATAGATGTAACCCCAAGGTATCGATATGGATGGGAATCAAGTCCACACACATTAGAGGTGATAGTAGCTGGTGGCATAGATAGATGTAACCCCAAGGTATCGATATGGATGGGAATCAAGTCCACACACATTAGAGGTGATAGTAGCTGGTGGCATAGATAGATGTAACCCCAAGGTATCGATATGGATGGGAATCAAGTCCACACACATTAGAGGTGATAGTAGCTGGTGGCATAGATAGATGTAATCCCAAGGTATCGATATGGATGGGAATCAAGTCCACACACATTAGAGGTGATAGTAGCTGGTGGCATAGATAGATGTAACCCCAAGGTATCGATATGGATGGGAATCAAGTCCACACACATTAGAGGTGATAGTAGCTGGTGGCATAGATAGATGTAACCCCAAGGTATCGATATGGATGGGAATCAAGTCCACACACATTAGAGGTGATAGTAGCTGGTGGCATAGATAGATGTAACCCCAAGGTATCGATATGGATGGGAATCAAGTCCACACACATTAGAGGTGATAGTAGCTGGTGGCATAGATAGATGTAACCCCAAGGTATCGATATGGATGGGAATCAAGTCCACACACATTAGAGGTGATAGTAGCTGGTGGCATAGATAGATGTAACCCCAAGGTATCGATATGGATGGGAATCAAGTCCACACACATTAGAGGTGATAGTAGCTGGTGGCATAGATAGATGTAATCCCAAGGTATCGATATGGATGGGAATCAAGTCCACACACATTAGAGGTGATAGTAGCTGGTGGCATAGATAGATGTAATCCCAAGGTATCGATATGGATGGGAATCAAGTCCACACACATTAGAGGTGATAGTAGCTGGTGGCATAGATAGATGTAACCCCAAGGTATCGATATGGATGGGAATCAAGTCCACACACATTAGAGGTGATAGTAGCTGGTGGCATAGATAGATGTAACCCCAAGGTATCGATATGGATGGGAATCAAGTCCACACACATTAGAGGTGATAGTAGCTGGTGGCATAGATAGATGTAATCCCAAGGTATCGATATGGATGGGAATCAAGTCCACACACATTAGAGGTGATAGTAGCTGGTGACATAGATAGATGTAATCCCAAGGTATCGATATGGATGGGAATCAAGTCCACACACATTAGAGGTGATAGTAGCTGGTGGAATAGATATATGTAATCCCAAGGTATCGATATGGATGGGAATCAAGTCCACACACATTAGAGGTGATAGTAGCTGGTGGCATAGATAGATGTAACCCAAGGTATCGATATGGATGGGAATCAAGTCCACACACATTAGAGGTGATAGTAGCTGGTGGCATAGATAGATGTAATCCCAAGGTATCGATATGGATGGGAATCAAGTCCACACACATTAGAGGTGATAGTAGCTGGTGGCATAGATAGATGTAACCCCAATGTATCGATATGGATGGGAATCAAGTCCACACACATTAGAGGTGATAGTAGCTGGTGGCATAGATAGATGTAACCCCAATGTATCGATATGGATGGGAATCAAGTCCACACACATTAGAGGTGATAGTAGCTGGTGGCATAGATAGATGTAATCCCAAGGTATCGATATGGATGGGAATCAAGTCCACACACATTAGAGATGATAGTAGCTGGTGGAATAGATAGATGTAATCCCAAGGTATCGATATGGATGGGAATCAAGTCCACACACATTAGAGGTGATAGTAGCTGGTGGCATAGATAGATGTAATCCCAAGGTATCGATATGGATGGGAATCAAGTCCACACACATTAGAGGTGATAGTAGCTGGTCGCATAGATAGATGTAATCCCAAGGTATCGATATGGATGGGAATCAATTCCACACACATTAGAGGTGATAGTAGCTGGTGGCATAGATAGATGTAATCCCAATGTATCGATATGGATGGGAATCAAATCCACACACATTAGAGGTGATGGTAGCTGGTGGCATAGATAGATGTAATCCCAAGGTATCGATATGGATGGGAATCAAGCCCACACATATTAGAGGTGATAGTAGCTGGTGGCATAGATAGATGTAATCCCAAGGTATCGATATGGATGGGAATCAAGTCCACACACATTAGAGGTGATAGTAGCTGGTGGCATAGATAGATGTAATCCCAAGGTATCGATATGGATGGGAATCAAGCCCACACATATTAGAGGTGGTAGTAGCTGGTGGCATAGATAGATGTAATCCCAAGGTATCGATATGGATGGGAATCAAGCCCACACATATTAGAGGTGATAGTAGCTGGTGACATAGATAGATGTAATCCCAAGGTATCGATATGGATGGGAATTAAGCCCACACACATTAGAGGTGATAGTAGCTGGTGGCATAGATAGATGTAATCCCAAGGTATCGATATGGATGGGAATCAAGTCCACACACATTAGAGGTGGTAGTAGCTGGTGGCATAGATAGATGTAATCCCAAGGTATCGATATGGATGGGAATCAAGTCCACATACATTAGAGGTGATAGTAGCTGGTGGCATAGATAGATGTAATCCCAAGGTATCGATATGGATGGGAATCAAGCCCACACATATTAGAGGTGATAGTAGCTGGTGGCATAGATAGATGTAATCCCAAGGTATCGATATGGATGGGAATCAAACCCACACATATTAGAGGTGATAGTAGCTGGTGGCATAGATAGATGTAATCCCAAGGTATCGATATGGATGGGAATCAAGCCCACACATATTAGAGGTGATAGTAGCTGGTGGAATAGATAGATGTAATCCCAATGTATAGATATGGATGGGAATCAAACCCACACACATTAGAGGTGATAATGGCTGGTGGCATAGATAGATGTAATCCCAAGGTATCGATATGGATGGGAATCAAACCCACACACATTAGAGGTGATAGTAGCTGGTGGAATAGATAGATGTAATCCCAAGGTATCGATATGGATGGGAATCAAGTCCACACACATTAGAGGTGATAGTAGCTGGTGGAATAGATAGATGTAATCCCAATGTATCGATATGGATGGGAATCAAGTCCACACACATTAGAGGTGATAGTAGCTGGTGGCATAGATAGATGTAATCCCAATGTATCGATATGGATGGGAATCAAGTCCACACACATTAGAGGTGATAGTAGCTGGTGGCATAGATATATGTAATCCCAAGGTATCGATATGGATGGGAATCAAGTCCACACACAATAGAGGTGATAGTAGCTGGTGGCATAGATAGATGTAATCCCAATGTATCGATATGGATGGCAATCAAGCCCACACACATTAGAGGGGATGGCAGCTGGTGGCATAGATAGATGTAATCTCAAGGTATCGATATGGATGGGAATCAAGCCCACACACATTAGAGGTGATGGTAGCTAGTGGCATAGATAGATGTAATCCCAAGGTATCGATATGGATGGGAATCAAGCCCACACACATTAGAGGTGATAGTAGCTGGTGGCATAGATAGATGTAATCCCAATGTATCGATATGGATGAGAATCAAACCCACACACATTAGAGGTGATGGTAGCTGGTGGCATAGGTAGATGTAATCTCAATGTATCGATATGGATGGGAATAAAACCCACACACATTAGAGGTGATAATGGCTGGTGGCATAGATAGATGTAATCCCAAGGTATCGATATGGATGGGAATCAAGCCCACACACATTAGAGGTGATAGTAGCTGGTGGCATAGATAGATGTAATCCCAAGGTATCGATATGGATGGGAATCAAGTCCACACACATTAGAGGTGATAGTAGCTGGTGGCATAGATAGATGTAATCCCAAGGTATCGATATGGATGGGAATCAAGTCCACACACATTAGAGGTGATAGTAGCTGGTGGCATAGATAGATGTAATCCCAAGGTATCGATATGGATGGGAATCAAGCCCACACACATTAGAAGTGATAGTAGCTGGTGGCATAGATAGGTGTAATCCCAAGGTATCGATATGGATGGGAATCAAGTCCACACACATTAGAGGTGATAGTAGCTGGTGGAAATAGATAGATGTAATCCCAAGGTAGCTGTGATCACAAATACTGCACGATAATGTCGAGGGCTGCACCAAAGAATAAATAGTTTTTTTGCACACTCCCGATTTGATTCTAAAATTATATGCTTTTATACCCTTTTATACGGAATCTTTATAGTACAATGGTATAATATATACGGAATCTTTATAGTGCAATGGTATAATATATACGGACTCTTTATAGTACAATTGTATATATATACGGAATCTTTATAGTACAATGGTATAATATATACGGAATCTTTATAGTACAATGGTATAATGTATACGAAATCTTTATAGTGCAATGGTATAATATATACGGAATCTTTATAGTACAATGGCATAATATATACGGAATCTTTATAGTACAATGGTATAATATATACAGAATCTTTATAGTACAATGGCATAATATATACGGAATCTTTATAGTACAATGGTATAATATATACGGAATCTTTATAGTACAATGGTATAATATATACGGAATCTTTATAGTATAATGGTATAATGTATACGAAATCTTTACAGTATAATGGTATAATATATACGGAATCTTTATAGTATAATGGTATAATATACAATGCATACGGAATCTTTATGGTACAATTCAATACCAGTGTACGTGGTATCGATCCCTTTCTGTGTATTTGTCGTTATTTTATTCAATTATAATTAAAAAAAAGTGTTTCCGCTGTAGACCCTACGACTATCTAGTTCTGCAAGGAAATCTACAACTGTTGGAGAGGTTATTAATCTGATGTCTGTTGACACAGGGAAAATATCTGAATGTATGTGGAGCATCAATGATGTCTGGGCAGTACCTCTCATATTTTCTGTATCATTTTACCTGTTGTGGCAGAATTTAGGTATGATATATTAGATTTAACATATTTTATTGCTAAACATTTTCACAAAAGGATTGGACACAAGTTGTACCAACTTACAAAGGTTCTTTCGTATACTATTCTTATACATGATGCATGTAGTTATTATATGCAAAAACCTGTTACAGCAAAACGCATACATATTTTTTTATTGATTCTTTAATGTATGTCAAGCTCAAATTTGTGTGACAATCACTGACGTTTTTTTTTAATTGAAATTGAAACATTGAAGTAACCAGCTACAATGATATTCAAATATTTCATAGCCAATAGAAATGGTGTCGCATGATATAACTCAACACGGAAGATGTAGTCTTGCTTAAGATTACTCTGCTCATAAAAACTAGGAAACTTACAGACCAGAACAGGGTTCAACATGATACAACTCAACAAGGAAGATGTAGTCCTGCTTAAGATTACTCTGCTCACAAAAACTAGGAAACTTACAGACCAGAACAGGGTTCAACATGATACAACTCAACATGGAAGATGTAGTCCTGCTTAAGATTACTCTGCTCACAAAAACTAGGAAACTTACAGACCAGAACAGGGTTCAACATGATACAACTCAACATGGAAGATGTAGTCCTGCTTAAGATTAATCTGCTCACAAAAACTAGGAAACTTACAGACCAGAACAGGGTTCAACATCGAAAACATCAGTATATTGGTATTAATCATATGTCTTAGTTTCATAGATGTGGAAACATTCGTATTCTGAATATTGATATTTCTGGCTGCATAAAGAGTCTCTAACTATGAGTGCAGAATACCTAAGAAAAGTTTGAAGATACCAAAAGGGTAATCAGAAATCGTAAATTGAAGGACAGACAATACAATGACCCGAAGAAAAAGGATAAAAGGACAAACAATGATCTACAAAACATTACACAGAAAACTAAAGATCAACAAGAACCCTACAAATACCGTGGATGAACTCAGATTCTCTGGAATGGTAAGTAAAGAGCAACAAGAACCCTACAAATACCGTGGATGAACTCAGATTCTCTGGAATGGTAAGTAAAGAGCAACAAGAACCCTACAAATACCGTGGATGAACTCAGATTCTCTGGAATGGTAAGTAAAGATCAACAAGAACCCTACAAATACCGTGGATGAACTCAGATTCTCTGGAATGGTAAGTAAAGAGCAACAAGAACCCTACAAATACCGTGGATGAACTCAGATTCTCTGGAATGGTAAGTAAAGAGCAACAAGAACCCTACAAATACCGTGGATGAACTCAGATTCTCTGGAATGGTAAGTAAAGAGCAACAAGAACCCTACAAATACCGTGGATGAACTCAGATTCTCTGGAATGGTAAGTAAAGAGCAACAAGAACCCTACAAATACCGTGGATGAACTCAGATTCTCTGGAATGGTAAGTAAAGATCAACAAGAACCCTACAAATACCGTGGATGAACTCAGATTCTCTGGAATGGTAAGTAAAGATCAACAAGAACCCTACAAATACCGTGGATGAACTCAGATTCTCTGGAATGGTAAGTAAAGAGCAACAAGAACCCTACAAATACCGTGGATGAACTCAGATTCTCTGGAATGGTAAGTAAAGAGCAACAAGAACCCTACAAATACCGTGGATGAACTCAGATTCTCTGGAATGGTAAATAAAGAGCAACAAGAACCCTACAAATACCATGGATGAACTCAGATTCTCTGGAATTGCAAGTAAAGAGCAACAAGAACCCTACAAATACCGTGGATGAACTCAGATTCTCTGGAATGGTAAGTAAAGATCAACAAGAACCCTACAAATACCGTGGATGAACTCAGATTCTCTGGAATGGTAAGTAATGAGCAACAAGAACCCTACAAATACCGTGGATGAACTCAGATTCTCTGGAATGGTAAGTAAAGAGCAACAAGAACCCTACAAATACCGTGGATGAACTCAGATTCTCTGGAATGGTAAGTAAAGAGCAACAAGAACCCTACAAATACCGTGGATGAACTCAGATTCTCTGGAATGTTAAGTAAAGATCAACAAGAACCCTACAAATACCGTGGATGAACTCAGATTCTCTGGAATGGTAAGTAAAGAGCAACAAGAACCCTACAAATACCATGGATGAACTCAGATTCTCTGGAATGGTAAGTAAAGAGCAACAAGAACCCTACAAATACCGTGGATGAACTCAGATTCTCTGGAATGGTAAGTAAAGAGCAACAAGAACCCTACAAATACCGTGGATGAACTCAGATTCTCTGGAATGGTAAGTAAAGAGCAACAAGAACCCTACAAATACCGTGGATGAACTCAGATTCTCTGGAATTGCAAGTAAAGAGCAACAAGAACCCTACAAATACCGTGGATGAACTCAGATTCTCTGGAATGGTAAGTAAAGATCAACAAGAACCCTACAAATACCGTGGATGAACTCAGATTCTCTGGAATGGTAAGTAAAGAGCAACAAGAACCCTACAAATACCGTGGATGAACTCAGATTCTCTGGAATGGTAAGTAAAGAGCAACAAGAACCCTACAAATACCGTGGATGAACTCAGATTCTCTGGAATTGTAAGTAAAGAGCAACAAGAACCCTACAAATACCGTGGATGAACTCAGATTCTCTGGAATTGCAAGTAAAGAGCAACAAGAACCCTACAAATACCGTGGATGAACTCAGATTCTCTGGAATGGTAAGTAAAGATCAACAAGAACCCTACAAATACCGTGGATGAACTCAGATTCTCTGGAATGGTAAGTAAAGAGCAACAAGAACCCTACAAATACCGTGGATGAACTCAGATTCTCTGGAATGGTAAGTAAAGATCAACAAGAACCCTACAAATACCGTGGATGAACTCAGATTCTCTGGAATGGTAAGTAAAGAGCAACAAGAACCCTACAAATACCGTGGATGAACTCAGATTCTCTGGAATGGTAAGTAAAGAGCAACAAGAACCCTACAAATACCGTGGATGAACTCAGATTCTCTGGAATGGTAAATAAAGAGCAACAAGAACCCTACAAATACCATGGATGAACTCAGATTCTCTGGAATTGCAAGTAAAGAGCAACAAGAACCCTACAAATACCGTGGATGAACTCAGATTCTCTGGAATGGTAAGTAAAGATCAACAAGAACCCTACAAATACCGTGGATGAACTCAGATTCTCTGGAATGGTAAGTAATGAGCAACAAGAACCCTACAAATACCGTGGATGAACTCAGATTCTCTGGAATGGTAAGTAAAGAGCAACAAGAACCCTACAAATACCGTGGATGAACTCAGATTCTCTGGAATGGTAAGTAAAGAGCAACAAGAACCCTACAAATACCGTGGATGAACTCAGATTCTCTGGAATGTTAAGTAAAGATCAACAAGAACCCTACAAATACCGTGGATGAACTCAGATTCTCTGGAATGGTAAGTAAAGAGCAACAAGAACCCTACAAATACCATGGATGAACTCAGATTCTCTGGAATGGTAAGTAAAGAGCAACAAGAACCCTACAAATACCGTGGATGAACTCAGATTCTCTGGAATGGTAAGTAAAGAGCAACAAGAACCCTACAAATACCGTGGATGAACTCAGATTCTCTGGAATGGTAAGTAAAGAGCAACAAGAACCCTACAAATACCGTGGATGAACTCAGATTCTCTGGAATTGCAAGTAAAGAGCAACAAGAACCCTACAAATACCGTGGATGAACTCAGATTCTCTGGAATGGTAAGTAAAGATCAACAAGAACCCTACAAATACCGTGGATGAACTCAGATTCTCTGGAATGGTAAGTAAAGAGCAACAAGAACCCTACAAATACCGTGGATGAACTCAGATTCTCTGGAATGGTAAGTAAAGAGCAACAAGAACCCTACAAATACCGTGGATGAACTCAGATTCTCTGGAATTGTAAGTAAAGAGCAACAAGAACCCTACAAATACCGTGGATGAACTCAGATTCTCTGGAATTGCAAGTAAAGAGCAACAAGAACCCTACAAATACCGTGGATGAACTCAGATTCTCTGGAATGGTAAGTAAAGATCAACAAGAACCCTACAAATACCGTGGATGAACTCAGATTCTCTGGAATGGTAAGTAAAGAGCAACAAGAACCCTACAAATACCGTGGATGAACTCAGATTCTCTGGAATTGCAAGTAAAGAGCAACAAGAAACCTACAAATACCGTGGATGAACTAAGATTCTCTGGAATGGTAAGTAAAGAGCAACAAGAACCCTACAAATACCGTGGATGAACACAGATTCTCTGGAATGGTAAGTAAAGAGCAACAAGAACCCTACAAATACCGTGGATGAACTCAGATTCTCTGGAATGGTAAGTAAAGAGCAGCAAGAACCCTACAAATACCGTGGATGAACTCAGATTCTCTGGAACGGTAAGTAAAGAGCAACAAGAACCCTACAAATACGTGGATGGACTCAGATTCTCTGGAATGGTAAGTAAAGAGCAACAAGAACCCTACAAATACCGTGGAAGAACTCAGATTCTCTGGAATGGTAAGTAAAGAGCAGCAAGAACCCTACAAATACCGTGGATGAACTCAGATTCTCTGGAATGGTAAGTAAAGAGCAACAAGAACCCTACAAATACCGTGGATGAACTCAGATTCTCTGGAATGGTAAGTAAAGAGCAACAAGAACCCTACAAATAACGTGGATGAACTCAGATTCTCTTGAATGGTAAGTAAAGAGCAACAAGAACCCTACAAATACCATGGATGAACTCAGATTCTCTTGAATGGTAAGTAAAGAGCAACAAGAACCCTACAAATACCGTGGAAGAACTCAGATTCTCTGGAATGGTAAGTAAAGAGCAACAAGACCCCTACAAATACCGTGGATGAACTCAGATTCTCTGGAATGGTAAGTAAAGAGCAACAAGAACCCTACAAATACTGTGGAAGAACTCAGATTCTCTGGAATGGCAAGTAAAGAGCAACAAGAACCCTACAAATACCATGGATGAACTCAGATTCTCTGGAATGGTAAGTAAAGAGCAACAAGAACCCTACAAATACCGTGGATGAACACAGATTCTCTGGAATGGTAAGTAAAGAGCAACAAGAACCCTACAAATACCGTGGATGAACTCAGATTCTCTGGAATGGTAAGTAAAGAGCAACAAGAACCCTACAAATACCGTGGATGAACTCAGATTCTCTGGAATGGTAAGTAAAGAGCAACAAGAACCCTACAAATACCGTGGATGAACTCAAATTCTCTGGAATTGCAAGTAAAGAGCAACAACAAACCTACAAATACCGTGGATGAACTAAGATTCTCTGGAATGGTAAGTAAAGAGCAACAAGAACCCTACAAATACCGTGGATGAACACAGATTCTCTGGAATGGTAAGTAAAGAGCAACAAGAACCCTACAAATACCGTGGATGAACTCAGATTCTCTGGAATGGTAAGTAAAGAGCAGCAAGAACCCTACAAATACCGTGGATGAACTCAGATTCTCTGGAATGGTAAGTAAAGAGCAACAAGAACCCTACAAATACGTGGATGGACTCAGATTCTCTGGAATGGTAAGTAAAGAGCAACAAGAACCCTACAAATACCGTGGAAGAACTCAGATTCTCTGGAATGGTAAGTAAAGAGCAGCAAGAACCCTACAAATACCGTGGATGAACTCAGATTCTCTGGAATGGTAAGTAAAGAGCAACAAGAACCCTACAAATACCGTGGATGAACTCAGATTCTCTGGAATGGTAAGTAAAGAGCAACAAGAACCCTACAAATAACGTGGATGAACTCAGATTCTCTTGAATGGTAAGTAAAGAGCAACAAGAACCCTACAAATACCATGGATGAACTCAGATTCTCTTGAATGGTAAGTAAAGAGCAACAAGAACCCTACAAATACCGTGGAAGAACTCAGATTCTCTGGAATGGTAAGTAAAGAGCAACAAGACCCCTACAAATACCGTGGATGAACTCAGATTCTCTGGAATGGTAAGTAAAGAGCAACAAGAACCCTACAAATACTGTGGAAGAACTCAGATTCTCTGGAATGGCAAGTAAAGAGCAACAAGAACCCTACAAATACCATGGATGAACTCAGATTCTCTGGAATGGTAAGTAAAGAGCAACAAGAACCCTACAAATACCGTGGAAGAACTCAGATTCTCTGGAATGGTAAGTAAAGAGCAACAAGAACCCTACAAATACCGTGGATGAACTCAGATTCTCTGGAATTGCAAGTAAAGAGCAACAAGAACCCTACAAATACCGTGGATGAACTCAGATTCTCTGGAATGGTAAGTAAAGAGCAACAAGAACCCTACAAATACCGTGGATGAACTCAGATTCTCTGGAATTGTAAGTAAAGAGCAACAAGAACCCTACAAATACCGTGGATGGACTCAGATTCTCTGGAATGGTAAGTAAAGAGCAACAAGAACCCTACAAATACCGTGGATGAACTCAGATTCTCTTGAATGGTAAGTAAAGAGCAACAAGAACCCTACACATACCGTGGATGAACTCAGATTCTCTGGAATGGTAAGTAAAGAGCAACAAGAACCCTACAAATACCGTGGATGAACTCAGATTCTCTGGAATGGTAAGTAAAGAGCAACAAGAACCCTACAAATACCGTGGATGAATTCAGATTCTCTGGAATGGTAAGTAAAGAGCAACAAGAACCCTACAAATACCGTGGATGAACTCAGATTCTCTGGAATGGTAAGTAAAGAGCAACAAGAACCCTACAAATACCGTGGATGAACTCAGATTCTCTGGAATGGTAAGTAAAGAGCAACAAGAACCCTACAAATACCGTGGATGAACTCAGATTCTCTGGAATGGTAAGTAAAGAGCAACAAGAACCCTACAAATACCGTGGATGAACTCAGATTCTCTGGAATGGTAAGTAAAGAGCAACAAGAACCCTACAAATACCGTGGATGAACTCAGATTCTCTGGAATGATAAGTAAAGAGCAACAAGAACCCTACAAATACCGTGGATGAACTCAGATTCTCTGGAATGGTAAGTAAAGATCAACAAGAACCCTACAAATACCGTGGATGAACTCAGATTCTCTGGAATGTTAAGTAAAGATCAACAAGAACCCTACAAATACCGTGGATGAACTCAGATTCTCTGGAATGGTAAGTAAAGAGCAACAAGAACCCTACAAATACCATGGATGAACTCAGATTATCTGGAATGGTAAGTAAAGAGCAACAAGAACCCTACAAATACCGTGGATGAACTCAGATTCTCTGGAATGGTAAGTAAAGAGCAACAAGAACCCTACAAATACCGTGGATGAACTCAGATTCTCTGGAATGGTAAGTAAAGAGCAACAAGAACCCTACAAATACCGTGGATGAACTCAGATTCTCTGGAATTGCAAGTAAAGAGCAACAAGAACCCTACAAATACCGTGGATGAACTCAGATTCTCTGGAATGGTAAGTAAAGATCAACAAGAACCCTACAAATACCGTGGATGAACTCAGATTCTCTGGAATGGTAAGTAAAGAGCAACAAGAACCCTACAAATACCGTGGATGAACTCAGATTCTCTGGAATGGTAAGTAAAGAGCAACAAGAACCCTACAAATACCGTGGATGAACTCAGATTCTCTGGAATTGTAAGTAAAGAGCAACAAGAACCCTACAAATACCGTGGATGAACTCAGATTCTCTGGAATTGCAAGTAAAGAGCAACAAGAACCCTACAAATACCGTGGATGAACTCAGATTCTCTGGAATGGTAAGTAAAGATCAACAAGAACCCTACAAATACCGTGGATGAACTCAGATTCTCTGGAATGGTAAGTAAAGAGCAACAAGAACCCTACAAATACCGTGGATGAACTCAGATTCTCTGGAATTGCAAGTAAAGAGCAACAAGAAACCTACAAATACCGTGGATGAACTAAGATTCTCTGGAATGGTAAGTAAAGAGCAACAAGAACCCTACAAATACCGTGGATGAACACAGATTCTCTGGAATGGTAAGTAAAGAGCAACAAGAACCCTACAAATACCGTGGATGAACTCAGATTCTCTGGAATGGTAAGTAAAGAGCAACAAGAACCCTACAAATACCGTGGATGAACTCAGATTCTCTGGAATTGCAAGTAAAGAGCAACAAGAACCCTACAAATACCGTGGATGAACTCAGATTCTCTGGAATGGTAAGTAAAGAGCAACAAGAACCCTACAAATACGTGGATGGACTCAGATTCTCTGGAATGGTAAGTAAAGAGCAACAAGAACCCTACAAATACCGTGGAAGAACTCAGATTCTCTGGAATGGTAAGTAAAGAGCAGCAAGAACCCTACAAATACCGTGGATGAACTCAGATTCTCTGGAATGGTAAGTAAAGAGCAACAAGAACCCTACAAATACCGTGGATGAACTCAGATTCTCTGGAATGGTAAGTAAAGAGCAACAAGAACCCTACAAATAACGTGGATGAACTCAGATTCTCTTGAATGGTAAGTAAAGAGCAACAAGAACCCTACAAATACCATGGATGAACTCAGATTCTCTTGAATGGTAAGTAAAGAGCAACAAGAACCCTACAAATACCGTGGATGAACTCAGATTCTCTGGAATGGTAAGTAAAGAGCAACAAGACCCCTACAAATACCGTGGATGAACTCAGATTCTCTGGAATGGTAAGTAAAGAGCAACAAGAACCCTACAAATACTGTGGAAGAACTCAGATTCTCTGGAATGGCAAGTAAAGAGCAACAAGAACCCTACAAATACCATGGATGAACTCAGATTCTCTGGAATGGTAAGTAAAGAGCAACAAGAACCCTACAAATACCGTGGAAGAACTCAGATTCTCTGGAATGGTAAGTAAAGAGCAACAAGAACCCTACAAATACCGTGGATGAACTCAGATTCTCTGGAATTGCAAGTAAAGAGCAACAAGAACCCTACAAATACCGTGGATGAACTCAGATTCTCTGGAATGGTAAGTAAAGAGCAACAAGAACCCTACAAATACCGTGGATGAACTCAGATTCTCTGGAATGGTAAGTAAAGAGCAACAAGAACCCTACAAATACCATGGATGAACTCAGATTCTCTGGAATGGTAAGTAAAGAGCAACAAGAACCCTACAAATACCGTGGATGAACTCAGATTCTCTGGAATGGTAAGTAAAGAGCAACAAGAACCCTACAAATACCGTGGATGAACTCAGATTCTCTGGAATGGTAAGTAAAGAGCAACAAGAACCCTACAAATACCGTGGATGAACTCAGATTCTCTGGAATTGCAAGTAAAGAGCAACAAGAACCCTACAAATACCGTGGATGAACTCAGATTCTCTGGAATGGTAAGTAAAGATCAACAAGAACCCTACAAATACCGTGGATGAACTCAGATTCTCTGGAATGGTAAGTAAAGAGCAACAAGAACCCTACAAATACCGTGGATGAACTCAGATTCTCTGGAATGGTAAGTAAAGAGCAACAAGAACCCTACAAATACCGTGGATGAACTCAGATTCTCTGGAATTGTAAGTAAAGAGCAACAAGAACCCTACAAATACCGTGGATGAACTCAGATTCTCTGGAATTGCAAGTAAAGAGCAACAAGAACCCTACAAATACCGTGGATGAACTCAGATTCTCTGGAATGGTAAGTAAAGATCAACAAGAACCCTACAAATACCGTGGATGAACTCAGATTCTCTGGAATGGTAAGTAAAGAGCAACAAGAACCCTACAAATACCGTGGATGAACTCAGATTCTCTGGAATTGCAAGTAAAGAGCAACAAGAAACCTACAAATACCGTGGATGAACTAAGATTCTCTGGAATGGTAAGTAAAGAGCAACAAGAACCCTACAAATACCGTGGATGAACACAGATTCTCTGGAATGGTAAGTAAAGAGCAACAAGAACCCTACAAATACCGTGGATGAACTCAGATTCTCTGGAATGGTAAGTAAAGAGCAGCAAGAACCCTACAAATACCGTGGATGAACTCAGATTCTCTGGAATGGTAAGTAAAGAGCAACAAGAACCCTACAAATACGTGGATGGACTCAGATTCTCTGGAATGGTAAGTAAAGAGCAACAAGAACCCTACAAATACCGTGGAAGAACTCAGATTCTCTGGAATGGTAAGTAAAGAGCAGCAAGAACCCTACAAATACCGTGGATGAACTCAGATTCTCTGGAATGGTAAGTAAAGAGCAACAAGAACCCTACAAATACCATGGATGAACTCAGATTCTCTGGAATGGTAAGTAAAGAGCAACAAGAACCCTACAAATAACGTGGATGAACTCAGATTCTCTTGAATGGTAAGTAAAGAGCAACAAGAACCCTACAAATACCATGGATGAACTCAGATTCTCTTGAATGGTAAGTAAAGAGCAACAAGAACCCTACAAATACCGTGGAAGAACTCAGATTCTCTGGAATGGTAAGTAAAGAGCAACAAGACCCCTACAAATACCGTGGATGAACTCAGATTCTCTGGAATGGTAAGTAAAGAGCAACAAGAACCCTACAAATACTGTGGAAGAACTCAGATTCTCTGGAATGGCAAGTAAAGAGCAACAAGAACCCTACAAATACCATGGATGAACTCAGATTCTCTGGAATGGTAAGTAAAGAGCAACAAGAACCCTACAAATACCGTGGAAGAACTCAGATTCTCTGGAATGGTAAGTAAAGAGCAACAAGAACCCTACAAATACCGTGGATGAACTCAGATTCTCTGGAATTGCAAGTAAAGAGCAACAAGAACCCTACAAATACCGTGGATGAACTCAGATTCTCTGGAATGGTAAGTAAAGAGCAACAAGAACCCTACAAATACCGTGGATGAACTCAGATTCTCTGGAATTGTAAGTAAAGAGCAACAAGAACCCTACAAATACCGTGGATGGACTCAGATTCTCTGGAATGGTAAGTAAAGAGCAACAAGAACCCTACAAATACCGTGGATGAACTCAGATTCTCTTGAATGGTAAGTAAAGAGCAACAAGAACCCTACAAATACCGTGGATGAACTCAGATTCTCTGGAATGGTAAGTAAAGAGCAACAAGAACCCTACAAATACCGTGGATGAACTCAGATTCTCTGGAATGGTAAGTAAAGAGCAACAAGAACCCTACAAATACCGTGGATGAATTCAGATTCTCTGGAATGGTAAGTAAAGAGCAACAAGAACCCTACAAATACCGTGGATGAACTCAGATTCTCTGGAATGGTAAGTAAAGAGCAACAAGAACCCTACAAATACCGTGGATGAACTCAGATTCTCTGGAATGGTAAGTAAAGAGCAACAAGAACCCTACAAATACCGTGGATGAACTCAGATTCTCTGGAATGGTAAGTAAAGAGCAACAAGAACCCTACAAATACCGTGGATGAACTCAGATTCTCTGGAATGGTAAGTAAAGAGCAACAAGAACCCTACAAATACCGTGGATGAACTCAGATTCTCTGGAATGATAAGTAAAGAGCAACAAGAACCCTACAAATACCGTGGATGAACTCAGATTCTCTGGAATGGTAAGTAAAGATCAACAAGAACCCTACAAATACCGTGGATGAACTCAGATTCTCTGGAATGTTAAGTAAAGATCAACAAGAACCCTACAAATACCGTGGATGAACTCAGATTCTCTGGAATGGTAAGTAAAGAGCAACAAGAACCCTACAAATACCATGGATGAACTCAGATTATCTGGAATGGTAAGTAAAGAGCAACAAGAACCCTACAAATACCGTGGATGAACTCAGATTCTCTGGAATGGTAAGTAAAGAGCAACAAGAACCCTACAAATACCGTGGATGAACTCAGATTCTCTGGAATGGTAAGTAAAGAGCAACAAGAACCCTACAAATACCGTGGATGAACTCAGATTCTCTGGAATTGCAAGTAAAGAGCAACAAGAACCCTACAAATACCGTGGATGAACTCAGATTCTCTGGAATGGTAAGTAAAGATCAACAAGAACCCTACAAATACCGTGGATGAACTCAGATTCTCTGGAATGGTAAGTAAAGAGCAACAAGAACCCTACAAATACCGTGGATGAACTCAGATTCTCTGGAATGGTAAGTAAAGAGCAACAAGAACCCTACAAATACCGTGGATGAACTCAGATTCTCTGGAATTGTAAGTAAAGAGCAACAAGAACCCTACAAATACCGTGGATGAACTCAGATTCTCTGGAATTGCAAGTAAAGAGCAACAAGAACCCTACAAATACCGTGGATGAACTCAGATTCTCTGGAATGGTAAGTAAAGATCAACAAGAACCCTACAAATACCGTGGATGAACTCAGATTCTCTGGAATGGTAAGTAAAGAGCAACAAGAACCCTACAAATACCGTGGATGAACTCAGATTCTCTGGAATTGCAAGTAAAGAGCAACAAGAAACCTACAAATACCGTGGATGAACTAAGATTCTCTGGAATGGTAAGTAAAGAGCAACAAGAACCCTACAAATACCGTGGATGAACACAGATTCTCTGGAATGGTAAGTAAAGAGCAACAAGAACCCTACAAATACCGTGGATGAACTCAGATTCTCTGGAATGGTAAGTAAAGAGCAACAAGAACCCTACAAATACCGTGGATGAACTCAGATTCTCTGGAATTGCAAGTAAAGAGCAACAAGAACCCTACAAATACCGTGGATGAACTCAGATTCTCTGGAATGGTAAGTAAAGAGCAACAAGAACCCTACAAATACGTGGATGGACTCAGATTCTCTGGAATGGTAAGTAAAGAGCAACAAGAACCCTACAAATACCGTGGAAGAACTCAGATTCTCTGGAATGGTAAGTAAAGAGCAGCAAGAACCCTACAAATACCGTGGATGAACTCAGATTCTCTGGAATGGTAAGTAAAGAGCAACAAGAACCCTACAAATACCGTGGATGAACTCAGATTCTCTGGAATGGTAAGTAAAGAGCAACAAGAACCCTACAAATAACGTGGATGAACTCAGATTCTCTTGAATGGTAAGTAAAGAGCAACAAGAACCCTACAAATACCATGGATGAACTCAGATTCTCTTGAATGGTAAGTAAAGAGCAACAAGAACCCTACAAATACCGTGGATGAACTCAGATTCTCTGGAATGGTAAGTAAAGAGCAACAAGACCCCTACAAATACCGTGGATGAACTCAGATTCTCTGGAATGGTAAGTAAAGAGCAACAAGAACCCTACAAATACTGTGGAAGAACTCAGATTCTCTGGAATGGCAAGTAAAGAGCAACAAGAACCCTACAAATACCATGGATGAACTCAGATTCTCTGGAATGGTAAGTAAAGAGCAACAAGAACCCTACAAATACCGTGGAAGAACTCAGATTCTCTGGAATGGTAAGTAAAGAGCAACAAGAACCCTACAAATACCGTGGATGAACTCAGATTCTCTGGAATTGCAAGTAAAGAGCAACAAGAACCCTACAAATACCGTGGATGAACTCAGATTCTCTGGAATGGTAAGTAAAGAGCAACAAGAACCCTACAAATACCGTGGATGAACTCAGATTCTCTGGAATTGTAAGTAAAGAGCAACAAGAACCCTACAAATACCGTGGATGAACTCAGATTCTCTGGAATGGTAAGTAAAGAGCAACAAGAACCCTACAAATACCGTGGATGAACTCAGATTCTCTTGAATGGTAAGTAAAGATCAACAAGAACCCTACAAATACCGTGGATGAACTCAGATTCTCTGGAATGGTAAGTAAAGAGCAACAAGAACCCTACAAATACCGTGGATGAACTCAGATTCTCTGGAATGGTAAGTAAAGAGCAACAAGAACCCTACAAATACCGTGGATGAACTCAGATTCTCTGGAATGGTAAGTAAAGAGCAAAAAGAACCTTACAAATACCGTGGATGAACTCAGATTCTCTGGAATGGTAAGTAAAGAGCAACAAGAACCCTACAAATACCGTGGATGAACTCCGATTCTCTGGAATGGTAAGTAAAGAGCAACAAGAACCCTACAAATACCGTGGATGAACTCAGATTCTCTGGATCCTGCTCCACATGTGGCACCAAGTCAGGAAACAACATTAGCCTTCCTTTGATATTGTGTTTCCTTATGTTTCTATGTAAGAAATTATCTGATGTACTTTTACCTAATGTATACATGTATTCTTCAACATTTCAACCATACATTTAACAAACACTTCCGACTCAATAACAGTCTGATTTTACTGTTAGTAAACAGAACCAGAAAGATATTAAATTGTTTGATTATTATATTTCAGGTCCATCAGTGTTTGTTGGTAGTATTGTAGTGATATTCTTGATTCCATTTAATATTGTTATGATGAAGAAATCAAGAGCTTTACATGTAAGTCTAGAAAAAAACCAGAAAAGTTTGAAGATACGAAAAGTTTAGTCAAATTTATATAATGTCCAAAAGAAAAAGGACAGACAATAGTCCACACAACTTTACACAGAAAATTAAATTAAGAATTGAGGAACATGAACCCACTAAAATCTGGGGTTTACATGTGAGTCGATTGATAATTACGTTTTTTTTTCACAAAAATTTCTTCGATTCAAAATATATAATCCAGGAAACTATTTGTAAGCCAACACTATAATTTTTTTTAAAATAATATATAAATGTTGGATCTCTATGTAATGGCTAGTATGCATGCAGAAGAGCGGTGATTCGATCATAATCTCATATCAGTGTACTCAGTACAACGTTATGTTAAGTTTGCATGTGACTTGTGATATATCTATTCTTCTCTGGATATCCACGTTTCCTCCACCCATATAACTGACCACAGTGATATAACTGAAATATTGTCAAAAGTGGCATTAAACACCCATACACACGGGGGATCACTCCCTATGTAATTGTATATACAAACGTGCCACTGGAATGGGTCAATGTGCCGACTTTTTTTGTATATACAAACGTGCCACTGGAATGGGTCAATGCGCCGACTTTTTCAGCTTTCAAATATGATTCGGTCGTAAATTGTTTCATTTTGTAGATTGTACATTGTATACACAAATGTAGTAGTTTTCGTGCTTGTATATATGAATAGGTATGGTTGTCATGTTTAGGGAATATATGAATGGTGATAGTTTTCAGTGGAATCACCGTACCTAATTTTACCTCCTAGTGCCATAACCAAACAAACACATTTATGATGAATTGTTTCCTTCATTACGTATAAATACTAGTACAGAAAATCATCAAATTAATGTAATATTTTATAATCTAATGCAGCTCCAAATCACGGACTTGACAGACTTAAGAATCAAAACTATGAATGAAGTTCTGAATGGAATAAAGGTAAGTCTTAATGTCATGTTGACGTCATGAAAAACTTTATGTTAATCAAATATTTGTTTTCCCGACAATTGTTTGTGTACTACAAGGATAACCTTTAAATTGGTCAATCTTGAGATTGTTTTTTTTCTTTAGTATATTAAAAACACAAAGATACTGTTAGCTTCCTGAATGGAAATTGTTAGCATAATTCTATTGATCTTTCATCTAAATGCAAACTGGATAGAGAAAAGTGTTTTTCATTGGTTTACACCTTAAATGGGTACCATTTGACCGACCTCATGTAATTTTTGTAGTAGATTTGGTTACATTCTACCACTGTTTGTTAATTATGTATTATACAATTACCTCCTGCTTATGAGGTGGACATTAATAATTGTCTAAGGTCATGTGACTATAAATGATCCAATAGAAATCATTCATATACAGTGAGGTATAACAATAAGTTTGTCAGTTTTATGGTTGATCTTGAGAACAGAGAAACTAAATAGAAAATAATATTCGATTGATGACCAAGGAATAATGCTTTGTCTTATTTTAAGGTTTTAAAAATGTACGCTTGGGAAGAATCATTTGAAAACAGGATCTTAGATATTCGTAACCAAGAACTAGAGGTGATGAGAAAAAGAGAGCAAATCCAAACATGGCTTCATCTTATATGGGCAGTGTCACCCTTTATGGTAGATATTAATTTTCATTACTAGTGGCTCAAACATGCCTCGTCATTTAGAATGGAATCTTAACAAAGAAAAAAAAATAGTGTTTTCATTAGTTGTCAGATAAACATAAACTTATTGAAAAGGCTGTCTCATATTTATGGACCATCTATCTACATACTATAATATTCAGAAAGAAGCACTTGAGGAAATGTTTTCAATATTCACTTGAGATAATCAAAACAATGAATGTAAGGTTATATCAGTGGTTAAGAATATTCTGATACCTACTAAATGTCATGGGCCTCACCTATCTGGTTTGACATGGCGGGGTTAAACTAGTTTATATTACAACGATGTCTTGATGGGGGTGTCTACCACCTACTAGTTTATATTACAATGATGCCTTCATGGGGGTGTCTACCACCTTCTAGTGTATATTACAATGATGCCTTGATGGGGGTGTCTACCACCTACTAGTGTATATTACAATGATGCCTTGATGGGGGTGTCTACCACCTACTAGTGTATATTACAATGATGCCTTCATGAGGGTGTCTACCACCTACTAGTGTATATTACAATGATGCCTTGATGGGGGTGTCTACCACCTACTAGTGTATATTACAATGATGCCTTGATGGGGGTGTCTACCACCTACTAGTGTATATTACAATGATGCCTTGATGGGGGTGTCTACCACCTACTAGTGTATATTACAATGATGCCTTGATGGGGGTGTCTACCACCTACTAGTTTATATTACAATGATGCCTTGATGGGGGTGTCTACCACCTACTAGTTTATATTACAATGATGCCTTGATGGGGGGTGTCTACCACCTACTAGTTTATATTACAATGATGCCTTCATGAGGGTGTCTACCACCTACTAGTGTATATTACAATGATGCCTTGATGGGGGTGTCTACCACCTACTAGTGTATATTACAATGATGCCTTGATGGGGGTGTCTACCACCTACTAGTGTATATTACAATGATGCCTTGATGGGGGTGTCTACCACCTACTAGTGTATATTACAATGATGCCTTGATGGGGGTGTCTACCACCTACTAGTTTATATTACAATGATGCCTTGATGGGGGTGTCTACCACCTACTAGTTTATATTACAATGATGCCTTGATGGGGGGTGTCTACCACCTACTAGTTTATATTACAATGATGCCTTGATGGGGGTGTCTACCACCTACTAGTTTATATTACAATGATGCATTGATGGGGGGTGTCTACCACCTACTAGTGTATATTACAATGATGCCTTGATGGGGGTGTCTACCACCTACTAGTGTATAATACAATGATGCCTTGATGGGGGGTGTCTACCACCTACTAGTTTATATTACAACGATCCCTTCATGGGGGTGTCTACCACCTACTAGTTTATATTACAATGATGCATTGATGGGGGTGTCTACCACCTACTAGTTTATATTACAATGATGCCTTGATGGGGGTGTCTACCACCTACTAGTGTATATTACAATGATGCCTTGATGGGGGTGTCTACCACCTAATAGTTTATATTACAATGATGCCTTGATGGGGGTGTCTACCACCTACTAGTTTATATTACAACGATGCCTTGATGGGGGTGTCTACCACCTACTAGTGTATATTACAATGATGCCGTCATGGGGGTGTCTACCACCTACTAGTTTATATTACAATGATGCCTTCATGAGGGTGTCTACCACCTACTAGTGTATATTACAATGATGCCTTGATGGGGGTGTCTACCACCTACTAGTGTATATTACAATGATGCCTTGATGGGGGTGTCTACCACCTACTAGTGTATATTACAATGATGCCTTGATGGGGGTGTCTACCACCTACTAGTGTATATTACAATGATGCCTTGATGGGGGTGTCTACCACCTACTAGTTTATATTACAATGATGCCTTGATGGGGGTGTCTACCACCTACTAGTTTATATTACAATGATGCCTTGATGGGGGGTGTCTACCACCTACTAGTTTATATTACAATGATGCCTTCATGAGGGTGTCTACCACCTACTAGTGTATATTACAATGATGCCTTGATGGGGGTGTCTACCACCTACTAGTGTATATTACAATGATGCCTTGATGGGGGTGTCTACCACCTACTAGTGTATATTACAATGATGCCTTGATGGGGGTGTCTACCACCTACTAGTGTATATTACAATGATGCCTTGATGGGGGTGTCTACCACCTACTAGTTTATATTACAATGATGCCTTGATGGGGGTGTCTACCACCTACTAGTTTATATTACAATGATGCCTTGATGGGGGGTGTCTACCACCTACTAGTTTATATTACAATGATGCCTTGATGGGGGTGTCTACCACCTACTAGTTTATATTACAATGATGCATTGATGGGGGGTGTCTACCACCTACTAGTGTATATTACAATGATGCCTTGATGGGGGTGTCTACCACCTACTAGTGTATATTACAATGATGCCTTGATGGGGGGTGTCTACCACCTACTAGTTTATATTACAACGATCCCTTCATGGGGGTGTCTACCACCTACTAGTTTATATTACAATGATGCATTGATGGGGGTGTCTACCACCTACTAGTTTATATTACAATGATGCCTTGATGGGGGGTGTCTACCACCTACTAGTTTATATTACAATGATGCATTGATGGGGGTGTCTACCACCTACTAGTTTATATTACAATGATGCCTTGATGGGGGTGTTTACCACCTACTAGTTTATATTACAATGATGCATTGATGGGGGGTGTCTACCACCTACTAGTGTATATTACAATGATGCCTTGATGGGGGTGTCTACCACCTACTAGTGTATATTACAATGATGCCTTGATGGGGGTGTCTACCACCTAATAGTTTATATTACAATGATGCCTTGATGGGGGTGTCTACCACCTACTAGTTTATATTACAACGATGCCTTGATGGGGGTGTCTACCACCTACTAGTTTATATTACAATGATGCCTTCATGGGGGTGTCTACCACCTACTAGTTTATATTACAACGATGCCTTGATGGGGGTGTCTACCACCTACTAGTTTATATTACAATGATGCATTGATGGGGGGTGTCTACCACCTACTAGTTTATATTACAATGATGCCTTGATGGGGGTGTCTACCACCTACTAGTGTATATTACAATGATGCCTTGATGGGGGTGTCTACCACCTACTAGTTTATATTACAATGATGCCTTGATGGGGGTGTCTACCACCTACTAGTGTATATTACAATGATGCCTTGATGGGGGTGTCTACCACCTACTAGTGTATATTACAATGATGCCTTGATGGGGGTGTCTACCACCTACTAGTTTATATTACAATGATGCCTTGATGGGGGTGTCTACCACCTATTAGTGTATATTACAATGATGCCTTGATGGGGGTGTCTACCACCTACTAGTTTATATTACAATGATGCCTTGATGGGGGTGTCTACCACCTACTAGTTTATATTACAATGATGCCTTGATGGGGGTGTCTACCACCTACTAGTTTATATTACAATGATGCCTTGATGGGGGTGTCTACCACCTACTAGTTTATATTACAATGATGCCTTGATGGGGGTGTCTACCACCTACTAGTTTATATTACAATAAAGCCTTGATGGGGGTGTCTACCACCTACTAGTTTATATTACAATGATGCCTTGATGGGGGTGTCTACCACCTACTAGTTTATATTACAATGATGCCTTGATGGGGGTATCTACCACCTACTAGTTTATATTACAATGATGCCTTGATGGGGGTGTCTACCACCTACTAGTTTATATTACAATGATGCCTTGATGGGGGTGTCTACCACCTACTAGTTTATATTACAATGATGCATTGATGGGGGTATCTACCACCTACTAGTTTATATTACAATGATGCCTTGATGGGGGTGTCTACCACCTACTAGTGTATATTACAATGATGCCTTGATGGGGGTGTCTACCACCTACTAGTTTATATTACAATGATGCCTTGATGGGGGTGTCTACCACCTACTAGTTTATATTGCAACGATGCCTTGATGGGGGTGTCTACCACCTACTAGTTTATATTACAATGATGCCTTGATGGGGGTGTCTACCACCTACTAGTTTATATTACAACGATGCCTTGATAAAGGTGTCTACCACCTACTAGTTTATATTACAATGATGCCTTGATGGGGGTGTCTACCACCTACTAGTTTATATTACAATGATGCCTTGATGAGGGTGTCTACCACCTACTAGTTTATATTACAATGATGCTTTGATGGGGGTGTCTACCACCTACTAGTTTATATTACAATGATGCCTTGATGGGGGTGTCTACCACCTACTAGTTTATATTGCAATAAAGCCTTGATGGGGGTGTCTACCACATACTAGTTTATATTGCAACGATGCCTTGATGGGGGTGTCTACCACCTACTAGTTTATATTACAATGATGCCTTCATTGGGGTGTCTACCAACTACTAGTTTATATTACAATGATGCCTTGATGGGGGTGTCTACCACTTACTAGTGTATATTACAATGATGCCTTGATGGGGGGTGTCCACCACCTAATAGTTTATATTACAATGATGCCTTGATGGGGGTGTCTACCACCTACTAGTTTATGTTACAATGATGCCTTGATATGGGGGTGTCTACCACCTACTAGTTTATATTACAATGATGTCTTGATGGTTGAATAGCCTTGTTGTAAAGAACGCTCTTTGCTAAACTTGAACTTTACATATTAAATATGTATTCTTCGTCATGACACAGGGTTAGTGTAATGGTGTTTAGTGCCACTTTCAAGAATCTTTCATTTATATCGCTGCTGTCAGTTTTATTGATGGAGGAAACCAGAGTACCCGATGAAAACCACCGACATTCCGCAAGTCAATGACACAGAAGTTGTCATATATTTAATATTATTTCTGTTAAAGAGAGCCTCAACCAACATGTTTATATTTGATAGTACACAAGGACATCGGAAAACATTATAGGGAAAATGTTTTAAAGGTGTCAAGTGAATATGTTTTAGACACACATGCGTTTTTAAAGGTGTCAAGTGAATATGTTTTAGACACACATACGTTTTTAAAGGTGTCAAGTGAATATGTTTTAGACACACATGCGTTTTTAAAGGTGTCAAGTGAATATGTTTTAGACACACATGCATTTTTAAAGGTGTCAAGTGAATATGTTTTAGACACACATGCGTTTTTAAAGGTGTCAAGTGAATATGTTTTAGACACACATGCATTTTTAAAGGTGTCAAGTGAATATGTTTTAGACACACATGCGTTTTTGAAGGTGTCAAGTGAATATGTTTTAGACACACATGCGTTTTTAAAGGTGTCAAGTGAATATGTTTTAGACACACATGCATTTTTAAAGGTGTCAAGTGAATATGTTTTAGACACACATGCATTTTTAAAGGTGTCAAGTGAATATGTTTTAGACACACATGCATTTTTAAGGTGTCAAGTGAATATGTTTTAGACACACATGCGTTTTTAAAGGTGTCAAGTGAATATGTTTTAGACACACATACGTTTTTAAAGGTGTCAAGTGAATATGTTTTAGACACACATGCGTTTTTAAAGGTGTCAAGTGAATATGTTTTAGACACACATGCGTTTTTAAAGGTGTCAAGTGAATATGTTTTAGACACACATGTGTTTTTAAAGGTGTCAAGTGAATATGTTTTAGACACACATGCGTTTTTAAAGGTGTCAAGTGAATATGTTTTAGACACACATGCATTTTTAAAGGTGTCAAGTGAATATGTTTTAGACACACATGCGTTTTTAAAGGTGTCAAGTGAATATGTTTTAGACACACATGCGTTTTTAAAGGTGTCAAGTGAATATGTTTTAGACACACATGTGTTTTTAAAGGTGTCAAGTGAATATGTTTTAGACACACATGTGTTTTTTTCATTAATTACAGATATCATTGTTTACATTTGGTGCCTTTGTGTTGATGGATTCCAAAAATGTTCTGACTGCAGAAAAAGCATTTGTGGCTCTGTCGTTGTTCCACATGCTTCACTGGTCACTAAACGTATTACCACACGTTATACACGGGTTTTTACAGGTAATTAAAATAAAAATGTTTAATTTGTCTTTCTGTTTCTCATTATAAAGTCTAATGTTAATAATTAAAACGATATGATAATTTAACCATCGAGAGTGAACAAATAAAATATATTATTGGATTATAATTTGTTTATAAAATGTTTTCAAGGAAAAAATGATCTCCTTTTTAAATTTCTTTGTACTATGATTTCACAATTGCTGGACGTTAGAATATTTTTTCTCTATCTCTGATGAAACAAAGGATAAAACAGATGAAATTCTTAAACTAGTGCCATGTTACACTGCCTGAAACAATCACGACAGAATTAATCAACATGTGTATTGAATTATTTTAAATCCTCTGGTTAAAAATGACTAAATGTGCATAATGCTTTATATGGAGAATAGAAAATATCTATTTACATATAAATTTTTGTTTGTTTGTTTGACGGTGTTTAATGCCACTTTCAGCAATATTTCAGTTATATTGTGGCAGGCTGTTTTATTGGTGGAGGAAACCAGAGGACCTGGAGAAAACCAGAGGACCTGGAGAAAACCAGAGGACCTGGAGAAAACCAGAGGGCCCGGAGAAAACCAGAGGACCTGGAGAAAACCAGAGGACCTGGAGAAAACCAGAGGACCTGGAGAAAACCAGAGGACCCGGAGAAAACCAGAGGACCTGGAGGAAACCAGAGGACCTGGAGAAAACCAGAGGACCCGGAGAAAACCAGAGGACCTGGAGGAAACCAGAGGACCTGGAGAAAACCACTTATCTTCTTCTTCTTCTTTGGTTACGGAAAACCATCAACGTACTGATGTTTACTTTCTGCCGAATGCCTGGTCAAATGTTTTCAAATTTATAAAAAATTTCGGAACATAGAAAATTAGTTTGATATAATTGTTATTTATTTTTTAGTTTTATATTATCAGTTTTTACAATTTTTCTTTTAATTTTGATTTTTTTTTTGTTTGAAGTCACTGACAAACTTTATCACATAATGTTGTGCATTTCGCCCTGATCGAGATTCGAACTCACAACATCAGTGGTGATCTAGGCACTGATTACATAGGTAGTTGTCATACGATCAATGCCACGACGGCCCAAAAATAAAAATGCATATTCTCGTATCGCTACACATATTATTTTATTTCATAGGCCAGTGTTTCCTTAAAAAGAATTCAGAGTTTTCTGAACACAGATGAATTAAATGACAACATTACCAGAGATACAAAATCTAGTAAGTTTAGAAAAGTAACTTAGATTATCCAAGTCATGCTATATTTTAGTGTAACTCGTAGGGTGATCTAGATCACAATAATCCATGCTAGATTTTGGTGTAACTTGATGGGTGATCTAGATCACAATAATCCATGCTAGATTTTGGTGTAACTTGATGGGTGATCTAGATCACAATAAGCCATGCTAGATTTTGGTGTAACTTGATGGAGAATCCGGATCACAATAATCCATGCTAGATTTTGGTGTAACTTGATGGAGAATCCGGATCACAATAATCCATGCTAGATTTTGGTGTAACTTGATGGAGAATCCGGATCACAATAATCCATGCTAGATTTTGGTATAACTTGATGGAGATTCCGGATCACAATAATCCATGCTAGATTTTGGTGTAACTTGATGGAGAATCCGGATCACAATAAGCCATGCTAGATTTTGGTGTAACTTGATGGAGAAACCGGATCACAATAAGCCATGCTAGATTTTGGTGTAACTTGATGGAGAATCTGGATCACAATAATCCATGCTAGATTTTGGTGTAACTTGATGGAGAATCCGGATCACAATAAGCCATGCTAGATTTTGGTGTAACTTGATGGAGAATCCGGATCACAATAATCCATGCTAGATTTTGGTATAACTTGATGGGTGATCTAGATCACAATAAGCCATGCTAGATTTTGGTGTAACTTGATGGGTGATCTGAATCACAATAAGCCATGCTAGATTTTGGTGTAACTTGATGGAGAATCCGGATCACAATAATCCATGCTAGATTTTGGTGTAATTTGATGGGTGATCCAGATCACAATAAGCCATGCTAGATTTTGGTGTAACTTGATGGAGAATCCGGATCACAATAATCCATGCTAGATTTTGGTGTAACTTGATGGAGAATCTGGATCACAATAAGCCATGCTAGATTTTGGTGTAACTTGATGGGTGATCCGGATAACAATAAGTCATGCTAGATTTTGGTGTAACTTGATGGGTGATCCAGATCACAGTAAGCCATGCTAGATTTTGGTATAACTTGATGGGTGATCCAGATCACAATAATCCATGCTAGATTTTGGTGTAATTTGATGGGTGATCTGGATCACAATAAGCCATGCTAGATTTTGGTATAACTTGATTGAGAATCCGGATCATAATAATCCATGCTAGATTTTGGTGTAACTTGATGGAGAATCCGGATCATAATAATCCATGCTAGATTTTGGTGTAATTTGATAGGTGATCTGGATCACAATAAGCCATGCTAGATTTTGGTGTAACTTGATGGGGAATCCGGATCACAATAATCCATGCTAGATTTTGGTGTAATTTGATGGGTGATCCAGATCACAATAAGCCATGCTAGATTTTGGTGTAACTTGATGGAGAATCCAGATCACAATAATCCATGCTAGATTTTGGTGTAACTTGATGGAGAATCTGGATCACAATAAGCCATGCTAGATTTTGGTGTAACTTGATGGGTGATCCGGATAACAATAAGTCATGCTAGATTTTGGTGTAACTTGATGGCTGATCCAGATCACAGTAAGCCATGCTAGATTTTGGTATAACTTGATGGGTGATCCAGATCACAATAATCCATGCTAGATTTTGGTGTAATTTGATGGGTGATCTGGATCATAATAATCCATGCTAGATTTTGGTGTAGCTTGATGGAGAATCCGGATCATAATAATCCATGCTAGATTTTGGTATAACTTGATGGGTGATCTGGATCACAATAAGCCATGCTAGATTTTGGTGTAACTCAGTGGGTGATCCAGATCACAACAATCCATTCTAGATCTTGGTGCAACTTGATGGGTGATCCAGATCACAATAAGCCATGCTAGATTTTGGTGTAACTCAGTGGGTGATCCAGATCACAACAATCCATTCTAGATCTTGGTACAACTTGATGGGTGATCCAGATCACAATAAGCCATGCTAGATTTTGGTGTAACTCAGTGGGTGATCCAGATCACAACAATCCATTCTAGATCTTGGTACAACTTGATGGGTGATCCAGATCACAATAAGCCATGCTAGATTTTGGTGTAACTCAGTGGGTGATCCAGATCACAACAATCCATTCTAGATCTTGGTACAACTTGATGGGTGATCCAGATCACAATAAGCCATGCTAGATTTTGGTGTAACTCAGTGGGTGATCCAGATCACAACAATCCATTCTAGATCTTGGTACAACTTGATGGGTGATCTGGATCACAATAAGCCATGCTAGATTTTGGTGTAACTCAGTGGGTGATCCAGATCACAACAATCCATTCTAGATTTTGGTGTAACTTGATGGGTGATCCGGATAACAATAAGTCATGCTAGATTTTGGTGTAACTCAGTGGGTGATCCAGATCACAACAATCCATTCTAGATTTTAGTGCAACTTGATGGGTGATCCGGATAACAATAAGTCATGCTAGATTTTGGTGTAACTCAGTGGGTGATCCAGATCACAACAATCCATTCTAGATTTTGGTGTAACTTGATGGGTGATCCAGATCACAATAAGCCATGCTAGATTTTGGTGTAACTCAGTGGGTGATCCAGATCACAACAATCCATTCTAGATCTTGGTACAACTTGATGGGTGATCTGGATCACAATAAGCCATGCTAGATTTTGGTGTAACTCAGTGGGTGATCCAGATCACAACAATCCATTCTAGATTTTGGTGTAACTTGATGGGTGATCCGGATAACAATAAGTCATGCTAGATTTTGGTGTAACTCAGTAGGTGATCCAGATCACAACAATCCATTCTAGATTTTGGTGTAACTTGATGGGTGATCCAGATCACAATAAGCCATGCTAGATTTTGGTGTAACTCAGTGGGTGATCCAGATCACAACAATCCATTCTAGATTTTGGTGTAACTTGATGGGTGATTCAGATCACAATAAGCCATGCTAGATTTTGGTGTAACTCAGTGGGTGATCCAGATCACAACAATCCATTCTAGATCTTGGTACAACTTGATGGGTGATCCGGATAACAATAAGTCATGCTAGATTTTGGTGTAACTCAGTGGGTGATCCAGATCACAACAATCCATTCTAGATCTTGGTACAACTTGATGGGTGATCCGGATAACAATAAGTCATGCTAGATTTTGGTGTAACTCAGTGGGTGATCCAGATCACAACAATCCATTCTAGATCTTGGTGCAACTTGATGGGTGATCTAGATCACAACAATCCATTCTAGATTTTGGTGTAACTTGATGGGTGATCCGGATAACAATAAGTCATGCTAGATTTTGGTGTAACTCAGTGGGTGATCCAGATCACAACAATCCATTCTAGATCTTGGTGTAACTCAGTGGGTGATCCAGATCACAACAATCCATTCTAGATCTTGGTGTAACTCAGTGGGTGATCCAGATCACAATAAGCCATTCTAGATCTTGGTGTAACTTGATGGGTGATCTGGATCACAATAAGTCATGCTAGATTTTGGTGTAACTCAGTGGGTGATCCAGATCACAACAATCCATTCTAGATCTTGGTGTAACTCAGTGGGTGATCCAGATCACAACAATCCATTCTAGATCTTGGTGTAACTCAGTGGGTGATCCAGATCACAATAAGCCATTCTAGATCTTGGTGTAACTTGATGGGTGATCTGGATCACAATAAGTCATGCTAGATTTTGGTGTAACTCAGTGGGTGATCCAGATCACAACAATCCATTCTAGATCTTGGTGTAACTCAGTGGGTGATCCAGATCACAACAATCCATTCTAGATCTTGGTGTAACTCAGTGGGTGATCCAGATCACAACAATCCATTCTAGATCTTGGTGTAACTCAGTGGGTGATCCAGATCACAATAAGCCATTCTAGATCTTGGTGTAACTTGATGGGTGATCTGGATCACAATAAGTCATGCTAGATTTTGGTGTAACTCAGTGGGTGATCCAGATCACAACAATCCATTCTAGATCTTGGTGTAACTCAGTGGGTGATCCAGATCACAACAATTCATTCTAGATCTTGGTGTAACTTGATGGGTGATCCAGATCACAATAAGCCATTCTAGATCTTGGTACAACTTGATGGGTGATCCAGATCACAACAATCCATTCTAGATCTTGGTGTAACTTAATGGGTGATCCAGATCACAACAATCCATTCTAGATCTTGGTACAACTTGATGGGTGATCCAGATCACAACAATCCATTCTAGATCTTGGTACAACTTGATGGGTGATCCAGATCACAACAATCCATTCTAGATCTTGGTGTAACTTGATGGGTGATCTAGATCACAACAATCCATTCTAGATCTTGGTGTAACTTGATGGGTGATCTAGATCACAACAATCCATTCTAGATCTTGGTGTAACTTGATGGGTGATCCAGATCACAACAATCCATTCTAGATCTTGGTGTAACCTGATGGGTGATCTAGATCACAACAATCCATTCTAGATCTTGGTGTAACCTGATGGGTGATCCAGATCACAACAATCCATTCTAGATCTTGGTGTAACCTGATGGGTGATCTAGATCACAACAATCCATTCTAGATCTTGGTGTAACCTGATGGGTGATCCAGATCACAACAATCCATTCTAGATCTTGGTACAACTTGATGGGTGATCCAGATCACAACAATCCATTCTAGATCTTGGTGTAACTTGATGGGTGATCCAGATCACAACAATCCATTCTAGATCTTGGTGTAACTTGATGGGTGATCCAGATCACAACAATCCATTCTAGATCTTGGTGTAACTTGATGGGTGATCCAGATCACAACAATCCATTCTAGATCTTGGTGTAACTTGATGGGTGATCCAGATCACAACAATCCATTTTAGATCTTGGTGTAACTTGATGGGTGATCCAGATCACAACAATCCATTCTAGATCTTGGTGTAACTTGATGGGTGATCCAGATCACAATAAATAATGGTAATAACAAAATTACCGAACTCCGAACAATCTTCCAAAGGGAAACTAAAAACTCATAAGTATATAGGCAGACAAAATCAGTCAACAACCGGAAAACTGGGAAACCCGTAATGACCCTGACTTGGTACAGGCATTTCCAAAGAAATGGTGGGTTGAATCAGATTTTACGGCACCAAACCTCCCGCTTTCATTACGGTTCAAAGGTTCCGGCTGTCACTATAACAGCATTTATAACAATACTGGAACAAAATAGGTAAAATAGTAGTCAACGCAGTACTAAATCCAGTGAGGAGGGTGGAACATCTATCGTGAGCCATCTCCATCAACAACCACGAGTCCCCTGAAGTATTTTAACTACAAAAGTAAATGTCAAAAACACTAGCCATACTAGATCTTGGTGTAACTTGATTGCCGATTCGGATCACAATAAGCCATGCTAGATTTTGGTGTAACTTGATGGAGAATACGGATCACAATAATCCATGCTAGAATTTGGTGTAACTTGAGGGGTGATCCGGATCACAACAATCCATGTTAGATGTTGGTGTAACTTGATGGGTGATCCGGATCACAATAAGCCATGCTAGATTTTGGTATAACTTGATGGGTGATCCGGATCACAAAAAGCCATGCTAGATTTTGGTGTAACTCAGTGGGTGATCCGGATCACAACAATCCATGATAGATCTTGGTGTAACTCAGTGGGCGATCCGGATCACAATAAACCATGATATATTTTAGTGTAACTTGAATGGTGATACGGATCACAATAAGCCATGCTAGATTTTGGTGTAACTCAGTGGGTGATCCGGATCACAACAATCCATGCTAGATCTTGGTGTATCTCAGTGGGTGATCCGGATCACAATAAGCCATGCTAGATTTTGGTGTAACTTGAATGGTGATCCGGATCACAACAATCCATGCTAGATTTTGGTGTAACTTGATTGGTGATCTGGATCAAAACCACCAATAGTTCAAACACATATGTAGAGCAAAGGAAAAGAACAAATTGGAAATAAAATAAGATGTCGCGGAAATTCGAGTCCAGAAATACCATCCAGAAATATCCCTTAAGAAAACAACGATTCAGAAGTGTGCATCAGAAAGGAGTCCGCAACAAATTGAGAATATATTATGTTGATCAGCATGGAAAGTAAATTTATTCTTGTGTGCAAGAAAAGTTTGAAGATACTAAAGGGGTAATCATAATAATCTGTATATCAAAGAAGAACAGACAACACAATGGTCAAAAGAAAAAGTACAAAAGGACAAACAACGATACAAAATATACACATAAAACTAAAGATCGAGTAACACGAACCCCACTAAAAACCGGGGGTGAACTCAGGTTCTCCATATTATTTGAAATGAATAAATTTATTCTTGTGTGCTATACATGGAATGAGTAAATTTATGACTGTTGTTGTGTCTTGTTCATCATCCCATTTGTTTCTATTTTTAGATTACAGCTTGAGAATTGATGATGGTAATTTTAGTTGGGATATTGCTGAAGAGCCGACATTAAAAAAGTAATATAAATCAATATGTTATATAATATTAAATTTGTAACCTAAAGAAACATATTAATGGAAATATTGATAAATTTTTCTCTAAAATAGTGTCTTTTCTAATGTAAAATATGGAAAATTATTTTATTTATTTATGTTTTGTTTAGGGGGAGGGATGCTTTGCTTTATTTGTTGCTAATGAATTTTTAATGTAATGGGGGTGTTTATACATGTTATAATGGTGGATCCACAGAACCTTGTACCACATGTATGTAATAAGGAACTAGTTTCTCTGTTCGGTATTGCAATCTTTCAAAATAAAGCATCTTTGAATCAAGTTCAGAACTACCTTTGGACGGAACTTTAAAAAAAAGTGACTTTGACTTACCCCTATCTTTCCACCTGTGACCAATCACAATGTACATACATAATACAGATATTCCGTAATGGTTAACCAATACATGGTGGCCAACGCAAAACGTATGATATGATGTCTTCAACTTAACCAGTAGAAATCCTTCACTTAGTAGATTCCTTGTTAACAGTGACCCTATATCAAGAACATCATGATATAAATCACAAGCCCTGGGAACAATCACTGTACTTGTGAATGTAACATGATTTGTACCTATTATGTTATTATCTATTTCACCAAACCACATATTTATAATGTAGTTTGTAATTTTGGACAAAAGAATACAAACTGACATATAAAGAGTTTGAAGATACCATACCAAATGAGTGATCAGAATCCGTATATCGAAGAAGAACAGACAACACAATGGCCAAAAGAAGAACAGACAACACAATGGCCAAAAGAAGAACAGACAACACAATGGCCAAAAGGAGAACAGACAACACAATGGCCAAAGGGAGAACAGACAACACAATGGCCAAAAGGAGAACAGACAACACAATGGTCAAAAGAAGAACAGACAACACAATGGCCAAAAGAAGAACAGACAACACAATGGCCAAAAAGAGAACAGACAACACAATGGCCAAAAGAAGAACAGACAACACAATGGTCAAAAGAAGAACAGACAACACAATGGCCAAAAGAAGAACAGACAACACAATGGCCAAAAGGAGAACAGACAACACAATGGCCAAAAGGAGAACAGACAACACAATGGCCAAAAGAAGAACAGACAACACAATGGCCAAAAGGAGAACAGACAACACAATGGCCAAAAGGAGAACAGACAACACAATGGTCAAAAGAAGAACAGACAACACAATGGCCAAAAGAAGAATAGACAACACAATGGCCAAAAGGAGAACAGACAACACAATGGCCAAAAGAAGAACAGACAACACAATGGCCAAAAGGAGAACAGACAACACAATGGCCAAAAGGAGAACAGACAACACAATGGTCAAAAGAAGAACAGACAACACAATGGCCAAAAGAAGAATAGACAACACAATGGTCAAAAGGAGAACAGACAACACAATGGCCAAAAGAAAAACAGACAACACAATGGCCAAAAGAAGAACAGACAACACAATCGCCAAAAGAAGAACAGACAACACAATGGCCAAAAGAAGAACAGACAACACAATGGCCAAAAGGAGAACAGACAACACAATGGCCAAAAGAAGAACAGACAACACAATGGCCAAAAGAAGAACAGACAACACAATGGCCAAAAGAAGAACAGACAACACAATGGCCAAAAGAAGAACAGACAACACAATGGCCAAAAGGAGAACAGACAACGCAATGGCCAAAAGGAGAACAGACAACACAATGCCAAAAGGAGAACAGACAACACAATGATCAAAAGAAGAACAGACAACACAATGACCAAAAGGAGAACAGACAACACAATGACCAAAAGGAGAATAAACAACACAATGGCCAAAAGGAGAACAGACAACACAATGGCCAAAAGAAAAAGTACAAAAAGGACAAACAGCGATCTACAAAGCATACACATAGATATATAGATCGAGTATATGTCATATATATAAGTTTAAACAATGATGGTCATCAATTCCACCAATACCATTTGTTACATTTAGTATCAACTTAAAGATACCAGAGGGATCACTAGTAGCAGTGGTAGGTTCTGTTGGTTCAGGAAAGTCCTCACTGTTATCTGCAATGCTTGGTGAAATGGAGTCTGACACCAGTAAAGTCAATATTAAGGTAAATATAATTAGATCAAGATCATATATGTTACCAAGAAACACCAAGAATAATTATATTATACATATGTGTTACCAAAAAACACCAAGAATAATTATATTATACATATATGCTACCAAGAAACACCAATAATAATTATATTATACATATATGATGTATTATTGTCATGTACTAACAGTGATTGTTACATCCATGATGTGAAAATTATTTGTTCATTCTTATTTAGAATAAGTGCTCTGATATTTTCTAGGGATCCGTTGCATATGTAGCTCAGCAAGCATGGATCATGAATACCACCTTGCAAAATAATATATTGTTTGGAGAAGAGTTGAATTTAAAGAAATATGAAACCACAATTGATGCAACTGCTCTTCGGAAAGATTTAGATATGCTGTCTGGTGGGGATCAAACAGAAATTGGTGAAAAGGTGAATACATTTAGGCTAATATAATCTAAATATTTTAAAATAAAACAAAAAATGTATTTTCTTAAAATGATTTAAGCAATTCCTACTGGAATATTGATATTTAAACTTGAATTTGCATCGTTTTCAGAATATTCAATTTGCATCGTTTTCAGAATAGGTTAGAAAGTGAAATAATGTTTTCATGTTGCGAATCAAATGGTTATCAAATAGTTATAGTGATGAGTGATTAAGCTACTTTCTACAAGATTGCAGTCAAGTTTTATATGTGGATGAAACCTGAGCAAACAAACCTACAGTCATAAAACTTTACAGTACATTTTCGTTCTGGTACTCCAAAAATTACCATTCAGAAGGAAGGATTTATTTGATGTAGTGTTCTGATTTGCTCGTTTTTTATTTTGAGTACGAAACTTGTACCCCATATTTTATGACCGCAAGTCACTGGCAAACTTCATCACTTAAAGGGGAATTGAGATCCACGCGCCACATATGGAAATCCAATTCACAACTTTAGTAATGATATGCACTGATCACACAGATACAGATAGGTCTGCTTCATACCTTGATCTACACCTTGAAATAAGCAGTGACAGGTGGTTAAGAAAGAAACTTTACGACAAAAGAGATGATTTCAGTTTTCCTATTGTGAACATTCCGTTTATATGTAGCAACATTCCAGCAGCACGTGCATATGGAGTATATATCTCTCAGTTGATATGATATTCCAGAGATTGTAGTTCCTTGATAGAGGGTTGCTGCTAACAAGGAAGCTACTAAGCCAAGTGTTCCGCTTGGTTAAGTTGAAGTCATTACTTCGAAAGACTTGGTTGAACGTTATAGAATATCTGTGTCACAAATGACCATGGATATGTTCCACTTGTCGTAAGCACTTCCTGGTACTTTCCTCATTCATGACTTATCACCAGGTTTGTAACTATATTAACAGGACGGGTGTTACTAGTGGAGCAGGAACTGCTTACCCTTCCGGAACACATAATTCACCCCCGATTTTTAGTGGGGTTCGTTAGTTTTATGTGTATGGTATGTAGATCATTGTTTGTACTTTTTCTTTTTGCCATTGTGTTGTCTGTTTTTCTTCAATTTACGGATTCTGATTACCCCTTTGGTATCTTCAAACTCTTCTTAAACATGTAGATATATTTTAAACAACCATACGATTGCGGCGACGACAACCCCTAGAACAAATGCTGTCTTGCCAACTTTATATAATATATTAATGGCGAAAATGTATAAACTCATGCTATACCTTTAGAAATTTAAAATTGAGATGAAAAGATAATTAATATGTGAATTCTATTTCTAATACCTATATATTTACAGACCTATTGATAATCATCTTAATTACTTGTACAGCTCTTAAAGTTTATGAGATTCTGGGTTTTTTTCTATCAGGGAATCAATTTGAGTGGTGGACAGAAGCAAAGAGTAAGCTTAGCACGTGCTGTATATCAAGACACAGACGTCTATCTCCTTGACGATCCACTAAGTGCAGTAGACTCACATGTTGGAAAACACATATTTGAAGAGGTGATAGGTCCTAATGGATTACTGAAAGATAAGGTAGGCGAACCAAGCAAGAAATAAGGAAATTGTAGAACGGAGTTAAACATAAAAATGTTGTGAATATGGCAATCATGTGTCCGTCCGTGGTAGTATAGGTGAATAAATCGGAGAAGATATTGTCACTAACACGTATCAATAGACAACAATGACCTTTTATAGAATGTTCACATTTCTAGTTATTGGCCTTTGTCACTAAACAGATGTTCCTTAATTTAATAATACCACATGTAATCACATATAATTGGGATCTTCTGAAGTACAAAGATCATATAAACATCTAACTTGAATTACTGTGAATACATTTAAATTCGTTGATACAAATGTTCATGGTTTGAGGAATAAGTGTATTTTCGTGGATATGTAAGTTCGTGTATCCACTGCTATAATCCGTACATATAAACAAGATATAGATGGTGTCAAATGTTCGTTGAATTCTTAATTTCATGGTTTGATTCTATCCACGAAATCCACGAAAATAGGTATAACACAAATGATAATAATACATTTACAGTATATCAATTGACTCCATGATTACAATGCTTTAGGCAATGAAGGGGCCATCGTGATACCATGGTGACCAGAAACCAACACAACTTTCAGCAATATACAGTGATAGATAATAGTAAGAATTTAATAAACACACACTGACATCATTACTTACAGACTAGAGTGTTAGTAACACATGGTATTAGTTTTCTACCAAAGATGGATATGATTATTACATTGGTGGACGGACAAGTCGGAGAAGTAGGATCATTTAAGGAGCTCATTGGACATAATGGTGATTTTGCAGAGTTTTTAAAGACCTATATGGTAGAAGAATTTACTTATGGAGACACTGAAGAAGAAAAGGAAGGTTTGTTACCAGTTAACATTTATCAGATCAACATTATAAATGAAGGCAAAATAGAAATAGGGGCCGTCGTGATCGTGATTGTATGGTAGTTGGATTTACAACTACCTATGCAATCAGTGCCTATCACCACTGATGTTGTGAGTTCGAATTTCGATCAGGGCGAGGTGTGTAACATTATGTGATAAAGTTTGTCAGTGACTTGCGACAGATCGGGGGTTTCTCAGAGTCCTCCGGTTTCCTCCACCAATAAAATTGACCGCCACAATATAACTGAAATATTGTTGAATGTGGCATTAAACACATTAAAAAACCAAACCAGACTAAAAAATATAAATATAAATTAATGGTAAAAATCACAATCCAGAGAGACAAAACGGTTCTTCATTATCTGATTTAACTTAATGTGTATTACACAAATTTTCAATTATCATGATGTTCTTTCCAGAAGCATCACATTTTTTTTCATTTTTTTTTCAAATTCCAACAAGTTACAAATCACGAAATACATCATATAAAAGTTGAATTAATAGAAATATATAATACTACATAAATATATACATAATGCAATATTGGTCCTCAAAACATTATATCACAAAAGTATCATACAAATTCATATTGTGAGTTTGTTGGATTTTTTTTGAAAGAGAATGGAAAGGGAAGGAAATCGGAGATGTGTAAGAATTACTTAGGGAAAGTTGGGAAGCTAAATTTGCAGCTGTGATTTTGCTGTTTATATTAGCAACATCACATTTCTTATTAGAAAATTACATTTTTGTTGCTCTGGTATGCTTGTATGCAAGTTGAGCGCATATTTGAAAGCACAATGAATTTAAAATACTATCCCGGTTTCATTTGAATCGTACAATTAAAATGTTATCATATATTTTGTTTTAATTTTTGTTAGCACTTGAAATGACAGAGGAAGTGGCATCTCAATTGACTGGCGATGGCAGTTCAGGAATTTTAAAAAGGTATGAATATTATGTGTAGGTCTATATAAGTACATTATAGGGATTGGCTTATGCTATATTAGTTTCGCCCCGGTTTTTAGTGGGGTTCGTGTTTTTCGATCTTTAGTTTTATGTGTATGTTTTGTAGATCGTTGTTTGTCCTCTTGTGCTTTTTCTTTTGGCCATTGTGTTGTCTGTTCTTCGATATACAGATTAGGCAACAACCATTTTCTTATCTGGGGGGGGGGGGGGGGGGTGCCTGAGATTTTCATTGTGCTCGTAAAAAAAATTTTCAGAACCTTCCTCAGTCAAAATATTTTTTTCTCATGAAAAGGAAAGCAAAATTTTTTTTCCCTATCATGTGGAACAGAAATACATTTTTCCATAAAAAACATTTCTAGCCGGTGTCAGCATAAATTTTTGTTCAGCTACAATGCGAAATCTAAATTTGTTTTCGGTCAGGTAAGGCATTAAAATATTTTTTTCAATATCATAATGACGAACCATTAAACCCCTCGGCCTCACCCACTATATAAAGATGTAGATTCATTAACACTGATGTTTTATCAAGTAAGGTGAGACTTGAGGCAGATATAAAACTTTTTAAGTGTTTAAACATGTAGCGATAGTAACAACAAGTGCATTTTTATTAATTAGCATTTTAAATTATGAATTGCATAGGATGATTTTACAGGCACAAAAAATAAATATTACTGTCAGAAGAAGTGACAACTATACTGCTTAATATCTAATGCACTGTATCCCAAAATGCTGCCAACTCTAACTGTGTTGGGTAGAATTTTCAGATATTTTGAATACAACCCAATGATAATAATTAAATAAAGTAATGTTAATTTAGGATATGAATGTCTTGCTTCAGAAATATGTTGATCTCTGTTTGTCCTTTTGTTGTCCTTCTTCTTTTGGCCATTGTGTTGTCTGTTCGTCCTTCTTCTTTTGGCCATTGTGTTGTCTGTTCCTCCTTCTTCTTTTGGCCATTTTGTTGTCTGTTCATCCTTCTTCTTTTGGCCATTTTGTTGTCTGTTTGTCCTTTGTCTTTTTTCTTTTGGCCATTGTGTTGTCTGTTCCTCCTTCTTCTTTTGGCCATTGTGTTGTCTGTTTGTCTTTCTTCTTTTGGCCATTTTGCTGTCTGTTCGTCCTTCTTCTTTTGGCCATTTTGTTGTCTGTTCATCCTTCTTCTTTTGGCCATTTTGTTGTCTGTTCATCCTTCTTCTTTTGGCCATTTTGTTGTCTGTTTGTCTTTCTTCTTTTGACCATTTTGCTGTCTGTTCGTCCTTCTTCTTTTGGCCATTTTGTTGTCTGTTCATCCTTCTTCTTTTGGCCATTTTGTTGTCTGTTCATCCTTCTTCTTTTGGCCATTTTGTTGTCTGTTTGTCTTTCTTCTTTTGGCCATTTTGCTGTCTATTCGTCCTTCTTCTTTTGGCCATTTTGTTGTCTGTTCATCCTTCTTCTTTTGGCCATTTTGTTGTCTGTTCATCCTTCTTCTTTTGGCCATTTTGTTGTCTGTTCATCCTTCTTCTTTTGGCCATTTTGTTGTCTGTTTGTCTTTCTTCTTTTGGCCATTTTGTTGTCTGTTCATCCTTCTTCTTTTGGCCATTTTGTTGTCTGTTCATCCTTCTTCTTTTGGCCATTTTGTTGTCTGTTTGTCATTCTTCTTTTGGCCATTTTGCTGTCTGTTCATCCTTCTTCTTTTGGCCATTTTGTTGTCTGTTCATCCTTCTTCTTTTGGCCATTTTGTTGCCTGTTCATCCTTCTTCTTTTGGCCATTTTGTTGTCTGTTCATCCTTCTTCTTTTGGCCATTTTGTTGTCTGTTTGTCTTTCTTCTTTTGGCCATTTTGTTGTCTGTTTGTCATTCTTCTTTTGGCCATTTTGCTGTCTGTTCATCCTTCTTCTTTTGGCCATTTTGTTGTCTGTTCATCCTTCTTCTTTTGGCCATTTTGTTGTCTGTTCATCCTTCTTCTTTTGGCCATTTTGTTGTCTGTTCATCCTTCTTCTTTTGGCCATTTTGTTGTCTGTTTGTCTTTCTTCTTTTGACCATTTTGCTGTCTGTTTGTCCTTCTTCTTTTGGCCATTTTGTTGTCTGTTCATCCTTCTTCTTTTGGCCATTTTGTTGTCTGTTCATCCTTCTTCTTTTGGCCATTTTGTTGTCTGTTTGTCTTTCTTCTTTTGGCCATTTTGCTGTCTGTTCGTCCTTCTTCTTTTGGCCATTTTGTTGTCTGTTCATCCTTCTTCTTTTGGCCATTTTGTTGTCTGTTCATCCTTCTTCTTTTGGCCATTTTGTTTTCTGTTCATCCTTCTTCTTTTGGCCATTTTGTTGTCTGTTCATCCTTCTTCTTTTGGCCATTTTGTTGTCTGTTTGTCTTTCTTCTTTTGGCCATTTTGTTGTCTGTTCATCCTTCTTCTTTTGGCCATTTTGTTGTCTGTTCATCCTTCTTCTTTTGGCCATTTTGTTGTCTGTTTGTCATTCTTCTTTTGGCCATTTTGCTGTCTGTTCATCCTTCTTCTTTTGGCCATTTTGTTGTCTGTTCATCCTTCTTCTTTTGGCCATTTTGTTGTCTGTTCATCCTTCTTCTTTTGGCCATTTTGTTGTCTGTTCATCCTTCTTCTTTTGGCCATTTTGTTGTCTGTTTGTCTTTCTTCTTTTGGCCATTTTGCTGTCTGTTCGTCCTTCTTCTTTTGGCCATTTTGTTGTCTGTTCATCCTTCTTCTTTTGGCCATTTTGCTGTCTGTTCGTCCTTCTTCTTTTGGCCATTTTGTTGTCTGTTCATCCTTCTTCTTTTGGCCATTTTGTTGTCTGTTTGTCCTTCTTCTTTTGGCCATTTTGTTGTCTGTTCATCCTTCTTCTTTTGGCCATTTTGTTGTCTGTTTGTCCTTCTTCTTTTGGCCATTGTGTTGTCTGTTCGTCCTTTTGTCTTTCTTCTTTTGGCCATTTTGTTGTCTGTTCGTCCTTCTTCTTTTGGGCTTTGTGTTGTCTGTTCGTCCTTCTTTTGGCCATTGTGTTGTCTGTTTGTTCTTCTTCTTTTGGCCATTGTGTTGTCTGTTCGTCCTTCTTCTTTTGGCCATTGTGTTGTCTGTTGGTCCTTCGATTTTCGATTTAGGGATTATGATTACTGCTTTGATATCTTCAAGCTATTCTTGTTTCAACAGGCAACTATCTGAAATAGCAAAACGGAAAAGAACTGAATCTGAATTATCTGAACAATTAGATAATAGTTCACCTCATATGAATTCACCAGGCTACAAATTAGATCAGTCAAAACGGAATACTTCAAGACAGTCTTCACAATTATATACAGAAACTTCTTCACGGAAAACGTCTGATATCGATCACCATGGTAATGATGAACATGGCGACCATTTCTCAGTAATAGATCGTCATCTAGAAACAAATTTCGACAGGAATGATGATGTCTTTCATGGCATTAATAGCAACAGACTGTTAAACCGGTGTGTATATAATTAATGTGTGAATACACAAGAAACCACGATTAAAATAATATTATTCATACCAAAATTGTCATTAGTGAAAAAATATTTTCTGTATATGTAGAAGGAACACATGAGAAATAGCCGATTTTAAAAGCTCATTAGAGCTTGTGTTATATGTATGATTTATATCGACTCTAAATAAAGCTTTGAATTGAATTGGAAGTAACTCAGGTTACTTATGATCAGTATGTTAAACGATACTCATTGCATTAGAAAAGGGAAAACGATGTGTTCATAGATCTAGCTATGGCGGTCATAAAAACCTGTTTACTGATCACACATAAGTGCACTTTGTCATACTTTTAACAAATAAGTGATATCGACAAGTGATACGATACAAATATATCATACTTTGAGATGTTTTGTCAAATGTGAATAAAGTGCTATGCAAATTTAATGCAAAATTATGTATCAAAATTAATGTCTTCATTAAAATATTAACGCATCGATGGCGTAATGGTTAGCGTGCTCGCCTAGAGTGTGGTAGATCGTATGGGTTCGAACCCCCGTCGGGTCAAATCAAAGATTATCAACTTAGTATTTGTTGCTTCTCCGTTAAGCAAGCAGCATTAAGTAGAAAGAGCAAAGACTGGTTGGCTCGGAATCAGAATAATGTGTTAGAGTTGGGCGACATGTCTATCCGTGGAATGTTGCTTCACTGAGCTAAGCGTATTGTTCTAGTACAAAGTGGACCTCATCATCATTTCGTTGAAAATTAAGTTGTTCTCGCCATTATGTAGCTGAAAAATTGCTGAGTTGGCATAAAACAACACTCACTCACTAACATATAGTGGACCTGCTTTATAAATTTTAGTTTTATTAACGTCACAATTCTACTTCACATTACAGACAGCTGTCTGATATGTTAGACACTGATTCAAGCATAATGGAATTTGAGCAGCTATCTCGTCAGACATCATCATGTATCCATGACAACGAGCAAGAAAATGTAAAACAATATAAATTGATAGAAGAGGAACACATGGAGGAAGGATCAGTATGTTTTATTTTTGCTGTTGTTTGTATTTTGCAAGAACACATGGGGGACGGATAGGAATGTTTCCTTAATCATGACTGATCACTGGGTTTGTCACTAGAGCAATGCAATGGGTGCCACTAATGGAACAGGAACTGCTCTCTCAACCGGAGCACCTGAGTTCACCCCGGTTTTTAGTGGGGTTCGTGTTGCTCGATCTTTAGTTTTCTGTATAGTGTTTTGTAGATCGTTGTTTGTCCTTTTGCCCTTTTTCTTTGGCCATTGTGTTGTTTGTCCTTTTGCCCTTTTTCTTTGGCCATTGTGTTGTTTGTCCTTTTGCCCTTTTTCTTTGGCCATTGTGTTGTTTGTCCTTTTGCCCTTTTTCTTTGGCCATTGTGTTGTCTGTCCTTTTGCCCTTTTTCTTTGGCCATTGTGTTGTCTGTCCTTTTGTCCTTTTTCTTTGGTCATTGTGTTGTCTGTCCTTTTGTCCTTTTTCTTTGGTCATCGTGTCATCTGTTCTTTTGTCCTTTTTCTTTGGTCATCGTGTTGTCTGTCCTTTTGCCCTTTTTCTTTGGCCATTGTGTTGTCTGTCCTTTTGCCCTTTTTCTTTGGCCATTATGTTGTCTGTCCTTTTGTCCTTTTTCCTTGGTCATCGTGTTGTCTGTTCTTTTGTCCTTTTTCTTTGGTCATCGTGTTGTCTGTCCTTTTGTCCTTTTTCTTTGGTCATCGTGTTGTTTGTCCTTTTGCCTTTTTTCTTTGGTCATTGTGTTGTCTGTCCTTTTGCCCATTTTCTTTGGCCATTGTGTTGTCTGTCCTTTTGTCCTTTTTCTTTGGCCATCGTGTTGTCTGTCCTTTTGCCCTTTTTCTTTGGCCATTGTGTTGTTTGTCCTTTTGCCCTTTTTCTTTGGCCATTGTGTTGTCTGTCCTTTTGCCCTTTTTCTTTGGCCATTGTGTAGTCTGTCCTTTTGTCCTTTTTCTTTGGCCATCGTGTTGTCTGTCCTTTTGCCCTTTTTCTTTGGCCATTGTGTTGTCTGTCCTTTTGCCCTTTTTCTTTGGCCATTGTGTTGTCTGTCCTTTTGTCCTTTTTCTTTGGTCATCGTGTTGTCTGTTCTTTTGTCCTTTTTCTTTGGTCATCGTGTTGTTTGTCCTTTTGCCCTTTTTCTTTGGTCATTGTGTTGTCTGTCCTTTTGCCCATTTTCTTTGGCCATTGTGTTGTCTGTCCTTTTGCCCTTTTTCTTTGGCCATTGTGTTGTTTATCCTTTTGCCCTTTTTCTTTGGACATTGTGTTGTCTGTCCTTTTCCGATTTAGGAATGCTGATTACCCCTTTGGTATCTTCTGACACTTCTTACATACGTAGATGCAAATCCAACTGAACGTTGTTTCAACGGGCTGTCATTTCAAACCAGGGAACTGTCACAAACTGGAAAACAAAACAAAAAACCAAACTGTAGGGAGAAATAAAATTTGAAGATACCAAAGGTGTAATAAAAACCCGTAAATCGGAGGACTGACAATATAATGACCACAAGAAAAATGGCGAAAAGAAAACCAATGATCTACAAAACATTACACTGAAAAATAAAGATCGAGGAACACGAACTCAGAGCTCAGATGTTTCGGAAGGTAGCAGTTCTTCTCCGCCAGTGACATCCGTCTTATTACTCTTGTTGCAAACCCGGTAATAAGAAAAGCTTAAAGGTGTAATCAGAAGCCGTAATTTGAAGAAGGAGGGACAATACAATTGCCAAAAGAAATGATCTACAAAAGATTACACACAAAACCAAAGATCGAGCAAAACGAACACCAACACCATCAAAACCGGTGATGAACTCAGATGCTCTGCAAGGTAAGCAATTCCTGCTGCACATTAGGCATTCGACGTTCTACCATTGTTACAAACCTAGTAAATGAATAAAGAAAGGACATGATTGTAATTATGACAAAGGGAACATAGCCGTGGTCATTTGTGACACAGATACTCTGTAACCAAATCATGGTGGCGACCGTAAAGCTTTCCAATTGAACCACTTAAAACCCTTGGTTCAGTAGCTTCCTTGTTGGCAGTAACCCTCTATCAAGGAAATCATGATATGAACCACAATATTTGAAATATCGGATCAACTGAGAAATATATATTCCATATGCATGTGCTGCTGGAATGTTGCTACATATAAATGGAAAGTTCACAATGAGAAAATTGAAATAATATTTTTTGTCATAAAGCTTCATAGAAACAGAGACAAAATCAATACACCTAACACACATTTCATGTTTCTTGCTTGATACATGCAATTCAATAAAAATGGCAGAGTCAAACTAGTTAATGGGTTCAAATTAGAAAAAGACATGTTTTGATATTATTGAGCAACTGTTAGTAAATAGGGTAACAACTTTCTTGTTTTAAAATGCAGATAAAACTGAGTGTGTTGATGGTGTATGCTAGAGCTGTTGGCTTAAAGTTTTTTGTTTTTATACTGATAATCAATATGCTCCACGAATGTTCAGAAGTATATCTTGATGTTTGGATTAGTCAATGGACCAATGATCATACAGCTTCAGTAAATGGAACAGTGGATAAAGGACATAATATGAGACTAGTGGTGTATGGTGCAATAGGACTTGTGAGAGGTATATATTATATACTGTACTTTACATCCTAATTTGTCAGAGTTTTAATGATTCCATGCGATTCTTGGTCCCCCTCACAACGTATTTGATTGTATGTTTCTCCTTATAAGTAGAAGAAATAATTAACGAATACTACCGCATACGTACATAAACATGAAAATATTCCAATAAAGGAAAACAATTTTAGAAACGCTTCGTGTGCACTAAATAAGATATGTTTATGTTTGATTTAATCTTCTTATTACATGTACCTGGTATATATTTTTAAAATGTTATTTTCAACCGATCGGTTCTATTTTCGTTTATGTTGCTTGTTTTCAGTTGTATTGACAATAACGTTTATGTTGCTTGTTTTCAGTTGTATTGACAATAACGTTTATGTTGCTTGTTTTCAGTTGTATTGACAATAACGTTTATGTTGCTTGTTTTCAGTTGTATTGACAATAACGTGTTTTGATATAGAAACCATAATAAAAATGTAGATATCAAATGTGTGCACACGACACCTTTCTAGAATAACATTCATCGGCTACTCTCAGAGTCGAAAGGCTGGATAGCCAAATAATTTTTAAATCTTTGGGAGCAATACAACCAAAGGGCCTAAACAGGAGAGACAAGATTGGCTACAGTTACCTATAACTTAGGGAGGAGAACCTGGTTTTAATAACAAATTAGCAGGATTCGTAATGTTAATTTTTGATATCGTAATAATCGATTCTGAGAAATTTATTGAGTTGAGGGCTTTGAAAGGTTGTGAAACTAAGAATGGTCTTATTAGCTCTAGATGAAATTTACTTCTTTTTATACAATTCGTTGGTGTTGTAATTCTTTGGGTTGAATGAGGAAAAGATGCATGAAGATGGTTTATCACCTCCTAAACATCTATGCGAAATTGTTAGATATATATGAATTGAAATTAATATATTTACTTGATGTCATTATTTTTGTATGCATTTTGCAAATGACCAAACAGAGACTTTCTATATAGTTTGTGGTCGTATACATAAAGTAAATCGATCAATATAGCTTAACGAATATGATTACTGTGGACGCACCATATCTCACTTCTATTGGCATGAGTGGAAATATATATGCCATCAAATTGACGTTGGCAAAAAATATCATCATAATTAGTATGAAATATTTATATATATATATATATTTATAATTATCATATATTTATGTTATTTTTCAGCTATTCTTATCTTTATGACAGAGAGCCTTCTTGTCTGTGGCTTTATTAAAGCAGCAAAACAACTACACCTGGGACTATTACGTAATATACTGAAATCACCCATGAGTTTCTTTGATACAACACCAGTAGGAAGAATTGTCAATTGCTTTTCCAAAGATATCGACGTCATAGACAACAGGCTGATTTATGAGTTTAAAGATACAATAATTAGCTTATTCTGTTTCATAATTTGCATATTGACGGTTTGTTCTGCAACGCCGCTGTCTGGTGTTGTTATGGTGCTACTGACTTTGGTATACTTCTATTTCCAGGTAAATTATTTTAAGCTTTGTCAAATTGATATTTTTCAACAGTTTATTAATTATTGTAAAAACAAGATTGGTAAAAATATAGCGAACTCAGATATGTTGTTTTGTTGACTAACTCAGTTGTTTTGTTGACTAACTATGTTGTTTTGTTGACTAACTATGTTGTTTTGTTGACTAACTATGTTGTTTTGTTGACTAACTATGTTGTTTTGTTGACTAACTCAGTTGTTTTGTTGACTAACTATGTTGTTTTGTTGACTAACTATGTTGTTTTGTTGACTAACTATGTTGTTTTGTTGACTAACTCAGTTGTTTTGTTGACTAACTATGTTGTTTTGTTGACTAACTCAGTTGTTTTGTTGACTAACTCAGTTGCTTTGTTGACTAACTCAGTTGTTTTGTTGACTAACTCAGTTGTTTTTTTGACTAATTCAGTTGTTTACTTGACTAACTCAGTTGCTTTGTTGACTAATTCAGTTGTTTTGTTGACTAACTCATTTGTTTTGTTGACTAACTCAGTTGCTTTGTTGACTAACTCAGTTGTTTTGTTGACTAACTCAGTTGCTTTGTTGACTAACTCAGTTGTTTTGTTGACTAACTCATTTGTTTTGTTGACTAACTCAGTTGTTTTGTTGACTAACTCAGTTGTTTTTTTGACTAATTCAGTTGCTTTGTTGACTAACTCAGTTGTTTTGTTGACTAACTCATTTGTTTTGTTGACTAACTCAGTTGTTTTGTTGACTAACTCAGTTGTTTTGTTGACTAACTCAGTTGCTTTGTTGACTAACTCAGTTGTTTTGTTGACTAACTCATTTGTTTTGTTGACTAACTCAGTTGTTTTGTTGACTAACTCAGTTGTTTTTTTTGACTAATTCAGTTGTTTACTTGACTAACTCAGTTGCTTTGTTGACTAACTCAGTTGTTTTGTTGACTAACTATGTTGTTTTGTTGACTAACTCAGTTGTTTTGTTGACTAACTATGTTGTTTTGTTGACTAACTATGTTGTTTTGTTGACTAACTATGTTGTTTTGTTGACTAACTCAGTTGTTTTGTTGACTAACTATGTTGTTTTGTTGACTAACTATGTTGTTTTGTTGACTAACTATGTTGTTTTGTTGACTAACTCAGTTGTTTTGTTGACTAACTATGTTGTTTTGTTGACTAACTCAGTTGTTTTGTTGACTAACTCAGTTGCTTTGTTGACTAACTCAGTTGTTTTGTTGACTAACTCAGTTGTTTTTTTGACTAATTCAGTTGTTTACTTGACTAACTCAGTTGCTTTGTTGACTAATTCAGTTGTTTTGTTGACTAACTCAGTTGCTTTGTTGACTAACTCAGTTGTTTTGTTGACTAACTCAGTTGCTTTGTTGACTAACTCAGTTGTTTTGTTGACTAACTCATTTGTTTTGTTGACTAACTCAGTTGTTTTGTTGACTAACTCAGTTGTTTTTTTGACTAATTCAGTTGTTTACTTGACTAACTCAGTTGCTTTGTTGACTAATTCAGTTGTTTTGTTGACTAACTCAGTTGTTTTGTTGACTAACTCAGTTGTTTTGTTGACTAACTCAGCTGCTTTGTTGACTAACTCAGTTGTTTTGTTGACTAACTCAGTTGCTTTGTTGACTAACTCAGTTGTTTTGTTGACTAACTCAGTTGTTTTGTTGACTAACTCGGTTGTTTTGTAGACTAACTAAATTGCTTTGTTGTTTAACTCAGTTGCTTTGTTGACTAACTCAGTTGTTTTGTTGTCTAACTTAGTTGTTTTGTTGACTAACACAGTTGTTGTCTTGACTAACACAGCTGTTTTGTTGACTAACTCAGCTGTTTTGTTGACTAACTCAGTTGTTTTGTTGACTAACTCAGTTGTTTTGTTGACTAACTCAGTTGTTTTGCTGACTAACTCAACTGTTTTCTTGGCTAACTCAGTTGTTTTCGTGATTAAATAAGTTTTGTTGACTAGCTCAGTTGTTTTGTTGACTAACTCAGTGTTTTGTTGACTAACTCAGCTGTTTTCTTGACTAAGTCAGTTGTTTTGTTGACTAACTCAGTTGTTGGTACCCTCCTTCAAAACTAGGAAGGACTACCATAGTGGATATTGTGGATGAATTATAGCTATTAATTTTGATCCATTTGGTTCAATTTCGATTATTTTCTAATGCCAAATTGCTACCTTGCATAAGCTAATACATCTGGTACTATGATTCACGCCTCACCGAAGACAAATACTAACAAAGGGGAGTCATCAGTCAGTTCGTTTTAGATGTTGCGATTTCTCTCCCATATTAAGTTACACACCAGTAACACTAAGTAAATCTTCTTTTAAGTGTAGGAAATTTGCTTTTTCTCACTTTAACTTATATTATTTGCATACAGAAAATATTATCTTTTGAAGCGAATGTTTGCATCAACATCACGACAGTTACGACGACTAGAAACTGCTGCAAGATCTCCTGTTTACTCCCACTTTGGAGAGACCATTTCTGGATGTTTAACTATAAGAGCTTACCAACAACAGAAAAGATTCATTGGTGAATCAGCTGATCGATGTGATGAGGTGAACACTATTCATCTATTGAAAGTCGCAGCCAGACGGTGAGATATAAACAATCAGTTTTAATGTTTTGTCTAGTTTATGGGTGTTTAATATGTTTTCAGGAACCGTCGTGACTGTGATTGTATGGTAGTTAGATTTACAACTACCTATGCAATCAGTACCTATCACCACTAACGTTGTGAGTTGAAATCTCGATCAGGGAGAGGTGTACGACATTATGTGATAAAGTTTGTCAGTGATTTGCGACAGGTCGGTGATTTTCTCCGGGTCCTCCGGTTTCCTCCACCAATAAATCTGACCGCCATGATATAACTGAAATATTGTTGAAAGTGGTGTTAAAACCATAAAAAAAACAAAAAACCAACATAATACTATTTTCAATAATATGGTAGTTATAATGTGGTGGTCAGTATGTAATTTTATTATTATATTGAATGTCATTGATTCTATAGAATGACCTCACAGTTATAGGTCAAAGGTAAGGTAATATTACAGAGCTTTACCCAGGTTAGATGTCGTTTTATGTATCGTTTTATAACGAGTCTTTACAAATATCAAGATAAAAAGATTTTGATGATACCAATGGGTAACCAGAAACCGTAAATATATGAAGACAGACAATTATACTACAAAGCTCTGCACAGAAAACTACAGATAGAGCCACACAAATCCCTAAATCAGGTGATCCGGAAGGGTAGGTAGTTCCTGCTCTATCAGTATAATAATTACTAGTATTGAAATTTCTATATTTGTAGATGGTTACATATCAGACTAGACGTCTTAGGTAGCTTTATAGTATTGTTCGCTTGTTTATTTGCTGTATATGACAAAGATAGCTTATCACCAGGACTTGTAGGGTTGTCTATTGTTTATGCCTTGCATGTAAGTAACCATTTGTGTCTTGTTTACATTTTTCAGTAAATCTGTTGTACAATTTTGTAACAATAGCAATGATAGATATATACTACCACTTATTGGTTTTTGCTGAATTGATTTATGATAACAATATCACATCAAATGTGAAGCCTAAGATATGAGATGAGATGAGAAGTCCGTTTCTAGCAAAAATATCAACGATAGCATGTTTATAGAAGATTTAATAAGGTGACGTTAATACAACATCATATTAGAAATCAACTATGCTATCTTTGTATCACTCTTGTTGCTAGATAAATAAATGTTAGGCCGAAGGCTAGGTGCAATCTAGAAATAAGAATCTAGAGACACAGGCAACATTGGGCACAAGACATGGAAAGAAGATAAAAAAAAAAATGCAATATCACACAAATCCTATTGATTTAAACACAGATTTAAATTATTTGTCTACAAAAGTATTATCATTGTATTGTATTTTGGACACAACTTCTATAATTCAATTTTTTCATTTAATTGAATTTGGCAAAGACTTTAGGTAGTATTCCAGCAGATTTACTCTTTCAGTTTTGGTTTTTGAGTAAAACCCTATTGCAACAAAACTAGTGCAGGAGGAGTGCCCTGTGCTGTGGACGTATCATGCTGCACCGGACAAAGTCCTTTTTTATGATACAGTATATATATAGAATTTGTGTATATTTCTATTTAACCATCTTCATTTTCCATATTTTAGGTAACAGGATGTCTACAATGGTTAGTTAGGGAGTCCTCAGATTTGGAAACTAATATAATATCTGTGGAAAGAATAAAAGAATATTCAGAGAAGCCAACGGAGGTAAAAGTCATAAGTAAAAAGATGAGTGTTGCCATTTGATTTTGAAAGTAAATTGGAAAGTTAAATTGTGGTTGACAAGACAAAATTAAAATTCTATTAAATACACTGTAATTAGTCTCTTGTCGTCATGATGCATATGATGAAATTTAAAGTACACAATCTGATGTAATGTTTACCATTTACAAGCTAAGATTATCGTTCCTCTGAAGACTCGGCTGCGCTTCGCATTCATTGTTTAGTATGCTGTATATGTTTCATATTGAAAACCTGACTGACTGTTAGATGAATAGCATACATAAAGGTGTAATGGCTAGGTTGAAATCTCATTGATGGTGTAATGGCTAGTGTCCTTGTCTCGAGTGCAGTAGATCTCGAGTACCAGTAACTAAGAGTCGGATCAAACCAGATAATATAATATTGGCATTTGTTGCTTTTCCGTTGAAATCAGAGTTATGTGTTCAAATGGAGTGACATGTCTATTAGCACACTATTGTTTCTGTGAGCTTGCACTAAATATCAAAATTAGCATGTTGGTCTAGTGCAAAGCGGGCATCATCATTTAGTCATTGAAATGTTACTTATTCTCGCCATGATATAGCTGAACTATTGACTTTCTTGGCACTAAGCAACAATTCCAGCTCACTGAAGCATCTGTCCAGAGGTAGACGTATCGCTCAGTATGGACATAATATGCTGACTTTTTTCCAACAAATATCTTCCTTATTAATATTGCGTGCTTAACGTAGAAGTAACAAAAAATAATTTTATAATCGTTGGTTCAGCACTCTATATATCTACTAATATATCTGCCGTGTGAACATATTTATCGTGTGAACATATTTATTGCTGAATTTGACTTGTCACTGGATATTTAACAGCGCTGAAGAATTACCTTCTAAGCATCCTTAAAATCTGATGCTGGGAACTATAGCAGTGGTGAAAGTGGACAGAATATAATGTTTGAATGAATGTATGAATTGTGTATATCTTAATTAAAAGGCTGCTTGGATAATAGAAGACAAGAAACCGGATAAAAACTGGCCTATTGAGGGTTGTGTGGAGATCAAAGATTACGGTGTTCGCTACAGAGAGGGACTAGAACTGGTCTTGAAGGGGATTACCTGTAAAATACATCCAGGTGAAAAGGTACAATCTTCTTCCCATATTTCTAAATATCTTTCAAGTGTGGAAATTTGAATATCTAATGAAATGACCAACAAACATTCCAGGTCAACAGTGTTTAAATGCTATGTTAAGATGATATATTAAGACGCACTCAAGAAATCATGTATCGTAATTGATCTGAAATAGGAATTACAAAACTTAATTTGGACGCGTTCGTAGTTCAACTTGACTACTGGTGACATTGTTTAGCACAATGAATTCGTTATACTTACAAGACCAATCGCTTTACATTAAATGATATATATAGATAAATATCCTTTTATTCAATAGTATTCAAAAGGATCCGGAAATCACAACCTTAAAAAATTTCAATATACATTAAAATACAATTTGTATCAATCTAGAGTAATATATATATTTTTTAAATTAGAAATAATCTGTATTGAAATTTTGTTATATAAATGTCATTTCCATATTTTCGCTATTCATCTGGTTCCAGATTGGAATAGTTGGACGGACAGGAGCTGGGAAGTCATCGTTAATGATGGGTCTGTTTAGAATAATAGAAAAGGCACAAGGAAGTATTGTTATTGATGGTATTGATATATCGACGATAGGTCTACAAGACTTGAGGTCAAAGATAACTATTATACCACAGGTATATCTTTATTTTCATTTATTTATTAATACTTGACTTTGCATATGTCATACATGTTTCTAAGATGATACTGCAAACAATTTTTTTAACCAGGACTTAATAACGGGGCTGGTAATTATGACAGGATGTTCTCACCTTTTCAGTCTTACTTCCGGTGTATTGTTAGAGTTCTTGTCTTTTCTGTTTGTACTATATTGTTATTTGGCTTGTACACAGATCTTTAATTTAGCTTGATACAACATTATGTGATAAAGTGTGTTAGTTACTTGCGGCAGGTCGGTGGATTTCTTTGGGTACTATGGTGTCCTTTACCAATAAAACTGACCACGACGATATAACTGAGATATTGTTGAAAGTGGCATTGAACACCACAACCCCCTCTTTTATTTGAATATCTCGGTGAACTTAAATAAGTTATTCTCTACTGCACAGCTAGCTTTGAATATCTCGGTGGACTTAAATAAGTTATTCTCTACTGCACAGCTAGCTTTGAATATCTCGGTGGACTTAAATAAGTTATTCTCTACTGCACAGCTAGCTTTGAATATCTCGGTGAACTTAAATAAGTTATTCTCTACTGCACAGCTAGCTTTGAATATCTCGGTGAACTTAAATAAGTTATTCTCTACTGCACAGCTAGCTTTGAATATCTCGGTGAACTTAAATAAGTTATTCTCTACTGCACAGCTAGCTTTGAATATCTCGGTGGACTTAAATAAGTTATTCTCTACTGCACAGCTAGCTTTGAATATCTCGGTGGACTTAAATAAGTTATTCTCTACTGCACAGCTAGCTTTGAATATCTCGGTGAACTTAAATAAGTTATTCTCTACTGCACAGCTAGCTTTGAATATTTCGATGAACTTAAATAAGTTATTCTCTACTGCACAGCTAGCTTTGAATATCTCGGTGGACTTAAATAAGTTATTCTCTACTGCACAGCTAGCTTTGAATATCTCGGTGAACTTAAATAAGTTATTCTCTACTGCACAGCTAGCTTTGAATATCTCGGTGGACTTAAATAAGTTATTCTCTACTGCACAGCTAGCTTTGAATATCTCGGTGGACTTAAATAAGTTATTCTCTACTGCACAGCTAGCTTTGAATATCTCGGTGGACTTAAATAAGTTATTCTCTACTGCACAGCTAGCTTTGAATATCTCGGTGGACTTAAATAAGTTATTCTCTACTACACAGCTAGCTTTGAATATCTCGGTGGACTTAAATAAGTTATTCTCTACTGCACAGCTAGCTTTGAATATCTCGGTGGACTTAAATAAGTTATTCTCTATTGCACAGCTAGCTTTGAATATCTCGGTGGACTTAAATAAGTTATTCTCTACTGCACAGCTAGCTTTGAATATCTCGGTGAACTTAAATAAGTTATTCTCTACTGCACAGCTAGCTTTGAATATCTCGGTGGACTTAAATAAGTTATTCTCTACTGCACAGCTAGCTTTGAATATCTCGGTGGACTTAAATAAGTTATTCTCTACTGCACAGCTAGCTTTGAATATCTCGGTGGACTTAAATAAGTTATTCTCTACTGCACAGCTAGCTTTGAATATCTCGGTGAACTTAAATAAGTTATTCTCTACTGCACAGCTAGCTTTGAATATCTCGGTGAACTTAAATAAGTTATTCTCTACTGCACAGCTAGCTTTGAATATCTCGGTGGACTTAAATAAGTTATTCTCTACTGCACAGCTAGCTTTGAATATCTCGGTGAACTTAAATAAGTTATTCTCTACTGCACAGCTAGCTTTGAATATCTCGGTGGACTTAAATAAGTTATTCTCTACTGCACAGCTAGCTTTGAATATCTCGGTGGACTTAAATAAGTTATTCTCTACTGCACAGCTAGCTTTGAATATCTCGGTGGACTTAAATAAGTTATTCTCTACTGCACAGCTAGCTTTGAATATCTCTGTGAACTTAAATAAGTTATTCTCTACTGCACAGCTAGCTTTGAATATCTCGGTGGACTTAAATAAGTTATTCTCTACTGCACAGCTAGCTTTGAATATCTCGGTGGACTTAAATAAGTTATTCTCTACTGCACAGCTAGCTTTGAATATCTCGGTGGACTTAAATAAGTTATTCTCTACTGCACAGCTAGCTTTGAATATCTCGGTGGACTTAAATAAGTTATTCTCTACTGCACAGCTAGCTTTGAATATCTCGGTGAACTTAAATAAGTTATTCTCTACTGCACAGCTAGCTTTGAATATCTCGGTGGACTTAAATAAGTTATTCTCTACTGCACAGCTAGCTTTGAATATCTCGGTGAACTTAAATAAGTTATTCTCTACTGCACAGCTAGCTTTGAATATCTCGGTGAACTTAAATAAGTTATTCTCTACTGCACAGCTAGCTTTGAATATCTCGGTGGACTTAAATAAGTTATTCTCTACTGCACAGCTAGCTTTGAATATCTCGGTGAACTTAAATAAGTTATTCTCTACTGCACAGCTAGCTTTGAATATCTCGATGAACTTAAATAAGTTATTCTCTACTGCACAGCTAGCTTTGAATATCTCGGTGGACTTAAATAAGTTATTCTCTACTGCACAGCTAGCTTTGAATATCTCGGTGAACTTAAATAAGTTATTCTCTACTGCACAGCTAGCTTTGAATATCTCGGTGAACTTAAATAAGTTATTCTCTACTGTACAGCTAGCTTTGAATATCTCGGTGGACTTAAATAAGTTATTCTCTACTGCACAGCTAGCTTTGAATATCTCGGTGGACTTAAATAAGTTATTCTCTACTGCACAGCTAGCTTTGAATATCTCGGTGGACTTAAATAAGTTATTCTCTACTGCACAGCTAGCTTTGAATATCTCGGTGGACTTAAATAAGTTATTCTCTACTGCACAGCTAGCTTTGAATATCTCGGTGGACTTAAATAAGTTATTCTCTACTGCACAGCTAGCTTTGAATATCTCGGTGAACTTAAATAAGTTATTCTCTACTGCACAGCTAGCTTTGAATATCTCGGTGGACTTAAATAAGTTATTCTCTACTGCACAGCTAGCTTTGAATATCTCGGTGGACTTAAATAAGTTATTCTCTACTGCACAGCTAGCTTTGAATATCTCGGTGAACTTAAATAAGTTATTCTCTACTGCACAGCTAGCTTTGAATATCTCGGTGGACTTAAATAAGTTATTCTCTACTGCACAGCTAGCTTTGAATATCTCGGTGAACTTAAATAAGTTATTCTCTACTGCACAGCTAGCTTTGAATATCTCGGTGGACTTAAATAAGTTATTCTCTACTGCACAGCTAGCTTTGAATATCTCGGTGGACTTAAATAAGTTATTCTCTACTGCACAGCTAGCTTTGAATATCTCGGTGAACTTAAATAAGTTATTCTCTACTGCACAGCTAGCTTTGAATATCTCGGTGGACTTAAATAAGTTATTCTCTACTGCACAGCTAGCTTTGAATATCTCGGTGAACTTAAATAAGTTATTCTCTACTGCACAGCTAGCTTTGAATATCTCGGTGGACTTAAATAAGTTATTCTCTACTGCACAGCTAGCTTTGAATATCTCGGTGGACTTAAATAAGTTATTCTCTACTGCACAGCTAGCTTTGAATATCTCGGTGGACTTAAATAAGTTATTCTCTACTGCACAGCTAGCTTTGAATATCTCGGTGAACTTAAATAAGTTATTCTCTACTGCACAGCTAGCTTTGAATATCTCGGTGGACTTAAATAAGTTATTCTCTACTGCACAGCTAGCTTTGAATATCTCGGTGGACTTAAATAAGTTATTCTCTACTGCACAGCTAGCTTTGAATATCTCGGTGGACTTAAATAAGTTATTCTCTACTGCACAGCTAGCTTTGAATATCTCGGTGGACTTAAATAAGTTATTCTCTACTGCACAGCTAGCTTTGAATATCTCGGTGGACTTAAATAAGTTATTCTCTACTGCACAGCTAGCTTTGAATATCTCGGTGGACTTAAATAAGTTATTCTCTACTGCACAGCTAGCTTTGAATATCTCGGTGAACTTAAATAAGTTATTCTCTACTGCACAGCTAGCTTTGAATATCTCGGTGGACTTAAATAAGTTATTCTCTACTGCACAGCTAGCTTTGAATATCTCGGTGGACTTAAATAAGTTATTCTCTACTGCACAGCTAGCTTTGAATATCTCGGTGGACTTAAATAAGTTATTCTCTACTGCACAGCTAGCTTTGAATATCTCGGTGGACTTAAATAAGTTATTCTCTACTGCACAGCTAGCTTTGAATATCTCGGTGGACTTAAATAAGTTATTCTCTACTGCACAGCTAGCTTTGAATATCTCGGTGAACTTAAATAAGTTATTCTCTACTGCACAGCTAGCTTTGAATATCTCGGTGAACTTAAATAAGTTATTCTCTACTGCACAGCTAGCTTTGAATATCTCGGTGAACTTAAATAAGTTATTCTCTACTGCACAGCTAGCTTTGAATATCTCGGTGAACTTAAATAAGTTATTCTCTACTGCACAGCTAGCTTTGAATATCTCGGTGGACTTAAATAAGTTATTCTCTACTGCACAGCTAGCTTTGAATATCTCGGTGGACTTAAATAAGTTATTCTCTACTGCACAGCTAGCTTTGAATATCTCGGTGGACTTAAATAAGTTATTCTCTACTGCACAGCTAGCTTTGAATATCTCGGTGGACTTAAATAAGTTATTCTCTACTGCACAGCTAGCTTTGAATATCTCGGTGGACTTAAATAAGTTATTCTCTACTGCACAGCTAGCTTTGAATATCTCGGTGGACTTAAATAAGTTATTCTCTACTGCACAGCTAGCTTTGAATATCTCGGTGGACTTAAATAAGTTATTCTCTACTACACAGCTAGCTTTGAATATCTCGGTGGACTTAAATAAGTTATTCTCTACTGCACAGCTAGCTTTGAATATCTCGGTGAACTTAAATAAGTTATTCTCTACTGCACAGCTAGCTTTGAATATCTCGGTGAACTTAAATAAGTTATTCTCTACTGCACAGCTAGCTTTGAATATCTCGGTGAACTTAAATAAGTTATTCTCTACTGCACAGCTAGCTTTGAATATCTCGGTGAACTTAAATAAGTTATTCTCTACTGCACAGCTAGCTTTGAATATCTCGGTGAACTTAAATAAGTTATTCTCTACTGCACAGCTAGCTTTGAATATCTCGGTGAACTTAAATAAGTTATTCTCTACTGCACAGCTAGCTTTGAATATCTCGGTGAACTTAAATAAGTTATTCTCTACTGCACAGCTAGCTTTGAATATCTCGGTGGACTTAAATAAGTTATTCTCTACTGCACAGCTAGCTTTGAATATCTCGGTGAACTTAAATAAGTTATTCTCTACTGCACAGCTAGCTTTGAATATCTCGGTGAACTTAAATAAGTTATTCTTTACTGCACAGCTAGCTTTGAATATCTCGGTGGACTTAAATAAGTTATTCTCTACTGCACAGCTAGCTTTGTAAGTAAAATACTGTAGAAATATTTATCATTTTCAATGACGAAATGCAACTGGTTAATGGGTGTCAATTCAATAAAAGAGACACATGTATTATGTAAATGGAATGTTACTTCTTAATCAGAATCCGACAATTGAAGAAGGACAGACAACACAATGGCCAAAAGAAAAAGTATACAAGGGCAAACAACAATCTACAAAACATACATATAAAACTAAAGATCGAGTAACACGAACCTCACTATAAAACAGGGGTGAACTCAGGTGCTCCGGAAAGGAAAGCAGTTCCTGCACCAATAGTGGTGTTCGTCGTGTTACACCAGGACCGGGAAGTGCTTACGACACGTGGAACATATCTGTGGTCATTTGTGATACAGATATTCCGTAACTGTTTACCACGTCATGGTAGCGACCGTAAAACTTGCTTTATTTAAATGTAGAAATATTAGTGGAAGTATAGAACATACTTCTAAATTAAAACATTTGAGGTGGAAAATTACCATTGTGTTTTAAAGTTTTAATGTGACAAATGTATTTATTTGCATGAATTGTATTGTGATAGGATCCTGTTCTATTTTCTGGAACAATGAGAATGAATTTAGATCCATTTGAGGAATACTCAAACGAAGATGTATGGAAAGCTTTGGAGCATGCACATTTGAAAACATTTGTGAAAGGAATTACCGGAGAACTCGACTTTCAGTGTTCAGAAGGCGGCGAAAATCTGAGGTTTGATTTTATATTAAAATAGTATGTGAAGTAAAACCATAAGATATAGTGGAGGAAGTGAGCTTATTATTTGAGCACAAACTCGTGCTCGGAAGTTTTATGACCATAAGGCCTAGTCTTGTTTTGTCAATAATTGTTAGCTACCAGAATGTCATTGGGCCAGTCTGTGGTCAGATAAATCCTAGACTAGAAATTGAGTTGTTGTTTCTTTGCTGGGGATGCATCACTAAGGGTAAGATCAAAGATATACTAATTTAGAGCCTGGAGTTTGTGTCCTAGTGATCTGACATGTCCACAAGCGATGTTCGTCTGTAGTTAAGAATATTTATTATTACATAGACGAATAAATTACGAAAGGAAAAGTCACTATATGATTTATGATGATATCATCTGACATATTTGTATATCATCATAAGGCACTATGCTGATTAAACCTGAGTATAAATGACTTCTGACCACATATCATAACACAATAAACTCGGTTCACGCCTCAAGGCCAAGCTTAAATGTTCAGATTTATTTTTAAGTCGGATATTCAAAGGTCAGCACTATGCTATAAAGCTTAGTTCACTAATACTGACAGTATAGGGACATGACATATTTTTTCTTATAACCAAGCTTCAATATAACCAGACCTGATATATACTCAAGGGGATTGACATGGGTAACTAATCTGTACAATATAACCAGACTTGATATATACTCAAGGGGATTAACATGGGTAACTAATCTGTACAATATAACCAGACCTGATATATACTCAAGGGGATTAACATGGGTAACTAATCTGTACAATATAACCAGACCTGATATATACTCAAGGGGATTAACATGGGTAACTAATCTGTACAATATAACCAGACCTGATATATACTCAAGGGGATTAGCATGGGTAACTAATCTGTACAATATAACCAGACCTGATATATACTCAAGGGGATTAACATGGGTAACTAATCTGTACAATATAACCAGACCTGATATATACTCAAGAGGATTAGCATGGGTAACTAATCTGTACAATATAACCAGACCTGATATATACTCAAGGGGATTAACATGGGTAACTAATCTGTACAATATAACCAGACCTGATATATACTCAAGAGGATTAACATGGGTAACTAATCTGTACAATATAACCAGACCTGATATATACTCAAGGGGATTAACATGGGTAACTAATCTGTACAATATAACCAGACCTGATATATACTCAAGAGGATTAACATAGGAAACTAATCTGTACAATATAACCAGACCTGATATATACTCAAGGGGATTAACATGGGTAACTAATCTGTACAATATAACCAGACCTGATATATACTCAAGAGGATTGACATGGGTAACTAATCTGTACAATATAACCAGACCTGATATATACTCAAGGGGATTGACATGGGTAACTAATCTGTACAATATAACCAGACCTGATATATACTCAAGGGGATTAACATGGGTAACTAATCTGTACAATATAACCAGACCTGATATATACTCAAGAGGATTAACATGGGTAACTAATCTGTACAATATAACCAGACCTGATATATACTCAAGAGGATTAACATGGGTAACTAATCTGTACAATATAACCAGACCTGATATATACTCAAACGGATTGACATGGGTAACTAATCTGTACAATATAACCAGACCTGATATATACTCAAGGGGATTGACATGGGTAACTAATCTGTACAATATAACCAGACCTGATATATACTCAAGGGGATTAACATGGGTAACTAATCTGTACAATATAACCAGACCTGATATATACTCAAGGGGATTAACATGGGTAACTAATCTGTACAATATAACCAGACCTGATATATACTCAAGAGGATTAACATGGGTAACTAATCTGTACAATATAACCAGACCTGATATATACTCAAGGGGATTAACATGGGTAACTAATCTGTACAATATAACCAGACCTGATATATACTCAAGAGGATTGACATGGGTAACTAATCTGTACAATATAACCAGACCTGATATATACTCAAGGGGATTGACATGGGTAACTAATCTGTACAATATAACCAGACCTGATATATACTCAAGAGGATTGACATGGGTAACTAATCTGTACAATATAACCAGACCTGATATATACTCAAGGGGATTGACATGGGTAACTAATCTGTACAATATAACCAGACCTGATATATACTCAAACGGATTGACATGGGTAACTAATCTGTACAATATAACCAGACCTGATATATACTCAAGAGGATTGACATGGGTAACTAATCTGTACAATATAACCAGACCTGATATATACTCAAGGGGATTAACATGGGTAACTAATCTGTACAATATAACCAGACCTGATATATACTCAAGAGGATTAACATGGGTAACTAATCTGTACAATATAACCAGACCTGATATATACTCAAGGGGATTAACATGGGTAACTAATCTGTACAATATAACCAGACCTGATATATACTCAAGAGGATTAACATGGGTAACTAATCTGTACAATATAACCAGACCTGATATATACTCAAGGGGATTAACATGGGTAACTAATCTGTACAATATAACCAGACCTGATATATACTCAAGGGGATTGACATGGGTAACTAATCTGTACAATATAACCAGACCTGATATATACTCAAGGGGATTAACATGGGTAACTAATCTGTACAATATAACCAGACCTGATATATACTCAAGAGGATTAACATGGGTAACTAATCTGTACAATATAACCAGACCTGATATATACTCAAGGGGATTAACATGGGTAACTAATCTGTACAATATAACCAGACCTGATATATACTCAAGGGGATTGACATGGGTAACTAATCTGTACAATATAACCAGACCTGATATATACTCAAGAGGATTAACATAGGAAACTAATCTGTACAATATAACCAGACCTGATATATACTCAAGAGGATTAACATGGGTAACTAATCTGTACAATATAACCAGACCTGATATATACTCAAGAGGATTAATATGGGTAACTAATCTGTATGATATAACCGACTTCGTTATAAGTGGACCTGTCTGACATTTCTCTCTGGAATAATGATGGCAGGCCTAAACAGCTAAATACAATCCCAAAAGTGACAATAAACAGCAATAACTCAACAATATTCACACCATTAACACTGTTTTTAAAATCAATACTCTTTTGTTTGTTTATTAAAATGTTCAGCGGATGGGGCCTAAACCACATAATGAAAGGGTATATATGAATTTCACTAGATAACATTTTAAGCTTGAATTGTATTCAGTACATTTTTGCATAAAAATATTTTTGAAATTGTCCTTACTATATCAAATACAAATATACCTTTTTATATAATTATCATGTATTCCATCTTGATGTTCTGTTAGACATTATAATATTTGTTTTCTTTGCAGTGTTGGTCAAAGACAGTTAGTGTGTCTAGCCAGGGCTTTGTTACGGAAAACAAAGATCTTAGTATTAGACGAGGCTACAGCTGCTGTAGATCTAGAAACTGATGAACTCATACAGAATACAATCAGAGTTGAATTTTCTGACTGTACCATTTTAACAATAGCCCACCGACTAAACACAGTAATGGACTACGACAGGTAAGCTGTACAGCATTTTACGTAAATAAGCGTCAGATAAAACAAAAGGTGCAATCTAGAATGCAAAATCCAGAGACATAGGCAGTATTGGCACAAGACACAGAATACATAGACAGTATTGGCACAAGACACAGAATATATAGGCAGTATTGGCACAAGACACAGAATATATAGGCAGTATTGGCACAAGACACAGAATACATAGGCAGTATTGGCACAAGACACAGAATACATAGGCAGTATTGGCACAAGACACAGAATACATAGACAGTATTGGCACAAGACACAGAATACATAGACAGTATTGGCACAAGACACAGAATACATAGGCAGTATTGGCACAAGACACAGAATACATAGGCAGTATTGGCACAAGACACAGAATACATAGACAGTATTGGCACAAGACACAGAATACATAGGCAGTATTGGCACAAGACACAGAATACATAGGCAGTATTGGCACAAGACACAGAATACATAGGCAGTATTGGCACAAGACACAGAATATATAGGCAGTATTGGCACAAGACACAGAATACATAGGCAGTATTGGCACAAGACACAGAATACATAGGCAGTATTGGCACAAGACACAGAATACATAGGCAGTATTGGCACAAGACACAGAATACATAGGCAGTATTGGCACAAGACACAGAATACATAGGCAGTATTGGCACAAGACACAGAATACATAGACAGTATTGGCACAAGACACAGAATACATAGGCAGTATTGGCACAAGACACAGAATACATAGGCAGTATTGGCACAAGACACAGAATACATAGGCAGTATTGGCACAAGACACAGAATACATAGACAGTATTGGCACAAGACACAGAATACATAGGCAGTATTGGCACAAGACACAGAATACATAGGCAGTATTGGCACAAGACACAGAATACATAGGCAGTATTGGCACAAGACACAGAATACATAGGCAGTATTGGCACAAGACACAGAATACATAGGCAGTATTGGCACAAGACACAGAATACATAGGCAGTATTGGCACAAGACACAGAATACATAGGCAGTATTGGCACAAGACACAGAATACATAGGCAGTATTGGCACAAGACACAGAATACATAGGCAGTATTGGCACAAGACACAGAATACATAGGCAGTATTGGCACAAGACACAGAATACATAGGCAGTATTGGCACAAGACACAGAATACATAGGCAGTATTGGCACAAGACACAGAATACATAGGCAGTATTGGCACAAGACACAGAATACATAGGCAGTATTGGCACAAGACACAGAATACATAGGCAGTATTGGCACAAGACACAGAATACATAGGCAGTATTGGCACAAGACACAGAATACATAGGCAGTATTGGCACAAGACACAGAATACATAGGCAGTATTGGCACAAGACACAGAATACATAGGCAGTATTGGCACAAGACACAGAATACATAGGCAGTATTGGCACAAGACACAGAATACATAGGCAGTATTGGCACAAGACACAGAATACATAGGCAGTATTGGCACAAGACACAGAATACATAGGCAGTATTGGCACAAGACACAGAATACATAGGCAGTATTGGCACAAGACACAGAATACATAGGCAGTATTGGCACAAGACACAGAATACATAGACAGTATTGGCACAAGACACAGAATACATAGACAGTATTGGCACAAGACACAGAATACATAGACAGTATTGGCACAAGACACAGAATACATAGACAGTATTGTCACAAGACACAGAATACATAGACAGTATTGGCACAAGACACAGAATACATAGGCAGTATTGTCACAAGACACAGAATACATAGGCAGTATTGGCACAAGACACAGAATACATAGGCAGTATTGGCACAAGACACAGAATACATAGGCAGTATTGGCACAAGACACAGAATACATAGGCAGTATTGGCACAAGACACAGAATACATAGGCAGTATTGGCACAAGACACAGAATACATAGGCAGTATTGGCACAAGACACAGAATACATAGGCAGTATTGGCACAAGACACAGAATACATAGGCAGTATTGGCACAAGACACAGAATACATAGGCAGTATTGGCACAAGACACAGAATACATAGGCAGTATTGGCACAAGACACAGAATACATAGGCAGTATTGGCACAAGACACAGAATACATAGGCAGTATTGGCACAAGACACAGAATACATAGGCAGTATTGGCACAAGACACAGAATACATAGGCAGTATTGGCACAAGACACAGAATACATAGGCAGTATTGGCACAAGACACAGAATACATAGGCAGTATTGGCACAAGACACAGAATACATAGGCAGTATTGGCACAAGACACAGAATACATAGGCAGTATTGGCACAAGACACAGAATACATAGGCAGTATTGGCACAAGACACAGAATACATAGGCAGTATTGGCACAAGACACAGAATACATAGGCAGTATTGGCACAAGACACAGAATACATAGGCAGTATTGGCACAAGACACAGAATACATAGGCAGTATTGGCACAAGACACAGAATACATAGGCAGTATTGGCACAAGACACAGAATACATAGGCAGTATTGGCACAAGACACAGAATACATAGGCAGTATTGGCACAAGACACAGAATACATAGGCAGTATTGGCACAAGACACAGAATACATAGGCAGTATTGGCACAAGACACAGAATACATAGCCAATCAAAAACACACAACACGTTGAATATTTCTTTAATCAGTATTTATCTGAGATTTTCCCCAGAGTTCCTGTTATCGGAGCTATCAGTATTTATTCAAGATTTTCCTCAGCGATTCTGTTATCAGAGCTATCAGTATTTATCTGATATTTTCCCTGGCGTTCCTTTTATCAGAGCTGTCAGTAGTTATCTGATATTTTCCCTGGCATTCCTGTTATCAGAGCTGTCAGTATTTATCTGATATTTTCCCTGGCATTCCTGTTATCAGAGCTATAAGTATTTATCTGATATTTTCCCTGGCATTCCTGTTATCAGAGCTGTCAGTATTTATCTGATATTTTCCCTGGCGTTCCTGTTATCAGAGCTATCAGTATTTATCTGATATTTTCCCTGGCGTTCCTGTTATCAGAACTGTCAGTATTTATCTGATATTTTCCCTGGCGTTCCTGTTATCAGAGCTGTCAGTATTTATCTGATATTTTCCCTGGCGTTCCTGTTATCAGAGCTGTCAGTATTTATCTGATATTTCCCCTGGCGTTCCTGTTATCAGAGCTGTCAGTTTTTATCTGATATTTTCCCTGGCGTTCCTGTTATCAGAGCTGTCAGTATTTATCTGATATTTTCCTTGGCGTTCCTGTTATCAGAGCTGTCAGTATTTATCTGATATTTTCCCTGGCATTCCTGTTATCAGAGCTGTCAGTATTTATCTGATATTTTCCCTGGCGTTCCTGTTATCAGAGCTGTCAGTATTTATCTGATATTTTCCTTGGCGTTCCTGTTATCAGAGCTGTCAGTATTTATCTGATATTTTCCCTGGCATTCCTGTTATCAGAGCTGTCAGTATTTATCTGATATTTTCCCTGGCATTCCTGTTATCAGAGCTGTCAGTATTTATCTGATATTTTCCCTGGCGTTCCTGTTATCAGAGCTGTCAGTATTTATCTGATATTTTCCCTAGAGTTCCCGTAATCAGAGCTGTCAGTATTTATCTGATATTTTCCCTGGCATTCCTGTTATCAGAGCTGTCAGTATTTATCTGATATTTTCCCTGGCGTTCCTGTTATCAGAGCTGTCAGTATTTATCTGATATTTTCCCCAGAGTTCCTGTAATCAGAGCTGTCAGGATTTATCTGATATTTTCCCTGGCGTTCCTGTTATCAGAGCTGTCAGTATTTATCTGATATTTTCCCTGGCATTCCTGTTATCAGAGCTGTCAGTATTTATCTGATATTTTCCCCAGAGTTCCTGTAATCAGAGCTGTCAGTATTTATCTGATATTTTCCCTGGCGTTCCTGTTATCAGAGCTGTCAGTATTTATCTGATATTTTCCCTGGCATTCCTGTTATCAGAGCTGTCAGTATTTATCTGATATTTTCCCCAGAGTTCCTGTAATCAGAGCTGTCAGTATTTATCTGATATCTTCCCTGGCATTCCTGTTATCAGAGCTGTCAGTATTTACCTGATATTTTCCCTGACATTCCTGTTATCAGAGCTGTCAGTATTTATCTGATATTTTCCTTGGCATTCCTGTTATCAGAGCTGTCAGTATTTATCTGATATTTTCCCTGGCATTCCTGTTATCAGAGCTGTCAGTATTTATCTGATATTTTCCCTGACATTCCTGTTATCAGAGCTGTCAGTATTTATCTAATATTTTCCCTGGCATTCCTGTTATCAGAGCTGTCAGTATTTATCTGACATTCCTGTTATCAGAGCTGTCAGTATTTATCTGACATTCCTGTTATCAGAGCTGTCAGTATTTATCTGATATTTTCCCTGGTATTCCTGTTATCAGAACTATCAGTATTTACTTCTGTTGTTTCTGTATACACATTTTCTCCTTAAAGTAAGATCTTTTGGTCTGATACTCCACGTCACCTTCTAAGCATATAATTCCAGGACATGGATTACCAACGCCATGGTCTTTTTAATGACTGAAGATTAGAGGTGATTGTTCGATTTGTTGATATTGGTGGAAGTGTTGACCATCACTGTTCAAACAGCTGTCTGATAATAACACAATTCAGAGTTACATTACAACTTCCTTCATCATATATCTAAACTACTAAATTCTTTGACAACGCAGTTATCTGCACTGACCAATCACAAATGTCCTAATAAATATTCATTCTTTCCTTGAAATGAATCAATCTATCTTATTAACTATTATAAACTAAAAGACTTTAGAATGTTAGCTTTACACCATTATTTATTTGTTTTCGGGTCCATTGTAGTTGTGATCATATGGTATTTGGATTTACAACTACTTAAGCAATCAGTGCCCATCACCACTAATGTTTTGAGTTCGATTGCCACCCATGTGAGGTGTAGTCGATCCAACAATATCTGATAAAGTTTGCCGGTGACTTGAGGCAGGTCGATTGTTTTCTCCGGGTACTAAGGTTTCCTCCACCAATAAAAAATCATAAAACTGACTGCCACAATATAGCTGAAATATTGTTGAAAGTGGTGTTAAACACCATAAAACCAACAGATCAAACCCTACAATGAAGAGATTAAAGGGTATTCGTTTATCATTATAACGGCAGAAAATGGTGTATACGGCCAAATAAAAACATTAATTAAGTAGAGTAATCAACACATTGTGATCCAAGACATATTTTGAGGACGAGTTGAATTTCATATAAAATGTGTTTTATATTTACAGAATCTTGGTTTTAGAAACTGGTAACATTAGTGAGTTTGATACTCCAGCAAGCTTATTAAATGACAATCATAGTGTATTCTATGGAATGGCAAAAGATGCAGGACTAGTCACATAGTACAGATTTTATTTAGGAAATAAAAGTATTGAAAATTTGTTGTCAGATCTGACTTCATGACGTTTTTGCATGCGGTTTGTTTTCTTTGCTTTTCTGCGAATAGAGTTATCAGCCCTTTTTATATCATTACAAATGTTAAATTATTGTTCCCTTTTGTGTTATGTGGTACAAGACATGACAAACAACTCGGTTATTCCAATAAAGAAAAAAATTCAAATTTACGTATGCGTACTTTTATGCAGAAACCGTTGAATATGCAACACATTTGCTCGAAACTATTTTCACTACCCCTTTCAAAACTGCATGCCTTCTACAACTCATGTTTGGTAAACCATGTTACAAATCCGAATTCAAATGAATACAAACTTACAGCAATCGTCTTGGATATTGCCGGTCACAGACTTCTCAAACCGGTTGGCATTAAGAAAGATGAAATAAACAGATGTTCCTTTCTGAAACTGTAGTTTGCCAACAAATGTCTTGATGGCAATATCCTTCATCACAAATCCGTCAAATCTAAAAATCCACTATATTTTAAAGATCAGTGAGTACCTATACTCTCGTTTGCATATACCATACCTATAGCAACGAAAATATTTAACTGCAGACACATGTTGCATGATCTCAATATTGACGATTTCAAATCTAAGACTCCTGATTGCACCTGTGCAAGTTCCCCATTCATATTAATATGGCCGACAATGCTATAACTGGTGACCTTAAAATTATCAACAACACCTCTCTACAAGATGTGTTCACCACAAATCCTAAATATCGTGAGCCTAAATCCATAAACTGGACACATATCTTTAAAATTCTTATTGATTTCGTCAAGGATTATGCCAGACAAAACGTGAAATGGAGGACTTATATACTCTTTCCGGATGAGTGAAGAGTGTGAGGTCGTTGATACAAATTAGAATTAAACAACTCAGTGGATCTATGAGCACTCGCTCTCATCAATCTTTAAAGATCCAAATGTTGCTAACAACCTCTCTCTCCTCCATAACAAATATGTTATTGTCTCAGCTGACAAGGCCCCTAACAATATTGTTTTTTGTGTGTAAATCACATTTTATAGACTGCTTGATAAAGGAATTAAATATTGACAATTCACTTGGCACCCCTACATATACTCCGACGACACTTACGAAAGAGGAAATCTTGGACAATCATAGGTCTGTTTTATTTTCCTTTGGAATTTCAACCAAAGATGAAGAACTGGATCTACCATCACTCTACTGGATTCCTAAATTACCCAAGTGTCATTTGAAACGGCGTTATTTTGCTGGGTCTGCCAACTGCTCCACGAAACCTCTTTCTAAGCTGTTAACATGTATTCTATCGGCAGTCAAAACTGGACTTCAGAGTTACTGGGACACTAGCTACTCGAGGGGTGGTGTGAATCAGATGTGGATTCTGAAGAACTTTAAAGATCTGTTAGAGTAAATACAATCTAGGCCCCTGTCCTGCAATAGCATTAAAACATTTGACTTCTCTACCCTCTACACAACTATTCCTCACTCTAAACTGAAGGACATTTTAAAGGAGTTGATCCAAAACTGTGTTTCTTAAAAAAGAATGGCCAACGTAGATACGAATACCTTGTGATAGGAAGGGACATATCTTATTTTGTAAAAAAACAATCTGATTCTACCAAAAAGTTCTCTGAAACTGATATCACCAACATGCTCGAGGTTTTGATTGACAACATATTTGTTATGTTTGGTGGACCTGTTTTTCAACAGACAGTCGGCATGCATACTTGGGTACAAAATGTGCTCTTCTTCTCACCCACTTGTTCCTTTATTCGCATGAGGCATACTTCATACAGGGGCTTCTCAAGAAAAACGAAAATAAGCTTGCCCGATCCTTTAATTTCACGTTCCGTTACATAGATAATGTCCTTTCACTAAATAATTCTAGGTTTGGTGAGTTCGTTGATCACATTTATCCCATTGAGCTTGAAATAAAGGATACCACAGATACAGATAGGGTCTGCTTCATACCTTGACCTATACCTCGAAATTGACAGCGAGGGGCGGTTAAGAACGAAACTTTACCACATATGATTTCAATTTTGCCATTGGGAACTTTCCAGCAGCACCTGCATATGGAGTATATAGTTGATACGATATTCCAGAGCTTGAGGTTCCTATCAGGATTTCCTTGATAGACAGTTGCTGCTAACAAGGAAGCTACTGAACCAAGGGTTCCTCTTAGGTAAGTTGAAGTTATCACTTCGAAAGTTTTACGGTCGCCACCATGACTTGTTTGACCGCTATGGAATATCTGTGTCACAAATACCCACGGATATGTTCCATTTGTCGTAAGCACTTCCTGGTACTTTGCTCATTCATGAGTTATCATCGGGTTTGTAACTAGAATAACACGACGGGTGCCATTAGTGGAGCAGAAACTGCTTACCCTTCCGGAGAACCTGAGTTCACCTCCGGTTTTTAGTGGGGTTCGTATTACTTGATCTTTATTTTTATATGTATGTTTTGTAGATCATTGTTTGTCCGTTTGTACTTTTTCTTTTGGCCATTGTGTTGTCTGTTCTTCGATATACGGATTCTGATTACCCCTTTGGTATTTTCAAACTCTTCTTTTAATTGGTCATTCTATTCACTATTTCTATTTGTATATTGCGATTTTTGGAACTCGCAACACTTAACGAGTTCGCACCTCAATACCAAGCGCAAGCGTTAAAGCCTAGAAAGAGGCTCAGTCTTTCAGAACTAAATATAGAATTAAATATACCAAAAGCAACGGAGAGTTCAGGTGGCGTCCGATTCTCTCGAGAAATTGACACACACATTAACTATACTTAGTCCATTCCCGGGATGATGTGAGCTAATAATTGCTTTTTGTTGGACAAATGTGTGAAAAATATCCGTTCTGTGACCATTTCAGGTAATAAAAGTTATGATTTTATTGACAATTAGTGAATGCGGTATGTAACTGCGCAAAAAGTGAGACGGTTACTGAATCTATTTAAATATATAAATAAATTGAACATCGGCGATCAACATTTCATGAGCGGTCATGTATTTGTCTGTTAAAAGGGTGTCGATTTTGCATCTTTCTACGATTTTGATATCTGATTTTGGAATTCATTTTATGATTAATTTGTTACACTGTAATGACATTTACGGTCCCTCTCTCTCCCTTTCTCTCTTTCTTTGCTTATGATTAGACAAACAAGTTCTGCCTGCCCATGTGGTTCTAATTCATAAAACATAATAACTAATATTTTAAACTAAAATTCTCTGCCATCAACGGTTTTGATGCCAGTAATATAGGCAATATCCTCCGTCACAAATCTGTCAAATCTAAAGTTACTCCCTATGTTAATGATTGGTGCTTCCCATAATCTCCTATACTTGTACCATGTGCACACCTACTGGAACCAAAATATTAAACTACAAGAACGTGTTGCAGGATCTCAAGATTAGCGACGTTTTGGTCGTGATTGTATGGTAGTTGGATTTACAACTAACTGTGCATCTGCATATTTATATTATATGATAAAGTTTGTCAGTGACTTGCGACAGGTCGGTGGTTTTCTCTGGGTCCTACGGTTTCCTCCACCAATCAACTGACCGCAACGATATAGCTGAAATATTGTTGAAAGTGGCGTTAAACACCATAAGCCAAATCAAATCATCAAGTCTGATCCGGCTGCCAACGTCATCCACGTTGCTTCTCCACGAAATGTGTTCACATAAAACCATAAACAGGAAACATAGCTTTAACATTCTTATGAATTATGTCGAGGATTATGTCGAGGATTATACCAGACAATCGACAGAGCGTGAAGAAAAGAGGACATAAATACTCTTTCCGAATAAGATTGTGATATCATGGATACAAATTAAAAAAACAAACTTAATGGGTCAGTGAGCAATCGCGCATCATCAATCTCAAACATGTTAAAAGACCCAAATATTGCTAAACCTCTGGGGTCAACAACGGACCCCTGTCTCGCTGTACCTGTAGAAAAGACCTCGTATATCTAATAGCAAATGCTTTAACAACACAGTTATCCACATTGACAAATCACATGAAGAATTTGAAGATACCAAAGGGGTAACCAGAATCCATAAATCGAAGGACAGTTCCTGCTCCACTAGTGATACCCGTCGTGCTACTTTAGTTGTATCATTTATAAATGGAAAGTTCACAATGGAAATAATCTCTTTTGTCGTAATGTTTCGTTTTTTAATCGCCCCGCACTTTCAATTTCAAGGTGTAGGTCAAGGTATGAAGCAGACCTATCTGTATCTGTGGTGTCATTTATTTCAAGCTCAATGGGATAGATGATAACAAATTTTCAATATTTGTATTTCCTTAATAAAATCTGTACTATGTGACTAGTCCTGCATCTTTTGCCATTCCATAGAATACACTATGATTGTCATTTAATAAGCTTGCTGGAGTATCAAACTCACTAATGTTACCAGTTTCTAAAACCAAGATTCTGTAAATATAAAACACATTTTATATGAAATTCAACTCGTCCTCAAAATATGTCTTGGATCACAATGTATTGATTACTCTACTTAATTAATTTTTTTATTTGGCCGTATACACCATTTTCTGCCGTTATAATGATAAATGAATACCCTTTAATCTCTTCATTGTAGGGTTTGATCTGTTGGTTTTATGGTGTTTAACACCACTTTCAACAATATTTCAGCTATATTGTGGCAGTCAGTTTTATGATTTTTTATTGGTGGAGGAAACCTTAGTACCCGGAGAAAACAATCGACCTGCCTCAAGTCACTGACAAACTTTATCAGATATTGTTGGATCGATAACACCTCACATGGGTGGCAATCGAACTCACAACATTAGTGGTGATGGGCACTGATTGCTTAGGTAGTTGTAAATCCAAATACCATATGATCACAACTACAATGGACCCGAAAACAAAAAAATAATGGTGTAAAGCTAACATTCTAAAGTCTTTTAGTTTATAATAGTTAATAAGATAGATTGATTCATTTCAAGGAAAGAATGAATATTTATTAGGACATTTGTGATTGGTCAGTGCAGATAACTGCGTTGTCAAAGAATTTAGTAGTTTAGATATACGATGAAGGAAGTTGTAATGTAACTCTGAATTGTGTTATTATCAGACAGCTGTTTGAACAGTGATGGTCAACACTTCCACCAATATCAACAAATCAAACAATCACCTCTAATCTTCAGTCATTAAAAAGACCATGGCGTTGGTAATCCATGTCCTGGAATTATATGTTTAGAAGGTGACGTGGAGTATCAGACCAAAAGATCTTACTTTAAGGAGACAATGTGTATACAGAAACAACAGAAGTAAATACTGATAGTTCTGTTAACAGGAATGTCAGAGAAAATATCAGATAAATACTGACAGTTCTGATAACAGAACTGCTGAGGAAAATCTTGAATAAAGACTGATAGCTCTGATAACAGGAACGCCAGGGAAAATATCAGATAAATACTGACAGCTCTGATAACAGAACCGCTGAGGAAAATCTTGAATAAATACTGATAGCTCCGATGGGTATGGTGTTTAACGCCATTTTCAACATATTTCAGCTATATGGTGCCGGTCAGTCTTGTGGTTCACATCAGTATTTCCTTGATAGAGGGTTGCTGCTAACAAGGAAGCTACTGAACCAAGAGTTCCTCTTGGTTAAGTTGAAGTCATCACTTCGAAAGTTTTACGGTCATCACCATGACTTGGTTGACCGTTATGGAATATCTGTGTCACAAATGACCATGGATATGTTCCACTTGTCGTAAACACTTCCCGGTGGACTTATCACCGGGTTTGTAAAGATTAATACGACGGGTGTCACTACTGGAGCAGAAACTGCTTACCCTGCGGGAGCACCTGCATTCACCCTCGGTTTTTAGTGGGGTTCGCGTTACTCGATCTTAAGCTTTATATGTATGTTTTGTAGATCGTTGTTTGTCCTTTTGCACTTCTCAGCGAAGCTTGTCCGGGCCATAACATTTTTTTCTTTCGAGATAGGTCAATGTCAATTGGTATGTGGGTGCATGACCATAAGGCGGTGTGTCGCGTACCGTAATGACCTTCGTGGGACCTTGACCGTTGACCTTAAGGTCAAATAATTGTTTTTAAAATAGTATCATTCAACTCATAATGTGTAACTTATTGTTGTACAGATGGTCGCATTAAGGGGAGACATAAGTTTTAGGTATCTAAAACAGTTCTTCTTAGTTTATTTCCATATCAATATTAATATAATTTTCTTGCACACATACAGATTATGTTAGATGTATGTTGCACCGCTGATTGATTCAAATCTGCAATCAATTGAGTGGTTCCCATTATACTTGCAGCTGTTATAATCCAGTTGGGGATTTCTATTAATCGGCTTCTCTTTTAATATACAACATGCCTACCTTATCAAAACTTTAAATGTTCGTACTTGATGATCCCGCCCCACCTCGGTGCCCTAAAAATATGAAAATTGAAACCTACTCGTCAAGACCTTTCATATGATATACGACATTCATACCTTCTAAGAACTTTGGATTTTTGCACTAGATGACCCCGCCCCACCTCTCGGATGGGTTCGAAAACATGAATTCTAAAACGTACTCGTCAAGACCTTTCTTTTAATATACGACATGTCTACCTTATCATAGCTTTGAATTTTTGTACTTGTTGACCCGCCCCACCACGGGTCCCAAAAATATGAAATGTAACACCTACTCGTCAAGACATTTCATTTGATATAAGACATGCCTACCTTATCATAACTCTGAATTTTGTACTTGATGACCCCGCCCATCCCCGGGCCCAAAACTATGAAATTTGAAACCTAATCGTCAAGACCTACAACTTCATCGTGATTACGTCACATATGTGGTCACGTGGTTATGGCGTACCTATACCACCCGGTGGCATAGGTTGGTGCTACTGTTCCAGAACCCCGGTTTTTCAACTACTTTTCTCCCCGACCTGATCAAATATTAGATTATTTATTTTTTGAACATAATAAACTAGTCGGTAATTGTTCTTCAAATTTTACCAAGTTCTCAAGGAAACTGTCGGGTCATACATTGTATTATGTATTCATTGCTTCTTTCTGGTCAATTTATTTAATTTCTATAAAAGTTGGGTTTTTCTCCTTTTTTTCCAGAAAAAATCAAAGCCACTAACCAATCCCTCGTCAGAAATAAATGATCGTTACTTTAGAAATATTTATCATGAACATTCAAAATATATTAGCTGATGTATATTCATTTCTAGCCTCTTTAGAGATATAGGATATTTTCAAATTCTTACTTCGGAGATGTATTGGTAGTTTTTATTTTTAAGCATTTGGGATATTTTTTCCTTGGGAGGGGGTGTGGTATAGCATAAACATTGCTAAATTATGTTTAGGGATAATTTCCGGCAACATTTTACAACCGCGAAAGAAAAATATTAATTACAAACTTACCGGGAGATTATAATTCATTGACATATTCATATTTAACCATTTCCTACCTTGTTCTTAAAATAAATATAATGTATATTGCACCATCAATAGTAATAAATTCAATCCATATGCAAATAAGGTGTTATAAATAAATAAATAAATAAATAAATAAATAAATAAATAAATAAATAAATAAATAAATAAATAAATAAATAAATAAATAAATAAATAAATAAATATACATTTTTTGTAAGTCGAGCATTTATATTAAAATACGTTTTTCAAGGCTGTTGAACGATGTGACTCTTAATCGAATTATTTCGATCTGTGTGATGTAAGTAAAACAAAATTAATTTCTTTGTATTGATTTAATCTTCAAAGAGGTAATTATAAGTAATTATGCTAAATCAAATTTTTAAGTTTCATTGAAGTTTTTATAAATGTATTGTCAATATACCAATTAATCAGGTATTGTCTTAAACCGTTATATAAACATTACACTTTAGTGATTTAAAATCCACCTGTTATGTAAATCTATTGTCTAAACTCTCCATTATTTTTAAGAAATGGAGAGTTATAGTTCTCTTTGTTCTTTATATACTATACACAGACTTTTTTTGTTACAAGATTAATAATTAATAAAATTAATAAAGTACAATGGGTGGATTTTAAGTTGGAGAATGTCCTCGTATCTCTCCATTCCTTAAAAACAATGGGCCTCGGCTCCATTATTTTTAAGGAGTGGAGAGTTACTTGGACATTCTCCTATACATAATTACATATAGGTATAACCACCAACACCTGTATATTGAGGTTCTATGAAGGAAATTCTTATTTAAATATCATTTATTTTTACGAATGAAATTAAATGTAAATGTTGCTGTATTTTTGTAAATAAAAAATTACACGAGTTGCCGTTTCGAATACAGCATATTTTAAACCCTAAATGAAAATATAAATACATATAAAATAATGAAAATATATTAGAAAAATAATAGATTTTTTGCCTGCTATTGTTCAGAAACTTGAGCAGTTTACTAAACTACCAGAGCCGCTTTGGGACTTCAGATGCTTCCATCTGTAATGACAATATCACCAAAGACAGAAGATTTCTCTTTTTTTAAGATACTTTGCATGAAGAATTGGCCCAGTGGTATTCCCTTTGGCAATCTAGAGAAACGGAGGACAGACCTAGCACCATATCTGCCACTCTTTAGGAATGTGACAAACTATTCTTCAGTAACGTCTCAACTATTTTGCACATTTCGGCTGTGTTCCCCGTCACTAATTGTGAATGTTAAATAAGTATCAGTACTCTTCGACTTCTAAAGACATACTAACGTTCTACCATGGGTCAAGGTAGACTTACTTGTTTAGCCTTAATGGACCAGAGGACAGACCTAGCACCATAACTGCCACCCGTAAGGAATTTGACAAACTATTCTTCAGTAACGTCTCAACGATTTTGCACATTTCGACTGTATTCCCCGTCACTAGTTGTGAATGTGAAAGAAGTATCAGTACTCTTCGACTTCTAAAGACATACTAGCGTTCTACCATGGGTCAAGGTAGACTTACTCCTTTGGTATAATGTACATCCACAGAGACATACCAGTGAACACACAAAAGATAGTTGCAGATTTTGCAAGGAGGCAACCGATAAGTATTATTCTACTAGACATTTTAATTGAATAATCAACCTAGGTACATATGCATGTTTGTGTAGTATAACAATAATAACAATACTATTTCAAATGTTTATAATGTATATTTATATGTTTCTAATACATTGTACATGTATATTAGTTATTATAGTATAAATATGTTCCCACCTCAATAGCACTCCTTTCACCTGAACTGCTTCATAACTGAGTCCCCGTCAAAAGAGTCTCTGAATCCACTCCTGTTTTAGTATAAACATATGTTATTAATTAATTCAATATTACACATTATGATAATACACATATAAATTATATAGACATTTAAATTAATCAATAGGATTCAGAAACAAGTGGTTATACTTATATTAATCCGTATCCCTGTTGTTATCTGGTGTTCAAGGTTTAATTAGTATCGAAAGGTAGAAGTGTATTGAGAATTATCAAGTGTTAATCAGTCGTTGTCAATGTTATTTGGTGTGCTTTAGTAAGAAAAAATAATGAAAAGAAACAAACAAATGAAGTGCAAAGGTGCAAGTGCTTTTTTTATTTTAACATGTTTAAGTTGTGTCAATATGGTTAAGAGGTGAATCGTTTACTACTTATGATGAATTTCTGCACGTTTAAGAATATATCTGTATTTATAGGGTATTCGTTAAGTCTGTAGAGCCAAACAATAATAAATTCGTATTTAAGTTAATTGATAAATTAATGGTGTGAATATATCTCAGTCTTGTTACATTGTGACAGGGACAATGTAGCAGAAAATGGACCGTGGTTTCTGTTGCCCCACATTGACAGAATGGGGAATTTACAATATTTTTACGAAATAAGTGATGATTGAGAGAGCTGCAATGCATACGCAACCTAGCGTGTAAAATTTGCCCCAGTCGAGTACCAATATAATAATAAATGGGTTTAGTATTGTTTTGGGGTTGAAGATTTGATTTAATTGTCTGAACAGATCTGCTTGATTTAATATTTCCTGTTTTTACTAAATATGTTTAATAGTAGTCAACTATCATTAAAATACGTGAATAGTAGGTCTACACTATTTCGACTGATATATATTTATATACAGATGTACATGTATTAGTGAAAAAACTGAGAACTTACGATTAACGTGTTTTTAGTTACATTTGCGGACTGTGTTACGTATTTTAGTTACATTTGACGACTGTGTTTCGTATTTTAGTTACATTTGCGGACTGTGTTACGTATTTTAGTTACATTTGACGACTGTGTTTCGTATTTTAGTTACATTTGCGGACTGTGTTACGTATTTTAGTTACATTTGACGACTGTGTTTCGTATTTTAGTTACATTTGCGGACTGTGTTACGTATTTTAGTTACATTTGACGACTGTGTTTCGTATTTTAGTTACATTTGCGGACTGTGTTACGTATTTTAGTTACATTTGACGACTGTGTTTCGTATTTTAGTTACATTTGCGGACTGTGTTACGTATTTTAGTTACATTTGACGACTGTGTTTCGTATTTTAGTTACATTTGCGGACTGTGTTACGTATTTTAGTTACATTTGACGACTGTGTTTCGTATTTTAGTTACATTTGCGGACTGTGTTACGTATTTTAGTTACATTTGACGACTGTGTTTCGTATTTTAGTTACATTTGCGGACTGTGTTACGTATTTTAGTTACATTTGACGACTGTGTTTCGTATTTTAAGTGAATATTTGGGGTTATTTTATAACATTATCTTGTTTTTGCATTGTAATAATATTGTATGGTGAAGAGCAAATGGTTGACTTTCAGCATTTCCTTAAGACGGTTGAATCCCCAAAAGTGGGAATAGACAGAACATTTAACCTTGATAGCTTTTATGTGACCGCTTTTGTTTATAAGAACCATCGCGTCGTCAAAACAGACTCTAATGACCACCCAGTGTTTCTAGGACCAGTACTTCTGCACAAAGAAGCCTCCTTTGAGGTTTATCATGACTTTTTATCGCATGTAAATGCCAGATTGGCAAGTACAATCGACCATATTGATATTCGCATCCCGCAGGCAATGGAGATTGGCAGTGATGATGAGAAAGCGTTAACAAAGTCTATACAGATGTGTTTTCCAGAGGCAGAGAGGTCTCTATGCACTAAACATTTGAAAGACAATGTGTCCGAGTACTTGAAAAATAAGATTGGCATCAACAATTCAGAGAGACATAATGTAGTCGAACAAATATTTGGTAACGCTGGTGTACTGGACGCAAACGACACTTTTGAATTTGAGAAGCGCTCAGATTTTCTTTTAAGTGACATCAACATGTACCCCAGTTTCTGCCAGTACTACGACAGAACTTTGAACCCGAAGTTGCTACTAAATATTCAAAATCTGGCTAAAGCAGACCGTGGTTGGACAAACAACAACGCCGAGTCAATGAACAATATATTAAAAATTGACACCAACTGGACTCCTCAAAGTACTCCAGATTTAATCAACAAGATTTCTGATGTGATCAAAGTCCACCTCATAGATCTACGTAGAGCGTTATATGGCACAGGCAACTACAGACTTTGCAGTCAGTATAAGAAATTTTACATCAAAGAAGCGGTATTCAGGGCAAAGTGTAAAGAAAATCGTGACAATTACTTTTATAAGTTTTTACGATGTAAGAAACAGTCTAACTACGAGGTGAAGTCAGCGACATGCAACTATTAAATCCCAAATAAAGCTAAATGTGTGGCGAAAAAACCACAGCAGACGAAAAGACCAAAAAATGCCAAAATCTTGCCAAAACAAATTTGCTTAAAAAAAAAACTTTCGAATTTATTATCAATTATTGTATTGTTATAAAGTAAATACAAATAAATTTATATTATTGTAATGATTTATTTATTTACTTCAATTGATTGCCTCGTGAATTCACAAGATTATCTGGAAAGATATAGGTAAATGTACATTCATGAGACAAAAGTCCTAATCAATACAGGGTTTAACATAGCAAAATAGAAAAGGAACAACGCTTGTATTGTCGTTCTTCATCTTACGTGTCTTCCAGTAGACGGTAATTATTTCTTTCTCACCCCTTTGTCATTTTCATCTTACAATTATATAGTTGGTTGTTTCTAACGACATACTTTACTCAAACACCCTGCTATCTTTGTTTGTATCTTGGCATTAGTGTATGTTAACCTTGTATAAATGTTGACTAGCTGTTCGAGTGGTGTTGTTCATGTTTGTTGCATTACGTGTTATCTTGTTTTATTTTCGATATACTGTCAGCAAACTACAAGCAAGAACAAAAGAGTGTAAACGACATCTAAGATTTAATACACAAACACATTTAGGTGTATACTCCATATACTCCAATACTCTATTTTTTTTTTTTTCATTTTTTTTTTTTTTTTTTTTTTTGCTTTCTAGCTTTCCTTTTTTCATTTTCCACTGAACTACAAAAAAGAAAAATGATCAATAATTGATAATCGGATTATTATTTGCTTTCTTAAATGGGTTACGATAAAATGAATTTACCTGGAAGTCACGTGATTTAAACTGTTTGAATATACAATGCATGTCGTAGTTATCCACATCAATAAAGTAAAATTAAAAAGATGAATTTGTAATTTTTGTCAATATTAACATTTGCTTAAAAATAATTAAGAAATTGTTCAGTCATATGCTGCATCAAAAAAATATAACCCGAACTTTTGAGTATTTCAATTCAAAGCTTTTTATTATCTATTTTACGTTGAATAACCGTCATAAATCGATTTTAAACATTTTTCCAATAAAAATTTGACCAAAAACAATAAAAAAGTAATATGATTAACATTTTTTTATTTTAGAAAAGTATATTTCAGGTGTATTGTGGTAGTTTTGGGTGTTTCTGGGTAGTTTTTGGGTGTTTTTGGGTAGTTTTGGGTGTTTTTAGGTAAATCTATGGACCCATACATAGCATGGATACCCCTTTGTTGATAAGACCCGATTCATTCCGAAATGCCATGTGAGCTTTTGCCATCAATTGGCGTCCGTCGTCCGTCGTATGTTAACTTTTCGCATTTGAATCTTCACTGAAACCGCTTGGCCAAATGAACTGATACTTGTAGGAAGCATCTCTGAAATTTGACTATTTCGTCTCGATCCGTTAACCTGGCCGCCAAAGGCAAGTTTTGTATCTGCTTGGTCAATTAAAAAATATTCTCCTCTGAAAATGCTTAGTCAAATGAATCGTAACGTGATAGGTAGCATCTATGGAAGGTCTTTTATTTAGATTATTCATTTCGTCCTGATTCATTAACAAGCATGGCCGCCATAGGCAATTATTGTTTCTGGTTGGTTAATTAAAAATAATATTCTCCTCTGAAACCGCTTAGACAAATGAACCGAAATTTGGTAAGTAGCATCTATGGAAGGTCATCTATAAAAATTGCCCATTTCGTCCCGATCCGTTTACAAACACGAAGGCCAATTGCAATTATTGTATCTGGTTGGTCAATTAAAAAAACAAATGAACCGAAACTTGGTAGGAAGCATCTATGACAGATCCTCTATAAAGATTGCTCATTTCACCTCGATCCGTTTACAAACATGGCCTTCATAGGAAATTCTTGTTTCTGGCTGGTCAATTAAAAACATATTCTCTTCTAAAACCACTTGACCTAATAAAGCAAAATTTTACAGGAAGCATCTATTATGTATTATGAAATACCTTCTATAAGATTTTCTCATATCATCTCGAGAGGACAAAAAATGATCACCATAAACAATTCATGTTTCTGATTGGCTGAAATTTAAAAGCACAAATAAAAGGTTCTGCATAAAGATTTCTCAAAACAAAATGACAGGTGAGCGACAGATGCTCAGCTCACTGAGCCTCTAGTTTTAATAATCATGGATCCGCGCCGGATGAGCTTATATAACATTTTAAAAAATCCTTTAAAAAATGTTATGAAATACATATACAATGTATTACAACTGCCAAATATGATATACTTTTTGTATCTTTCAATCATATTTTAACAACAATTAAATTAACGTGAGATTTCACCGTGAAAATAGATATTTCATTCAATCTATCTTATTTCTAATTACAAATGTATCTATTTGGGTTTTTGTGGTATTTTTCTGTGCTTCTAAAATTCTTATTTCTATACCACAAAGTAAAATATTTCTGTCACATATCACATCATCAGAATTTCAGTAAAACCATAAGTTTTTAGAAAATAATATTGATTGATTGATTGGTGTTTAAAATCATTTTTAGCAGTATTTCAACTATAACGTGGCACCTATTTCTGAAAAGAAAGTTTAAAACGAGGATGATAAAAAATTCCACTAATATCAACAAAATAAACTACTACCTCTCTCTCCACTTTGAACATTGAACACAAAAAAGGACAGGACATATACAGATGAGATTCTATGTCCCTAAGACGGGTACAACAATGTGGCGGTGTTATATCGGTTAATGGAATCAAATCTTCCTCTTGACAATTGGATCTTCAGCGGCAGTAAATATATAAACAACAATAAACTTTGCACTGATTCGCTTCAATTCACAAAAGACCACACACTATCACAACATGAACTTCAACTACAGCATAAATATAGAAACTACAATAGCAGGGTCGATCACTAGCTAAAGATGGTAGAGGTGTTTAGGAGCAATAAAACCAAAGGACATAAACAGGATAGCCAAACATCGACTACTACCACCTATGTCTAAGGGAAGAGACCTTAGTTGTGGTAATGATTACATTATTTAGGAACTGTAAATTTCAATAAAAAAATATATAGAAATAAGCCATGTCAGTGGTGAAACACTGACTATTGGACGGATGATACTACCAGGGACTAATAGTCCACCAACAGAGGTATACACTTCCATACGTTTGGAATCTATTGCCATAATTAAATATTCTATTCTATTTCAATAACTATTAATGATATATTGTAATTGCCAAATACTATTTAGTTTTTAAAGAAAATGGGGAAAGTTTTCTTTTTTTTCTACTTAAATTAAATATTTAAAAAGTGAGAGTTTGTCAGTGTGTGTATACTATTAACTTATTATGAAATATTCGAATATTTAAATACTCAGTTACGTGGGTGTAATATTTGGAAATTTAAATAAAATATTAAGGATTTATTTAAGCTTAAAATTAGACAAATCAGGACATTTAAATAGTTAACGATATGAGACAGACACAATACACATGTAATCAGATAACAAATCTATAAAGGTCACTATACACAATACACAATACACTTGATCGGAAAGTGAATAATGGTATGTACTTATTTAGAATTTCTGACGAGAGACAGTGACCCCCTTTTCAGACAAATTCTAAAAAAATACCGTTGAAAATTCCGTTACGGAATGCCTTTGTCACAGATAACGAAAGATTTGTTGCATTTGTGGTAGGACCGTTCCCGACACTACTTCTTCCCTCATTTATTACAAATCATAGGATTTTAACATGAGTAACACGAGGGGTTCCACTAGTAGAACCGGAAATACGACCCTTCCGGAACACCTGATTTCACCATCCTAGTCTTTAGTGGGGTTCATGTAGCTCAGTTTCTGTACTGCTAAATAGGGTATTATTTGGAAAAAAATGTATACGATTGGGCTCAAATATAATGTTCGCCCTTTTGTATCTTCAACTTTTCCTAATATCTTACATTGAATTGATCTTGAATAGCAAACTGAGATTAAAAAAACAGATATATATATATATATATATATATATATACGTAAGTTTTCGTCAACTCCATATACCAGTTGCTTCATCGCCAAGATTGCCGATTTCAAAGTTGGTTCACCATTGTAAGGAGTTGCTGATATGATATAGATATGTTTTAATGTCTGTTATTTGCTCCCTGATGCGTACAGAATCAGTATGCAGAAATACACAGCAGAATGGTAAATGGCGACAAAAGAGCAAAGAGCAAATTAATGAATTATAAATTTCCCAAGAAAAAATGGATGAATGAGGATTAAGATTACGATTACGATTACGATGATAATGCAAAGTTTCAATTATATCGTTGTGGTCAGTTGTATTAGTGAATGAAACAGGAGTACCAGTGGAAAAACACAGACTTGCCTTAGAGGGTGGTTATTTTGCTTTTTTAATTTTTCTTTGCAGTTAAAATGATTACAAAGTTATGGTTATATGGAAATAATATTTAATGACGAATTTTGGTTGTCGTGTGAACAATCGTATTGGAAATTAATCTAGTCTTGTATGATTCAAGGTCAAGAAACGACCATTTGTTTAAGCGTATTCGTTGTCGTCTGCTAATAGAAATTATTGAACCGTATAGCATTTTAAGAGTTCAAACATTAGGACGCCTTAAACAAGTAAAGTAAAGCATTATTACACTTTTAAATTTTCTCTTGCACAAATGAATAAATATTAGCAAAGAAAAAAAGGTAAATAACCTTTACACGTAATACTCTGCTTACTTTATAGTATATAACATGACCTGGTCATTTTGGTTTTTAAAGGACGACATGTAAGCTTTGAGATATCGATCAAACATGGAAGGCTTCGAGCAGTGCCAGGTCAGATATTTTAATTAGTATATGTATATTAATTTGGTAATTGATTATAGCATATAATTGTAGCTTATAACATTCCATATATTAAATCAATTAAAAAAAAAAAAAATCAACAACAAAACAATCGATTCGAACTAAGTAAATAAATACAAGTAATTAGATTCTATATACATGTATATAAAGGTATCGATCTATTTATACTCTTATGATAATATGGGGCAAACTAATGAAATGCAAGAAATACAAACAAAATTAAAAAAAAGTTTGACAGTAAAATTTCTGTAAGAATATTTTACATATACGTATTCATTGTTTTATCATAACGTGGAGCTTTTTGCCGGTTGTAACCAATAGTAACTGGTGTAAATAAATATAACCTTGAATCGATGGTAGTGGTCATTTTAACAAATATTAAATGTTAGTGATATGTAGAATATGAAAGTAATATACGCGAAAACGGAAGTGTGTTCGTCTAAAATGCATGAAAAATCCACAAGTTAGGATTAGGGTTGTGGTGTTTAACGCCACTTTCAACACTATTTCTGTTATATCGTTCTAAGATTTTGTATAAATATATAAAGCTTTAATAAATGAGTGAACGAATGTTGTTTATCGCCATGTGAGCAATTGTTCAGCTATAAATAGAACAAGCTACATTTAATAAAATGATGGTGATATCCGCTGTGTACTGGACCACCACGCTTAGCTTGATTATTACAGTGAAACAACACTACATTGTCACTCCATTCGGACACATTATCCTGATTGCGAGTAAACCAGTCGTTCCTCTTACTCCCAAATGCAACGTCCTTAGCGGAGAAGCATCAAATTCTAATTTTATAGCCCGACAGGGGGTCGAACCCACACTATATCGCACCCGTGGTTAACACACTAACCATTACACCACCGATGCGGTTTCTTTAATTAGACTAAATTTCGTCATCTCAATGTAAAACATTCCGAGATAAAACCATTAGTTGTTCAGTTTGCATTCGGCATGATCTTAATATTTCTGCAAGCAGTGACCTACATGCTGCACATATTTGCTAATTTTCTCCCCACGAAAAAAGTCAATTAAAATTATTTTGTGTTGTAGGATCTCATATTATCTTGGAATACGTCGGACCCACTTTTTCAAGAATGCATAGAGAAGTCCGCTATTCCATGGACTCCATGCGCCCTCCTGTTACTTGCAGTACCATTGCGCGTGTTTGTGATAAAGAATGAAACCAGACATGCATCGCTTCAAACATTTCAGACGGTAGGTATAACTACATATGTAATAGAACTAAACATTAGAGTAACCCGAAGGAGCAATCAAGAATGGACAATCTAGAGAGATAGACAACATTGGGTACACAAGACACAGGAAGAGGACAAACATTTACAAAACCAAGAAAGCTGTTGAAATTATGAACAAAACGAACCCCACCAAAAACACGGGGTGAATCCAGGTGCTCGCAACTTGCTTACGTACATTTGTTTTGTGATTGTTTTACTATGATACATATGTAACCTAAAATTTAATATATCACAAGCACCAAATAAAATACACGAAGCAAAAAACATGGACAACACTTCATAGGTTATTGTAGACACCCACTTATGGAAGAACAAACAATAGCGCAAATCCCAAATCCGACAAATATTCGATATGTACAAAGCTTGTGTTCTTTCATAAAACAGTCTCTAGACCTGAGGACAAGGAACTGTGTATATTATATATACTTTAATTTTGTATTCACCAAAAACTGCTTACAATATACTTGAATAGCAATAACATATGTACATGCTCAGAAATCAATAACGTATTATTATTACAAAATTGATCATTCATACAGTTTGTTAAATGAAAATGTATAGAGATTTTTTACGTATCATTAACTATTACATAATAACAATCCAATACAATATGAAAGGTTTTTTTAAATGTCTGTAAGTGTTTATTGTCTGATGTATTGTTTGATATTAAACTCTTACAAGGTCAATGATCATGAAAAGAAATCTTAACAAAACGAACAACCACTTCTCATGTCGACCCCATTGAACAAAAAAAAAAACAAAACAAAAATAAGACAACGGCATATGGCGTTGGAAGTCATCAAGGCCCTGAATTGGGACAAACACAAAAATGAGAGGGTCTTCAACTGGTTAATGGAATCCCACGACACCCTCTTAATAATTGTTTAACTTGTGTATATCTATTGTGTTTACGTCTTCAACCCCTCATTTAAAAACAGAAATATTAATATTATGTAGATATGTACTGTTGACGGTTCCCAGGGGCCAACCTACAAAGATATACAGCACGTCCCTAGGTGGAGTTATGGTTTACCATCTGATTGAGGGGTTTTATGGTCATACAATGGAAAGTCTGCCCATTAGTGGGTACCGTGTTTGGAGAGTGCCACGCTCCATGCACGTGAAAACCTCTTTCGTAGATTTAGAAAAAGAGTAGTTTAGCGTTATAAAGGCTAAATTATTCGTCCCTATCCAACTGTCCATACTTTCCCAGTTCCAGTCAAAAGTCTTTGCTTCGGTTGTTTCCTTCCCATTTCTGTATATTTTGTTTTATTGTTCTCGTCCTGAATACATACATTACATGTTTGACTCTGGGCGTTAATCAACCAAAAATCAACCAATCACGTAGAAGCCCTATCGACTCTGTAGTGCATTGGTTGACGTGCTGCAAAATCCATGGGATCGATCAGCAGTCAGGTAAAACCAAAGTCTTTAGAATTGTTGATTGCTCTGTCTCCTCAAAGCACACAGCATAAAACATTAAGAGCAAAGACGAGAATGCTTCGAATCTTTATAATGTGACATATCTACTTAACTGTGAAGTGTTGTTTCGGTGATCTGGTACTATACAAATCCACTCCATTCTTGTACAAAACAGACATCATCATCATCAACATTAATCAATTAATAAAACATGTACTCGCCATGATATAGCTGAAATTGGCTTAAACTTGATGTTGACATAACGTATATTCATTAGATATCAGTATGTGGACAAGTTCATTATCAATAACAAATTAATAATGATAATAATAATTCACAGTTGCTATTTATGTATTAAAGTTAGTAATTAACTTGATGTATATCTTTATTATATGCTTGATTGATTTTAACTTTGTAATGTGAGTACTCTGATGTCTACTCACCTTTGGCCAGTTTGAACAGTGTATTGAGAAGACACATATCAACGTGTAATATAATAATACTTTATTCCAAAAGCAATACAGCTTATAGGTATATAAATACAAATAACAAAAACAATACATGATACATTATACACAATACATAATAATATAATTATAATTATAGCGGAGCATGATATAAATTTAGGAATTACGAATTTTTTTAGCAACATATAAATACTTTCCAAGATTGTTAAGTTCTTTAATATTTTGAACAGATAATAACTGTGTAACATGAGGTCAAATATAACAAAATAATGTTAATTAACATGACGGAATAAACAAATGACAAACAGAATAGTTAATACAAACATGCTTCTTAACTCTATATACCACCCTACCGCATGACAAATTAAAAACCCGCTTAAAAGAAACAATTCATAAAGCTTTTAGTCATAGAAACTATGGCTCAAAATTTGTTGTGTTAGGCTACAATTCCACATATTTTTCAAACAAAATTCATAAAGGTAAAACATGCTACTCCGAGGAACAAGTGATCAGTATGCTGGAGTTCCTCATCGATAACATATTTGTCTCCTTTGGAGGGACACTGTTTCAGCAGGTCGTCGGCATACCAATGGGTACGAATTGTGCCCCTCTTCTAGCCGATTTATTTTTATACTCATATGAGTCGGAGTTTCTTCAAAAGCTTGTAAAAGATAAGAAGATTCATGAGGCTAGAGCCTTTAATTTCACATACAGGTATATTGATGACGTTTTATCTATCAATAATTCTAGATTTGCAGAATTTCTTCCATTGATATATCCTCCAGAGCTGGAAGTTAAAGAGACCATCGATACAGCTTCGTCCGCATCATTTTTGGACTTATACCTCGAATTTGACGACAGTGGTCAACTCAGTACTAAAATTTATGATAAGCGGGACGACTTCAATTTTAAAATCATAAATTTTCCAAACATGTGCAGCAATATACCAGCTTCTCCTGCATATGGTGTTTACATCTCGCAATTGATTCGCTATGCAAGGGCCAGTAGCAATTATTCTGATTTCCTGAAACGTCATCTTCATCTGAGAAACAGGCTACTGGACCAGGGCTATAAAAAGATTCGCCTTATTCGATCTCTTAAAAAAGTTTATATTCCGATATCAATATCTTGTCGAAATATATTCCGTCTCTGCAGAAAAAATTATAAGCGATGCATTTTCATATAGTGAAAATGTATAAAGATAAAGATGTAAAAAATGTCAAGAATTTTTTTGTCAATGTGTGACGTAAAAATATTTTTGACATTTACGTCACCGAATATGGTACTGCTTTGACAACTATTTTACCTATTTTGTTCCTGTATTTAAATACTGTTACAGTGACAGCCGGAACCTTTGAACCGTAATGAGAGCGGGAGGTTTGGCGCCTTAAAATCTGATTCAACCCACCATTTCTTTAGAAATGCCTGTACCAAGTCAGGGTCATTACGGTTTTCACAGTTTTCCGGTTGTTGACTGATTTTGTCTGTTTATATAATTATGAGTTTTGACTTTCCCTTTGTAAGATTGTTCGGAGTTCGGTAATTTTGTTATTACCTTTCTTTACAAACATGCTTCTTAAATGTTATGACAAATATTCTTTATACATATAATATACAAATTCATAATAAAGCTGCAATTTTTCTGATAAACATAGATACTCTTTTTTTTTCTCTCTTTTTTTTATATAATTGAGAGTTACAAATTGAGAGTAGAAAATAAGATGTATGGATTCTATAATAATTTGGTATATATTTGTTTCTTAATATTACAACAATTCATTTTCACATAAGAACAGAATATGAAATTCATCCCCAATCCTATTCCCACAAAAATTACATTTTCTGTCTTCCCTTGGGATATTATACCAACGTCCTGTTTCGATTGGTAAACGTAAATTTGATGTTCGGAATTTAGTTATCCATTTTCTATTATATTCACTGAGCCTTAATAAATAGTTTTCAAGACAAAAATAATTTTTAAATCCCGAGTAAAATTGTCCACGGGACGAATTATTTATGTCACTGTGCCATTTTTGCATAAACTGATCCCTTGAAATTTGTTTAACCATATTCTTGTCGAAGTATCCAACCTGATTTTGAAAAACATATCCCAATCCAACTTCATTAAATATAGACTCCACACATTTAATCCATTTGAAAGTTTGCTGATTTTGTTCATACAAAGACAACATTAATTTATATAAAATACTACTTAATTTTGAATCACTTTGAATAAGCCTACTCCAAAAGGATATCATTCTGAGCTAAACTTTAACCTCAATAGGAAATATTCCAAGTCCTCCCAGAACCATTAAATTAGGAGTGATATTTCTAACCTGACGTACTCTTTTACAATATTTCAGGTGAATTTGTTCAATAAATTTCAAATTTTCATATCCCCATACTTCGGAACCATAAATTAAAATTAGCTCAATCATGGAATCAAAAAGTAATAATTGGATATCTACAGGTAAAGCTTCTTTTCTAACACACAATACAGTACCTTTTCTGTTTGTTCTACAAGTTTATACACACAATACAGTACCCTTTCTGTTTGTTCTACAAGTTTATACACACAATACAGTACCTTTTCTGTTTGTTCTACAAGTTTATACACACAATACAGTACCTTTTCTGTTTGTTCTACCAGTTTATACACACAATACAGTGCCTTTTCTGTTTGTTCTACCAGTTTATACACACAATACAGTACCTTTTCTGTTTGTTCTACAAGTTTATACACACAATACAGTGCCTTTTCTGTTTGTTCTACAAGTTTATACACACAATACAGTGCCTTTTCTGTTTGTTCTACAAGTTTATACACACAATACAGTACCTTTTCTGTTTGTTCTACAAGTTTATACACACAATACAGTGCCTTTTCTGTTTGTTCTACAAGTTTATACACAATATACAGTACCTTTTCTGTTTGTTCTACAAGTTTATACACACAATACAGTGCGTTTTCTGTTTGTTCTACAAGTTTATACACACAATACAGTACCTTTTCTGTTTGTTCTACCAGTTTATACACACAATACAGTACCTTTTCTGTTTGTTCTACAAGTTTATACACACAATACAGTGCCTTTTCTGTTTGTTCTACAAGTTTATACACACAATACAGTACCCTTTCTGTTTGTTCTACAAGTTTATACACACAATACAGTACCTTTTCTGTTTGTTCTACAAGTTTATACACACAATACAGTACCTTTTCTGTTTGTTCTACCAGTTTATACACACAATACAGTGCCTTTTCTGTTTGTTCTACAAGTTTATACACACAATAAAGTACCTTTTCTGTTTGTTCTACAAGTTCATACACACAATACAGTACCTTTCCTGGTTGTTCTACAAGTTTATACACACAATACAGTGCCTTTTCTGTTTGTTCTACAAGTTTATACACACAATACAGTACCTTTTCTGTTTGTTCTACAAGTTTATACACACAATACAGTACCTTTTCTGTTTGTTCTACAAGTTTATACACACAATACAGTACCTTTTCTGTTTGTTCTACAAGTTTATACACACAATACAGTACCTTTTCTGTTTGTTCTACCAGTTTATACACACAATACAGTGCCTTTTCTGTTTGTTCTACAAGTTTATACACAATATACAGTACCTTTTCTGTTTGTTCTACAAGTTTATACACACAATACAGTGCCCTTTCTGTTTGTTCTACAAGTTTATACACACAATACAGTGCCTTTTCTGTTTGTTCTACCAGTTTATACACACAATACAGTGCCTTTTCTGTTTGTTCTACAAGTTTATACACACAATACAGTGCCTTTTCTGTTTGTTCTACCAGTTTATACACACAATACAGTGCCTTTTCTGTTTGTTCTACAAGTTTATACACACAATACAGTACCTTTTCTGTTTGTTCTACAAGTTTATACACACAATACAGTGCCCTTTCTGTTTGTTCTACAAGTTTATACACACAATACAGTGCCTTTTCTGTTTGTTCTACAAGTTTATACACACAATACAGTACCTTTTCTGTTTGTTCTACAAGTTTATACACACAATACAGTGCCTTTTCTGTTTGTTCTACAAGTTTATACACAATATACAGTACCTTTTCTGTTTGTTCTACAAGTTTAGACACACAATACAGTGCGTTTTCTGTTTGTTCTACAAGTTTATACACACAATACAGTACCTTTTCTGTTTGTTCTACCAGTTTATACACACAATACAGTACCTTTTCTGTTTGTTCTACAAGTTTATACACACAATACAGTGCCTTTTCTGTTTGTTCTACAAGTTTATACACACAATACAGTACCCTTTCTGTTTGTTCTACAAGTTTATACACACAATACAGTACCTTTTCTGTTTGTTCTACAAGTTTATACACACAATACAGTACCTTTTCTGTTTGTTCTACCAGTTTATACACACAATACAGTGCCTTTTCTGTTTGTTCTACAAGTTTATACACACAATAAAGTACCTTTTCTGTTTGTTCTACAAGTTCATACACACAATACAGTACCTTTCCTGGTTGTTCTACAAGTTTATACACACAATACAGTGCCTTTTCTGTTTGTTCTACAAGTTTATACACACAATACAGTACCTTTTCTGTTTGTTCTACAAGTTTATACACACAATACAGTACCTTTTCTGTTTGTTCTACAAGTTTATACACACAATACAGTACCTTTTCTGTTTGTTCTACAAGTTTATACACACAATACAGTACCTTTTCTGTTTGTTCTACCAGTTTATACACACAATACAGTGCCTTTTCTGTTTGTTCTACAAGTTTATACACAATATACAGTACCTTTTCTGTTTGTTCTACAAGTTTATACACACAATACAGTGCCCTTTCTGTTTGTTCTACAAGTTTATACACACAATACAGTGCCTTTTCTGTTTGTTCGACCAGTTTATACACACAATACAGTGCCTTTTCTGTTTGTTCTACAAGTTTATACACACAATACAGTGCCTTTTCTGTTTGTTCTACCAGTTTATACACACAATACAGTGCCTTTTCTGTTTGTTCTACAAGTTTATACACACAATACAGTACCTTTTCTGTTTGTTCTACAAGTTTATACACACAATACAGTGCCCTTTCTGTTTGTTCTACAAGTTTATACACACAATACAGTGCCTTTTCTGTTTGTTCTACAAGTTTATACACACAATACAGTGCCTTTTCTGTTTTTTCTACCAGTTTATACACACAATACAGTGCCTTTTCTGTTTGTTCTACAAGTTTATACACACAATACAGTACCTTTTCTGTTTGTTCTACCAGTTTATACACACAATACAGTACCTTTTCTGTTTGTTCTGCAAGTTTATACACACAATACAGTGCCTTTTCTGTTTGTTCTACAAGTTTATACACACAATACAGTACCTTTTCTGTTTGTTTTGCCAATTTATACACACAATACAGTACCTTTTCTGTTTGTTCTACAAGTTTATACACACAATACAGTACCTTTTCTGTTTGTTCTACAAGTTTATACACACAATACAGTGCCTTTTCTGTTTGTTCTACAAGTTTATACACACAATACAGTGCCCTTTCTGTTTGTTCTACAAGTTTATACACACAATACAGTGCCTTTTCTGTTTGTTCTACAAGTTTATACACACAATACAGTACCTTTTCTGTTTGTTCTACCAGTTTATACACACAATACAGTGCCTTTTCTGTTTGTTCTACAAGTTTATACACAATATACAGTACCTTTTCTGTTTGTTCTACAAGTTTATACACACAATACAGTGCCTTTTCTGTTTGTTCTACAAGTTTATACACAATATACAGTACCTTTTCTGTTTGTTCTACAAGTTTATACACACAATACAGTGCCCTTTCTGTTTGTTCTACAAGTTTATACACACAATACAGTGCCTTTTCTGTTTGTTCTACAAGTTTATACACACAATACAGTGCCTTTTCTGTTTGTTCTACCAGTTTATACACACAATACAGTGCCTTTTCTGTTTGTTCTACAAGTTTATACACACAATACAGTACCTTTTCTGTTTGTTCTACCAGTTTATACACACAATACAGTGCCTTTTCTGTTTGTTCTACAAGTTTATACACACAATACAGAGCCTTTTCTGTTTGTTCTACAAGTTTATACACACAATACAGTGCCTTTTCTGTTTGTTCTACAAGTTTATACACACAATACAGTGCCTTTTCTGTTTGTTCTACAAGTTTATACACACAATACAGTGCATTTTCTGTTTGTTCTACAAGTTTATACACACAATACAGTGCCTTTTCTGTTTGTTCTACAAGTTTATACACACAATACAGTGCCTTTTCTGTTTGTTCTACAAGTTTATACACACAATACAGTGCCTTTTATGTTTGTTCTACAAGTTTATACACACAATACAGTGCCCTTTCTGTTTGTTCTACAAGTTTATACACACAATACAGTGCCTTTTCTGTTTGTTCTACAAGTTTATGCACAATATACAGTACCTTTTCTGTTTGTTCTACAAGTTTATACACACAATACAGTGCCTTTTCTGTTTGTTTTACAAATTTATACACACAATACAGTGCCTTTTTTGTTTGTTCTACAAGTTTATACACACAATACAGTACCTTTTCTGTTTGTTCTACAAGTTTATACACACAATACAGTGCCTTTTCTGTTTGTTCTACAAGTTTATACACACAATACAGTGCCTTTTCTGTTTGTTCTACAAGTTTATACACACAATACAGTGCCCTTTCTGTTTGTTCTACAAGTTTATACACACAATACAGTGCCTTTTCTGTTTGTTCTATAAGTTTATACACACAATACAGTGCCTTTTCTGTTTGTTCTACAAGTTTATACACACAATACAGTGCCTTTTCTGTTTTTTCTACCAGTTTATACACACAATACAGTGCCTTTTCTGTTTGTTCTACCAGTTTATACACACAATACAGTACCTTTTCTGTTTGTTCTACCAGTTTATACACACAATACAGTGCCTTTTCTGTTTGTTCTACAAGTTTATACACACAATACAGTGCCTTTTCTGTTTGTTCTACCAGTTTATACACACAATACAGTGCCTTTTCTGTTTGTTCTACAAGTTTATACACACAATACAGTGCCTTTTCTGTTTGTTCTACTAGATTATACACACAATACAGTGCCTTTTCTGTTTGTTCTACAAGTTTATACACACAATACAGTGCCTTTTCTGTTTGTTCTGCAAGTTTATACACACAATACAGTGCCTTTTCTGTTTGTTCTACAAGTTGTTTCTTTGTTTCTAAAAATGTACCATTATATTTAAATATAACATCGAGGTATGAATATGTGTCTACAATTTCAAGGACCTGTCCTTGTAATGAAAAACCAAAATTATGTCGAAAACTTTTTTTTACAGAAAATCATAACTTTAGTTTTATTAACATTGATATGACTCAAATATATATATAGGGCTTTTTGTAATCCATCTTTACTCTCATTGGTCATTCTACTTTATGAATAGTATTTTCTCTAGTTCTGACCAGTTTAATATTGATATTTGGCTATATAATCTATGTAACGTTATCATATTGTCAATGCGGAACAAGTTGTGCTGAGAGAAACATATTGGCAGTCGCCAGCAATTATAAGATCTGTTATTGCCTTTATTCTGATGTAGTTAATAAAGTATTTATGAGAACGTTCCGCATTCATTTTATTGAGGACTTGATTATCACCTCACTTGGTCATAAATATTTTTAGTCCAATCTTTCATTTTGCTATATAATACAAATTTGAAGCATTTTGTCTTTCACAGGTCATAACAATATTGATAGCTGTTCTAACTCTGAGTAACATTGGAATGAATGTATTGGATATCGTGAACGGTGACGTCATTCCTACTGCTCTTGTGTTGGCACCAATCATTGTTTTGCTATCACTGGTAAGTAAAAAAGACGGTCGAAGTCCAAGGATATATATATATAGGAGGTTTTACGAACAATTTGACCTCTGTCAGGGTTATAGTTATAGTGATAGATTAAACTATAAATTCTTAATGTGATGGTGGTTTTGTTACAAAATGAGTACCTTCTCTCCGCCCTTTTTGTTATCCTTTTTTCAATGTTATTTTCATTGACTATTAGTCGTACAATATCACTATAATACGTTTATCGTACGTAATTTCACATTTATTCCACCAATGCAATATAGATAAAATGAAATTAAAAAAAACCCACATCGTCGCACCAGAATAACTGTTTCTTTGTAAACAAATGTTTTATGCCAGCGATCATATATGGTAGTCGAATTTAAATCTATAAATATATGTAATCAGTTCCTACCACCGTTTTGGAGGTCAGTTCGTTTTTCAGTTCCTACCACCGTTTTGGAGGTCAGTTCGTTTCTCAGTTCCTACCACCGTTTTGGAGGTCAGTTCGTTTCTCAGTTCCTACCACTGTTTTGCAGGTCAGTTCGTTTCTCAGTTCCTACCACCGTTTTGGAGGTCAGTTTGTTTCTCAGTTCCTACCACCGTTTTGGAGATCAGTTCATTTCTCAGTTCCTACCATCGTTTTGAAGGTCAGTTCGTTTCTCAGTTCCTACCACCGTTTTGGAGATCAGTTCGTTTCTCAGTTCCTACCACCGTTTTGGAGATCAGTTCGTTTCTCAGTTCCTACCACCGTTTTGGAGGTCAGTTCGTTTCTCAGTTCCTACCACCGTTTTGGAGGTCAGTTCGTTTCTCAGTTCCTACCACTGTTTTTGGAGGTCAGTTCGTTTCTCAGTTCCTACCACCGTTTTGGAGGTCAGTTCGTTTCTTAGTTCCTACCACCGTTTTGGAGGTCAGTTCGTTTCTCAGTTCCTACCACCTTTTTGGAGGTCAGCTCGTTTCTCAGTTCCTACCACCGTTTTTGGAGGTCAGCTCGTTTCTCAGTTCCTACCGCCGTTTTGGAGGTCAGTTCGTTTCTCAGTTCCTACCACCGTTTTGGAGGTCAGTTCGTTTCTTAGTTCCTACCACCGTTTTGGAGGTCAGTTTGTTTCTCAGTTCCTACCACTGTTTTTTGAGGTCAGTTCGTTTCTCAGTTCCTACCACCGTTTTGGAGGTCAGTTCGTTTCTTAGTTCCTACCACCGTTTTGGAGGTCAGTTCGTTTCTCAGTTCCTACCACCTTTTTGGAGGTCAGCTCGTTTCTCAGTTCCTACCACCGTTTTTGGAGGTCAGCTCGTTTCTCAGTTCCTACCGCCGTTTTGGAGGTCAGTTCGTTTCTCAGTTCCTACCACCGTTTTGGAGGTCAGTTCGTTTCTTAGTTCCTACCACCGTTTTGGAGGTCAGTTTGTTTCTCAGTTCCTACCACTGTTTTTTGAGGTCAGTTCGTTTCTCAGTTCCTACCACCGCTTTGGAGGTCAGTTCGTTTCTCTGTTCCTACCACCGTTTTGGAGATCAGTTCGTTTCTCAGTTCCTACCACCGTTTTGGAGGTCAGTTCGTTTCTCAGTTCCTACCACCGTTTTGGAGGTCAGTTCGTTTCTCAGTTCCTACCATCGTTTTGGAGGTCAGTTCGTTTCTCATTCGTAGCAGGATGTACTCGATACAACTTTATAATATAAACTTTGTCAATGACATCCACCATGTCGGTGACATTCACCATGCCAGTGACATCCACCATGTCGGTGGTTTTCTCCACAGATAAAACTGAGCGCCACGATATTACTGAAATATCGTTGAAAGTGGCTTTCAATACCCATACCTCACAGGTGGAAAACACTCGCACGACCGCATCATTTCACTAAGAAGATGTGAGGTTTGGGCTCGTCAAACTAGTTTAACCCCGCGACGTTTTATTGAAGTGCCTGTACCAAACCAGGAAAGTGAACGGTCATGTATTTGTGTGTTAGACGTCATGTATTTGTGTGTTAGGAGTATCGATTTGACTTCTTTCTACGATTTTTCTATTGGATTTTGGAACTGTCCTGACAGTGTGGTATTTTTAGTTTGTCATTTTAATACCTCTCACCCATAGCAACCATTTAGTAAAGTACATGACACACACCCATCTCCTTGAAAATGGTGGCGATGTTGCTACAACATTTTAAATTCTAACATAAGTTAATATAAAAAACATGAAGCATTAATATCATGTAACAAACTAATTTAGAAACACCATAGGTTTGAGAAATTCTGTTTATGAAAAAGAAATAGTTGTTATGACTACATGGTCTTAAAACACGGTAATATAGTATAATGAATAACATCATAAATGGACCGGAAGTGCAATGTTCTGACCACGAAGAGTGATAAATAAAACTGACAAATCTATAAATAGCCAAATGAAATATATTTTATGAATACTGTAGACTATTTTTAGCAGCGCAATATTTATATTTTCAGGTAATGGCAATTTTTGATTCTCGTAGACAAGAACAAAGAGATGTAAAGAATAATAATTTTCTAACTTTCACGTGGATTTTGTTATTCTTAGGAATTCTTATACGTGTGTATCTTAACGATTCAGCACATAATACTCTCCTTCAGGTAAGTTACAAGTATATCAAATATCAGTGATGGACAACATATCTTAATCAGGAAAAGTATATTATTAAAAAAAAAGTCCACCCAACCCCTTATGATCAATCGTATCTACCCGGTCATTCTCGCTACATATCTAATAGATAGAGAAAATGACAGAGTAATTACGATTGTCTTTTTACTTAATGAACTTTTGATTCTTTGTCAAGGGAAATAACTGACGAATGAACACAAAATATATTTCCGAATTTTTCATTTAAATCTGAATTATTTTATAAGAATGATAACATTTTTACTTTAAGAAAGATAATTTGTCTTTCATTTTCGTTATTTGTCTTGGTAACTGTAAATATACATTGTGTATATGAAAATAATGTTGGAGGAGTAATGGAATAAAAATCGGCAAAAACACAACATGTGTTTAACCGACACAGCTCTCTATGCTCCTTCGGAAAGTCGCCAAGCTGTTCGCACTCCAGCCTCTAATATATCATTCATATACAACTGTGTTTCACATTTTGTTTTTACTAGCGTGTGCATTTTAATGCCACATTGTCCCCACATTTTTTACCAAATCTATTTGTCAAATGTTTTCGCTATTCGTTTTGAAATAGTTTGGAAATAAATCACAAAGAAGATAAACATACCACTATACATGTAAAACCGGGCTGCTCAGTTGGGTAGATAAATAAAGAGCTGATCCAAGTAATATATAATTTATTTCGTCAACTAAAAGGTTTTAACCCTGTCTGTGGGACCAGGTTTCACCAAAATAAATACATTGTGGTAGGTTACATGATAGGTGTTCTCCTTCTTCAATTATAATCAGTTGGAATATAATACAATCTAGGACTTCAATAAGGATATTCAAATTCCAAAGAATCAGTATGAGAACTTTGTAGAGCGTCTTGGACCTTCCAAAGCCAATACCCGTTTTAAATCTAACTCAAAAGCGAAGAATCAATCAGAAGGACTGAATTCAGAATTTCGGAAACTTTGAACCAATAGAAAGCATGATAAGAATATCCAGGGAAAGAAATTATTCCAAGGCATGTGACATACCAAGCATGTTAATCCAGGTGTGTCGTTATCTAATCAATATACAATGTACTAGAGTAGTTTTAATGAGATCGATAATTGTAGCCCATTTAATAATTTATTAATATAACATATAAAAGTAATTATATACAAGTTGAAATATTTTATTTAAGACATACGCGAAGTTATTAATTACTGAATACATAATTATGAAATAAAACTATTACTATGGTAAAATACACCCTGTCACACATGTAAATATAAAAACTTCAAAGAACACATTTGAAAACGCGTAAAAAAGAAAAAAAAGAATTTAGTCGAATGAACCTATTGTGTTATCTTTTTACATTTAGGTTTTATTAATCTATTTTATTTTTTTGGGACGAAGTAGGTAAATTGCTTCTTTTGGTTGCTATTAGACAAGGAGAAATTAACAAAAGAACATTCTTTTGGTGTTCCTAGAATGTTAGTATACCGGCATAGAATACCAAATAAATGTCTGTGATACTGTTATATCAGTTGTAGATAATTAATTGTGATAATAATTTTAATGAATGAGAGTGTGACATGTTCTAATTATAGACAATAACATACAGTTGTGCCGGAATGTAGACAAATAAAAAAGGATAGTGTGCATAGTAACTGATTTTACTGTCGAATACAAGTATATTTCAGAGGCGGATGCAGACATTTCCATAAAGGGGGGAAGGGGGCGTTTTTTGTAGGAATGAAAATCGGATTTCAAAACAATGCGCTTTAAGAAAAATCAAAAGATACGGAGGCATAATTCAAAGTGAAAATTACAAAACATTCCAAAAAAAAAAAAAATGACAAGGACCAAATTGGAAATATTCTGTTAAGCAACATCTTTACCAGTCTATAACTTAGCTAAAGAAAAAGGGTGGACGGGCCCCTTGCCCCCAGTCCCTCTAGATCCACCTATGCATTTACAAAGAAAAAATAGTTCGTTCTTACATTTTCACAAGCATTCATTTATGGTTTATTAACATAATTATGTGATTTGTTGTTGTTTCTAAGCAATAAAGAAAAGTACAAGACATGATCTATTTACAGAATGGAACGAAGGATATATTAAACCTGACGATTCTCTGTTTACATTTTGTTTTGGTGGTATGTCGAGGAGTAGAATCTACCTTGATAGAGCCCGCAGATGAAGAAGAAAAAGATTTCAGAGACCAGGTAAGCTAGGTCTCTCTACATAATTAAATGTATTTTTTCGAATAATTCTCACCGTTCATTACAAATGTTGCGGCGTAGAGGTGTGGAGTGTGTGTATGTGTGTGTGTGTGTGTGGGGGCGGGGGGGGGGGGGGGGTCAAGTGCCCCTTAAAATATTAATTTCACGTGAGGTTTGTTATTCATATGAATTCCTATACAGGTGTATCTTAACCCCAACCTCAGTATTGGTTGCCTAAATACAGCGGTATTTATGTTGGGTGATATCTAATATCTTCGCAGTATTTTCAGACGTCTACCAGGTATTTTGTTACTGCTTCCAATATTTTCATTCGTTTTGGTCTATTAGCTTTTATCTAACATTCAGTATGAGTATTTATCACATATTTTGTTGCAATATGTTCGTTTTTGCATGTTCAATAATAGCTAAAAGTCAGTGTTGCCGTATTTGCCCTCATATATCCGTATTTGCCCTCATATATCCGTATTTTCCCCCGCATTCAACTTCCGGTATCTGCGCAGTGGTCCAATAAATTATATGTCAAAGTACAAGGAAAGATGATGCATAAAGATATGCATAAAATCGTATTTCAATCAAATTAACACATTTCAACATATTGGAATAAACTTTAAATAACTTGAAACGGAATAATTAGCTCAAATATATACGTCGTGTTGAATAGGAATTTCCATTCAAATGTCAACGTCTTGGGTAGATTTTACAAGCAGTTTCTAACGTCATTGTACAGATCGACATTGCTTGGTATATTTTTGAAACCAGATTCGAAACAAAAATATTTGCAAGCTGAACAAAGGCAACTCTCTTAAGGATTTATTTTCGCAATTTGTCTGTTCATAGATCTTTCTTGCAATATAAAAGTCAATGCTTGGAAAAGGTCAATGTATAATATGTGATAAAAAGATTATGACATGAAATTTTCCATATGGTCCCTGGTATCAACCATCGACCCATATCAGCCCTCCAGCTTCGCTGTCGGGCTTGATATGGGAGTCTCCGGCTAATACCAGGGCCGATATGGAAAATGTCATGTAATTATCTCTTAGTATTCTATATGGATATAGTATTACAACCATCAGATACAACCCATCATAACATTGAAACAAGATGTACTTTAGTTGTCACGTCGGGAGATTGGAATGAGGGGGAAACCCCTATGACGTCTGCGTTAATAAATACAAAATCTCACCAGGGGATACATTAAAGTAACGTTTAATACGTTACTTTCATATTCAGTGGTTTTCTCTAGGTATTCATGTGTCCTCCACCAATAAAGCTGATCGTCACGATATAACTGCACTATACATGTAGTTGAAAGTGGTGTTAAATATCATCAACCTAAACCATATTGCAGGAAACTGTATCATTGACGATTATACTTCGTGTCAAAACAAAGTAGTGGAAGAGCGTTGTGTATTTGGACAGTGATAGCTCAAGAGTATATATTTCGTTATTTCCTCGTCTCAGTCTGCTGTTTCATTATCTCTATTTTTTGTGTATCTTTGTGATGAATAAGGGATTATGGGTATTTAAAAAATAAAAATAATGAATGTTTCGATCACATGTATGACATGTCCTGTCATCTCCCTATGTAGACCATATAGTTATGATTTTATATAATTTATATAAACTGTATATTAAAAATTAAAAGCATTCTTTGGACAACATAATTTTTAGATCAGTCGGGTAACTGGAAAGGATTACGAACAGTGTGCACATTGGAAAGGGTCGGCATCAATATACAAAATGGGACGATTAATATACATTGTATTTACAAATGAAAACAAGAACACTGATAGATACATTGTATGGTGTTATAAGTGCAGTCGTCCCTTTCTCTACTCAAACACTGAGTCCTTCTAATACAATTTGTTTTTACAAAGTGAAGCCACATTGTATTCATTCTAATTAGAGTTAGATTTTTGTTTAATCGAATTTTATTTTGTTTTTATCAACCGGCGATCCATTGACATCTAACCACTTCTCGTACTATCAGGACCATGCTACAAGCTATTAATTAATGCATTAATGGATCGCCGGATAAAAACCAAACTAAAAAAATCGAACAAAACATAATTTTAAATATTTTAAACTCACAAATAAATGCGCCTTCTTAGTATAATACGGAAAATGCACAATCGCATTACATAAACCTCCTATTTGTATATAAATACATTTGTATATGAAACCAATAAAGAATAACACACAGATAATAAATTTAATTTAGATTTAACAACATTCAGAAATTTCATCTCTTAGTTTTGACAATCGCATTAATTTAGCCATGCATTTTCACCGGCGATCATGGATTCGCATTAATAAATAAACGCATTAATTTGTAAATTTACAGAAGATTCAACATGTCGAATTTCACTGAATATTTTTTTTTTTTATCAATAATATCTTTTATATGTAGACTCCTCCAGAAGATAGAGCTTCATTGTTCTCATTGATTGTCTTTAGCTGGGTACAGCCGTAAGTATTGTCCTCTACTCCTGTAAGTATTGTCCTCTGCTCCTGTAAGTATTATCCTCTACTCCTGTAAGTATTGTCCTCTGCTCCTGTAAGTATTGTCCTCTGCTCCTGTAAGTATTGTCCTCTACTCCTGTAAGTATTGTCCTCTGCTCCTGTAAGTATTCTCGTCTGCTCCTGTAAGTATTGTCCTCTGCTCCTGTAAGTATTGTCCTCTGCTCCTGTAAGTATTGTCCTCTGCTCCTGTAAGTATTGTCCTCTACTCCTGTAAGTATTGTCCTCTACTTCTGTAAGTATTGTCCTCTGCTCCTGTAAGTATTGTCCTCTGCTCCTGTAAGTATTGTCCTCTGCTTCTGTAAGTATTGTCCTCTGCTCCTGTAAGTATTGTCCTCTGCTCCTGTAAGTATTGTCCTCTACTCCTGTAAGTATTGTCCTCTGCTCCTATAAGTATTGTCCTCTGCTCCTGTAAGTATTGTTCTCTACTCCTGTAAGTATTGTCATCTGTTCCTGTAAGTATTGTCCTCTGCTCCTGTAAGTATTGTCCTCTGCTCCTGTAAGTATTGTCCTCTGCTCCTGTAAGTATTGTCCTCTACTCCTGTAAGTATTGTCCTCTGCTCCTGTAAGCATTGTCCTCTGCTCCTGTAAGTATTGTCCTCTGCTCCTGTAAGTATTGTCATCTGCTCCTGTAAGTATTGTCCTCTGCTCCTGTAAGTATTGTCCTCTGCTCCTGAAAGTATTGTCCTCTGCTCCTGTAAGTATTGTCATCTGCCCCTGTAAGCATTGTCCTCTACTCCTGTAAGTATTGTCCTCTGCTCCTGGTAGTATTGTCCTCTGCTCCTGTAAGTATTGTCCTCTGCTCCTGTAAGTATTGTCCTCTACTCCTGTAAGTATTGTCCTCTGCTCCTGTAAGTATTGTCCTCTGCTCCTGTAAGTATTGTCCTCTACTCCTGTAAGTATTGTCCTCTGCTCCTGTAAGTATTGTCATCTATTCCTGTAAGTATTGTCGTCTGCTCCTGTAAGTATTGTCCTCTGCTCCTGTAAGTATTGTCCTCTGCTCCTGTAAGTATTGTCGTCTGCTCCTGTAAGTATTGTCCTTTGCTCCTGTAAGTATTGTCCTCTGCTCCTGTAATTATAGTCCTCTGCTCCTGTAAGTATTGTCCTCTGTTCGTGTAAGTATTGTCCTCTGCTCCTGTAAGTATTGTCCTCTACTCCTGTAAGTATTGTCCTCTGCTCCTGTAAGTATTGTCCTCTGCTCCTGTAAGTATTGTCATCTGCTCCTGTAAGTATTGTCCTCTGCTCCTGTAAGTATTGTTCTCTGCTCCTGTAAGTATTGTCCTCTGCTCCTGTAAGTATTGTCCACTGCTCCTGTAAGTATTGTCCTCTATTCCTGTAAGTATTGTCCTCTACTCCTGTAAGTATTGTCCTCTGTTCCTGTAAGTATTGTCCTCTGCTCCTGGAAGTATTGTCCTCTGCTCCTGGAAGTATTGTCCTCTACTCCTGTAAGTATTGTCCTCTGCTCCTGTAAGCATTGTCCTCTGCTCCTGTTAGTATTGTCCTCTATTCCTGTAAGTATTGTCCTCTGCTCCTGTAAGTATTGTTCTCTGCTCCTGTAAATATTGTCCTCTGCTTCTGTAAGTATTGTCCTCTGCTCCTGTAAGTATTGTCCTCTGCTCCTGTAAGTATTGCCCTCTGCTCCTGTAAGTATTGTCCTCTACTCCTGTAAGTATTGTCCTCTGCTCCTGTAAGTATTGTCCTCTGCTCCTGTAACTATTGTCTTCTACTCCTGTAAGTATTGTCCTCTGCTCCTGTAAGTATTGTCCTCTGCTCCTGTAAGTATTGTCCTCTGCTCCTGTAAGTATTGTCCTCTACTCCTGTAAGTATTGTCCTCTGCTCCTGTAAGTATTGTCCTCTGCTCCTGTAAGTATTGTCCTCTGCTCCTGTAAGTATTGTCCTCTGTTCCTGTAAGTATTGTCCTCTGCTCCTGTAAGTATTGTTATCTGCTCCTGTAAGTATTGTCCTCTGCTCCTGTAAGTATTGTCCTCTGCTCCTGTAAGTATTGTCATCTGCTCCTATAAGTATTGTCGTCTGCTCCTGTAAGTATTGTCGTCTGCTCCTGTAAGTATTGTCCTCTGCTCCTGTAAGTATTGTCCTCTACTCCTGTAAGTATTGTCCTCTACTCCTGTAAGTATTGTCCTCTACTCCTGTATGTATTGTCCTCTGCTCCTGTAAGTATTGTCCTCTGCTCCTGTAAGTATTGTCATCTGCTCCTGTAAGTATTGTCGTCTGCTCCTGTAAGTATTGTCCTCTGCTCCTGTAAGTATTGTCCTCTGCTCCTGTAAGTATTGTCGTCTGCTCCTGTAAGTATTGCCCTTTGCTCCTGTAAGTATTGTCCTCTGCTCCTGTAAGTATTGTCCTCTGTTCGTGTAAGTATTGTCCTCTGCTCCTGTAAGTATTGTCCTCTACTCCTGTAAGTATTGTCCTCTGCTCCTGTAAGTATTGTCCTCTGCTCCTGTAAGTATTGTCATCTGCTTCTGTAAGTATTGTCCTCTGCTCCTGTAAGTATTGTTCTCTGCTCCTGTAAGTATTGTCCTCTGCTCCTGTAAGTATTGTCCACTGCTCCTGTAAGTATTGTCCTCTATTCCTGTAAGTATTGTCCTCTGTTCCTGTAAGTATTGTCCTCTGCTCCTGGAAGTATTGTCCTCTGCTCCTGGAAGTATTGTCCTCTACTCCTGTAAGTATTGTCCTCTGCTCCTGTAAGTATTGTTCTCTGTTCCTGTAAGTATTGTCCTCTGCTTCTGTAAGTATTGTCCTCTGCTCCTGTAAGTATTGTCCTCTGCTCCTGTAAGTATTGTCCTCTGCTCCTGTAAGTATTGTCCTCTGCTCCTGTAAGTATTGTCCTCTACTCCTGTAAGTATTGTCCTCTGCTCCTGTAAGTATTGTCCTCTGCTCCTGTAAGTATTGTCCTCTGCTCCTGTAAGTATTGTCCTCTGTTCCTGTAAGTATTGTCCTCTGCTCCTGTAAGTATTGTTATCTGCTCCTGTAAGTATTGTCCTCTGCTCCTGTAAGTATTGTCCTCTGCTCCTGTAAGTATTGTCATCTGCTCCTATAAGTATTGTCGTCTGCTCCTGTAAGTATTGTCCTCTGCTCCTGTAAGTATTGTCCTCTGCTCCTGTAAGTATTGTCATCTGTTCCTGTAAGTATTGTCGTCTGCTCCTGTAAGTATTGTCGTCTGCTCCTGTAAGTATTGTCCTCTGCTCCTGTAAGTATTGTCATCTGCTCCTGTAAGTATTGTCCTCTGCTCCTCTAAGTATTGTCCTCTGCTCCTGTAAGTATTGTCCTCTGCTCCTGTAAGTATTGTCATTTGCTCCTGTAAGTATTGTCCTCTGCTCCTTATTCTTGGTTTTAGTAGGACATATTTTCTCTGCCGCAAGGTACAGCACCTTCAAAGCTAGTTGTAGTGTACGTATCAATTATACAGCTTGCCCTTTAGACAGGATGTAAATATGTGCCTAGTGTTTGGAAAATGATTTTTTTTAACATTAATTCAGCTATTGCATGGTTAGAACAAGTTACATTCGATAAAATGATGATGATATCCGCTTTGTACTAGACCGACATGCTTAGTTAGGCTATATATTGCTAGCTCACTGAAACAACAGTCCGCGGATAGACACGTTTCTCCACTTTGAGACATTGTCCTGATTCCCAGCCATCCAGTTTTTGCTCTTTCTCCTTATTTCCGCGTGCTTAGCAGAGAAGCAACAAATACCTATTTTCTAATCTTTGGTTTGACCCCATCACTCTCAAACCCATTATTTAACACATTCGAGGCCAGTACGATAACCATTAATTATAACACTGATGCGGTTGAAAATATTTTGGTAGTATGAATTATAAATGTAAGTACTTTTGTTTTCAGACTCATTTTTCGGGGCCAAAAAAGAACTATCGGACGGAAAGATTTATGGCCTTTGTCGGAAGACTTAACATCTAAGCGTATTATACCACACTTTGAAAAATATTGGGAACAAGAACTAGATAATGCACAAAAGTTAGTATTATAATACAGTCACAAACTACCTATGCAGCCACTTTTTTTTAAAGCAATTACCTTTAATAAGAGGACAACATTTGAAGGTTGGTGTGATAACAAATACAGGTTGGCTGGAGATTCTGACACACAAACTAATAACTACGGGATACAGAGTAAAGCAAATACTTGGATACGTAACTTCTTATCTAATCGTATACAGGCTGTTTTACTAGGAGGAGAGACACCATATCTGTAATGTCTGGTGTGCCGCAAGGGTATGTTCTGGAACCAAGTCTGTTTCTATTTTACATCAATGACATTCCAGACGGTATAACATCAACTGTCCGTTTATTCGTAAACTATGCGATTGTCTACCTGACAATAACATTTAACAGAGATTGTACAACACTTCCAAAATAATCTTGATAAACTCAGTATATGGAAACAAACATGGAAAATGGCCTCCCTCCTGACAACTGTAACGCACTATCCATCACACGATATAAAAGACCAGTAAAATATATATACACCCTACATGGACACCAACATGTCGATAAAGCCAAATATATGGGTGTCACAATACAGTCGGACTTTAAATAAGATAGCCATATAAACAATATTACAATAAAGCCAAATATATGGGTGTCACAATACAGTCGGACTTTAAATAAGATAGCCATATAAACAATATTACAATAAAGCCAAATATATGGGTGTCACAATACAGTCGGACTTTAATTAAGATAGCCATATAAACAATATTACAACAAAGGCAAACAATACACTTGGGTTCCTCCGTAGAAATATTAACGTCAGTCCCGCCACAGTCAAAGAACAGGCATAGAAATCCATAGTTCGACCATCACTGTAATATGCCTGTTCTGCATGGGACCCACATACCAAAGAAAACAGAACCCAACTAGAATAGGTACAACATAGGGCTGCTAGGTATGTTACCAACCGCTATCATAACACCTCTAGCGTTAGTAACATGATAGGACAACTAAATTGACGAAACCTAGCAGATCAAATAACAGATGCATGCTTAGTTATGCTATATGAGATCTCGGATGAACTAGTAGCTATCTCAAAAACAGACATACTGATACCACGAGTTAGATTCTCCCGGAACATGCACTATCTCTCCTACCAAATACCACCCACACGCTTACAACCCAGACAGCAATCTTTCTATCAGGGAACAATACGAAACTGGAACAGTCTCCCCTGAGCACTGTGAAGAGCGACTGTTGAGTCATTCAAATCAGCTGTTTCATTGGGTACAACTAAACAGAGTTCGGTAGAGTCAGGAGAAGTCCGGTAGAGTCCGGAGACAAAATGGCGGACAACAGAGTCCGGTATTTGGAATATTTCTATAAAAACCTATTATTTATTATTTATTTTGTTGGAAATTATAAGAAATATATATAAAAAAAAACAACCAATACCACAGGAATACATCATTTAATATACATATAAATTAATATTTTTCCTCCGAACTCTACCGGGCATCACCAGACTCTACCGGTTTCATTCATTAACTCATGTATATAGTTTTATCTTGAAATCTAAAAGTAAAAAAATATTTATTAAATTTCATTTTCTAAAATTGTTAATTATAGCACCTGAAGCACAGTACTTTAAGTAATTGAAGGAATCTTCAATTAGGTGAAGACTGTCTCTTATAGAGTAGAAGTAGAAGTACTTACCGCGTTGCGCCAAACTATAGTGCATCTGAGATATTATGTTTTGTGCAATCTAAATTCCACAGTGACATATCCTTCATTTCATTGACTTTGAATGTACGTGTTTATTCGCATATCACAGAAGATACAACATGGACTCATCTGTCGTTGTTCATGCCGGAAGTGATACATGGTTGCAAAAACAAGATTGGATGTCCTGGTAATTCTTCTTAATGTCTACCGGTAAAATAAGGAACGCAGAAAGATTCGTGGATGACGCAAGACAACAATGTCATATTCAACTCAAAAACAAACCTCAGATAAGCAGAAAGTTGTAATTGAAAATGTAGAGACAAATTTATTGAAGGAAGGTAAATAATGCAAAAATCAACCACGCAAACAATCAATCAATCAGCACAAGGCCTTGTCTGTAATGAAGTTTTACGTTTTAGTTTCAGCATCTGAATAGTCAATTTGCTTGAACATCCCTTTTATATTTGTTCCGCGTTCTTATAATTTTAAACGTTGTTCCAGTACTTTAATGTGTGTCAACGTGCACAATTGGAGAGTTTCTCATTTTCATTTATATCCATGTATTTTATCTTACTACTTACTTTTGTCTATATGTAGAAAGAAGCAAATATTGGAAGTCCGAAAGAAGACAACAGGAGATGAGAAGGACATTGAGACACCACAAGGCCGACTTCTTATCTGTTTGATTAAAGCGTATGGACCAATTCTACTGTTATCTGCATTCTATAAACTCGTATATCATCTGCTGGAGTTTGCTGCTCCTAGTATTTTGAGGTTAGTTAGTTTAAATAATATAGTATCCCCAGTAACACCATTCACGAAACCGGGTCCTGCCATTTTGACATGACCCATTTCTTTCGCTCCGTGCTTACTTATATCAATAATTAAAAGCACAAAGTGACGATTCTTGTCATCTTTATTCATCAATTGTTCCTTCAATACATTTCGTTCCATTCAATGTGAGCAATTCAAAGAGCAACTGAGCGAAATTCGGAGTTGGGGTCAAGCTGATCGTCATTTTGCGGCACATTATCGCTTATTTTTCAATTAATATACGATGACATAGCCAACATGTTTCATCTGACAGCAGTTACGTTCATGCAAAAAACAAATAAATAAACAGAATTCTTACCTTCTTCTTGCCTTCTTCCAGTCCGGTTCCGATCCGGAATTAGATATGCACGAGTCCAAACATTTTTTGCCGGGTCAGTTTGTACACAGTGTTCATACCTACCTCAATCCTAATAAAAACATCACAAACATACTACCCTGATGACATGTAATTATTATAACCAATTATCCGTATCAGCTTGGCACCTTTGATCCGGTAACAATAAAATGTCATAATTTATTTATTAATCAATAAACCATGACACTTGTAATAAATAAGTTTTGTTTATTTTAACACACTTTTAAAACATAATTACATAAATATTTACAAAAAAACTCAATCATTTTTTTATAGGAGAATTTCTCCCACCCCAGATTATTTATGGTGGAAAAACTGACAAATGTCACCCCGTGTTCAAATTCCCGTCGGATTGGAACATTACACATTCGTAACTCTATGTGATTTTGAGTTGTCTGATCTTGATTTGCAATTTGTAAATAAAATCGTTGTTTGTGTACTTGTTTCTACCAATTTAACGACTTATTTGTGGTAAGAAATAACAAAATGAACCATCATTTCTTGTACTATTTTACTCATACAGTGTCCATCCGCCAAAATAAAATACCCGGTATACAGTTTTGTTCAATCCGCGAAAATAAAAACAGCGAAAATTTGTACCATACCTTTGCCCCCCCAACATCGCGAAATTTTAGACCCGCGAAAATAACCCGCTATACGGTAAGTCCCACATAACATGACATTTTTCTCATGTTGCAGGTCTTTGATTTTATTAACTGCAGAAGAAGGTGAACGGTCTGGGGATGGATACATCTATGCATTCCTGCTTCTTGTTCTCACTGTAATTAAGTCAATTGTTGTACGTCATCATGTACATCAAACTCAGATAGCTGGTCAGAATAACTGGACTGCAATGACGACAACAATTTACAAAAAGGTATGTAAATCAGATAACAAATTCCGTAAACCATGTAAACAGAAGTACGAAAACGTTTAAGTTTGTCATGAATATCAAATAAAGTGACTACATTCATTGAAAACTGATGTTTATAAAATTAACAGATTAAGGAATGAATTCACTAGTGTGTCATCGATAAGTTAATATATGTGGATAACACAGTATGGCTGTAGAATATGTACTTGGGGTCAGAAGACACTAATTACAATGCCAAGTTTACTAGGATGTTAGGGTTACTAATATTTAACGTTTATTTTTATGTCAACTTTACTAGTATATCTAGTTTACTAGTACGTCAAGTTTATTAGTATGTCAACTTTGATAGTGTGATAAGTTTACTAGTATGTCAACTTTACTAGTTTGTCAACTTTAATAGTGTGTTAAGTTTACTAGTATGTCAACTTTAATAGTGTGTTAAGTTTACTAGTATGTCAACTTTACTAGTTTGTCAACTTTGATAGTGTGTTAAGTTTACTAGTATGTCAACTTTAATAGTGTGCTAAGTTTACTAGTATGTCAAATTTACTAGTATGTCAAGTTTACTTGTACGTCAAGTGTACTAGCATGTCAAGTTTACTTGTACGTCAAGTGTACTAGCATGTCAAGTTTACTAGTATGTCAAATTTACTAGTATGTCAAATTTACTAGTATGTCAAGCTTACTAGTATGTCAAGTTTACCAGTATAACAAGTTTACTTGTATGTCAAACTTACTAGTACTTAAAGTTTACTAGTATGTAAGTTTTACCAGTGTGATAAGTTTACTAGTATGTCAACTTTACTAGTGTGCTAAGTTTACTAGTATGTCAACTTTACTAGTGTGTTAAGTTTACTAGTATGTCAACTTTAATAGTGTGTTAAGTTTACTAGTATGTCAACTTTACTAGTGTGATAAGTTTACTAGTATGCCAACTTTACTAGTGTGTTAAGTTTACTAGTATGACAAATTTACTGGTATGTCAAGTTTACTTGTATGTCAAGTGTATTAGTATGTCAAGTTTACTAGCATGTCAAGCTTACTTGTATGTCAAGTTTAGTAGTATGTCAAGTTTGCTAGTATGTCAAAGTTTACTAGTATGTCAAGTTTACTAGCATGTCAAGCTTACTAGTATGTCAAGTTTACTGATATGTCAAGTGTACTAGTATGTCAAGTTTACTAGCATGTCAAGTTTACTAGTATGTCAAGTTTAGTAGTATGTCAAGTTTACTAGTATGTCAAAGTTTACTTATATGTCAAGTTTACTAGTATATCAAGTTTACTAGTACGAGTGTGGTAGATCGTGGATTCAAAACCCGATCGGGTCAAACCAATGACTATAAAATTGCTATTTGTTGCTTCTCCGTTAAGCATGCAACATTAAGGAGAAAGAGCAAAGACTGGTCGGCTCGGAATCAGAATAATGTGTCAGAGTGGGGCGACATGACAATCCATGGACTGTTGTTTCAGTGACCTAGCACTATAAAAATCCAACTAAGCGTGTTGGTTTAGTACAGAGCGGACCTCATTATCATCTCGTTAAAGATAACTTGTTGTCGCCATAATATAGCTGAAAAAATGCTTAGTTGGCGTTAAGCAGCAATCACTCACTCACTCAAGATTACTAGTATGTCAAGTTTACTTGTATGTCAAGTTTATTTGTATGTCAAGTTACTAGTAAAAATATTTTTGACATTTACGTCACCGAATATGGTACTGCTTTGACTACTATTTTACCTATTTTGTTCCTGTATTTAAATACTGTTACAGTGACAGCCGGAACCTTTGAACCGTAATGAGAGCGGGAGGTTTGGCGCCTTAAAATCTGATTCAACCCACCATTTCTTTAGAAATGCCTGTACCAAGTCAGGGTCATTACGGTTTTCACAGTTTTCCAGTTGTTGACTGATTTTGTCTGTTTATATAATTATGAGTTTTGACTTTCCCTTTGTAAGATTGTTCGGAGTTCGGTAATTTTGTTATTACCTTTATGTTAAGTTCTATGCTGATTGTGTTGTCAATTTTGTGTTTTCGATGATTCATTTTCGATTGTATATGACGTCCATCAATGGCTATTTAAACAATTCCGTGCTAATAATCCCCGGTATATTAATACCCTGGAACATGTGCAATCCTGGATTAATTGTGAACATCATTCCATGGTTTCATTTATCTATACAGGACGGTGCTAAAAACAAAAATAAAATTGAAAAATGTCACTAACTTCATTGCGGATGCAATATTTCTTATCTATATAAACGACTGCAAAGATGAAGGTTGTGATATTTTGGTCTATCGTAATGGTTGTTTAGCTTGTTACCATGGTTACCGTGTTTTATTTGAGATGTGAAAAATACATGGTTTTAGTTCACTTTATGTACATTTACAGACCTTAAGACTCTCAAGTTCTTCAAAGAAATCTACGACTGTTGGAGAGATAATAAATATGATGTCAGTCGACAGCTCTACAATTAGTGAAAGTATGTGGAGTGTAAACGATATCTGGGCAGTACCTATGCTGTTTTGTCTGGCATTCTACTGTCTGTGGCAAACAATAGGTATGTGTTTATTATTAGATGCTCGTGACATTTTGCAGTTCATTCATAATGAAATATAGTGACAGAATAAATCGTGAAATCATTGTATTAGACAACTCTATACATATATTCTTTGTCACACAACGGCACATATTTCATGATAACCTAGCAGGAACATAGCTTCTTACAGGACTTGACTACATACATGAGTAACACTGCGGGCGTCACATAAGAAGCAGGAACTGTTTACCCTTCGAGAACACCTGGGTTCACCCTCATTTTTGGTGGGGTCCATGTTGCTCATTTATTGACTTTTCTGTGTTGTGTTTTTGGCTTTGTTTGTATTCGACCTATATCTTGTGTACCCAATGTTGCCAGTTTCTCTGGATGGTCTATTCTTGGTTACCCCTTGGGTTTTCTATAACGTTTATTTTCTAGTTCAGGGATATATATCAGTGTAAAACTCAACTTCAACGTTGGTCAAGAAATTATAATGTTTAAGATAAACATGTGGATATATAATTTAGCGCACACGACACGCTTCTGGAATAACCTTCATCAGATACGCGCATGATCAAAATATTGGAAAGTTAAAGTTGTTGAAAAATAGCCCAATGGAAATAATGTTATACCGAACAAGATTGATCGCTTCGCCGGCAATACTATCAAATATTGTGTTTCATTGAGCTATCTTAAATGTTAAATGGCAAGACAAACCATCCACCATTATCTATAATATTACCCATAATACCTGTATGTCATTATTGGGTATTTTATTACTCATATTCCAACTGACTCGGTAGTGTAAAAGTGCTCATCTGGAATGTGGTTAACCGTGAGTTCGATCTCCCTTCCAGTTAATCAAAATATTACAAAATTGGCATTTGCTGCTTATTTGCTAAGAACACAGCATTTATGAGTAAGAGTAACGTCTGATTAATGTCTCTGAGTAAAGCCGCATTTCTACCTGTAGATGGTTGTTTTATTGAGATAGGGGTATAAAAACAAACGCAATATGTTGCTCTAGTACAAAGTAAATATCATCATTATTATCTCATCGAACATTAGCTTGTTCTCGCCGTGAAATAGCTATTGACTTTTTATTTTGTTACTTTTGCTATAGTATTTAACATATATTTACTTTTGCTGTAGTATTTAACATATATTTACTTTTGCTATAGTATTTAACATATATTTACTTTTGCTATAGTATTTAACATATATTTACTTTTGCTATAGTATTTAACTTACATTTACTTTTGCTATCGTATTTAACATATATTTACTTTTGCTGTAGTATTTAACATATATTTACTTTTGCTGTAGTATTTAACATATATTTACTTTTGCTATAGTATTTAACATATATTTACTTTTGCTGTAGTATTTAACATATATTTTTATCTTTGCTATAGTATTTAACATATATTTACTCTTGCTATAGTATTTAACATATATTTACTTTTGCTGTAGTATTTAGCATATATTTACTTTTGCTATAGTATTTAACATATATTTACTTTTGCTATAGTATTTAACATATATTTCCTTTTGCTATTGTATTTAACATATATTTACTTTTGCTATAGTATTTAACATATATTTACTTTTGCTGTAGTATTTAATATATATTTAGTTTTGCTATAGTATTTAACATATATTTACTTTTGCTGTAGTATTTAACATATATTTACTTTTGCTATAGTATTTAACATATATTTACTTTTGCTGTAGTATTTAACATATATTTTTACCTTTGCTATAGTATTTAACATATATTTACTTTTGCTATAGTATTTAACATATATTTACTTTTGCTGTAGTATTTAGCATATATTTACTTTTGCTATAGTATTTAACATATATTTACTTTTGCTATAGTATTTAACATATATTTCCTTTTGCTATTGTATTTAACATATATTTACTTTTGCTATAGTATTTAACATATATTTACTTTTGCTATAGTATTTAACATATATTTACTTTTGCTATAGTATTTAACATATATTTACTTTTGCTGTAGTATTTAACATATATTTACTTTTGCTATAGTATTTAACATATATTTACTTTTGCTATAGTATTTAACATATATTTACTTTTGCTGTAGTATTTAATATATATTTAGTTTTGCTATAGTATTTAACATATATTTACTTTTACTGTAGTATTTAGCATATATTTACTTTTGCTATAGTATTTAACATATATTTCCTTTTGCTATAGTATTTAACATATATTTACTTTTGCTATAGTATTTAACATATATTTACTTTTGCTGTAGTATTTAACATATATTTACTTTTGCTATAGTATTTAACATATATTTACTTTTGCTGTAGTATTTAATATATATTTCATTTTGCTATAGTATTTAACATATATTTACCTTTGCTATAGTATTTAACATATATTTACTTTTGCTGTAGTATTTAACATATATTTACTTTTGCTGTAGTGTTTAACATATATTTACTTTTGCTGTAGTATTTAACGTATATTTACTTTTGCTATTGTATTTAGCATATATTTACTTTTGCTATAATATTTAACATATATTTACTTTTGCTATAGTATTTAGCATATATTTACTTTTGCTATAATATTTAACATATACTTACTTTTGCTATTGTATTTAACATATATTTACTTTTGCTGTAGTATTTAACATATATTTACTTTTGCTGTAGTATTTAACATATATTTACTTTTACCGTAGTATTTGACATATATTTACTTTTGCTATAGTATCTAACATATTACCTGTGCTGTTGTATTTAGAATTATATTTCCACACCTTCTTTTGCCGTATTTTTGTTATAGGTCCAGCAGTATTGGTTGGTATAGGGATCATGATATTAATAATTCCTGTTAATCTCTATATGGTGAAGAAGTCGAAAGAATTACACGTGAGTGTATTATGGCATGCAAATAATTTCCTCCCTAACATAACGTCCTTGAAAATGGGGGTCTTTGTCAATAAAACAAATTGTAACGTAAAACCATTTGAATGCATTTTGTTTCTGAAATTGTTAATTCACCATTAAAGTTGTGAGTCCGAACTCCGTTCATGGCGAGGTGTACTCGATAAAACATTATGTGATAAAGTATCTCAGTGACTTGCGACAGGTCATGGCGAGGTGTACTCGATACAACATTATGTGATAAAGTATCTCAGTGACTTGCGACAGGTCATGGCGAGGTGTACTCGATACAACATTATGTGATAAAGTATCTCAGTGACTTGCGACAGGTCATGGCGAGGTGTACTCGATACAACATTATGTGATAAAGTATCTCAGTGACTTGCGACAGGTCATGGCGAGGTGTACTCGATACAACATTATGTGATAAGATATCTCAGTGACTTGCGACAGGTCATGGCGAGGTGTACTCGATACAAAATTATGTGATAAAATATCTCAGTGACTTGCGACAGGTCATGGCGAGGTGTGCTCGATACAACATTATGTGATAAAGTATCTCAGTGACTTGCGACAGGTCATGGCGAGGTGTACTCGATACAACATTATGTGATAAAATATCTCAGTGACTTGCGACAGGTCATGGCGAGGTGTACTCGATACAACATTATGTGATAAAATATCTCAGTGACTTGCGACAGGTCATGGCGAGGTGTACTCGATACAACATTATGTGATAAAGTATCTCAGTGACTTGCGACAGGTCATGGCGAGGTGTACTCGATACAACATTATGTGATAAAGTATCTCAGTGACTTGCGACAGGTCATGGCGAGGTGTACTCGATACAACATTATGTGATAAAGTATCTCAGTGACTTGCGACAGGTCATGGCGAGGTGTACTCGATACAACATTATGTGATAAAGTATCTCAGTGACTTGCGACAGGTCGGTGGTTTTTGCCAGGTACCCCGGTTTCCTCTACCAATAAAATTGACCGACACTATATAACTGAAATATTGTTGAAAGTGGCATTAAACACCATAAACCCACAAACCAATTCTAAAGATTTTGACGATTACATAAAAGATATCTGTTAAAATCAACATAGCGTAATCTGGCAAAACAATTGAGTACAGAGACGATCCAGTTATATAGCAATCACAACCCGAGGGAACGCAGGGGAATATTACTGGATTATCCGCTGTCGGAAGCAATTCCTTTGACAAGTCCGCTGGTTGTGTGACAATTATATGAATTAGTTTACACAATCCACAACATACACTTCTGGCTTTCATGTTTCCTATATACTGGACATTACTGCTGTATGCTATGTTAAGTTTGTCAAATCATTCCTTCGATCCATGTTCAAGCCAACGATTACATGAAGAGTTCGAAGATACCAAAGGGGTAATCAGAATGTGTAAATAGAAGAAGAACAGAAACCACTATGGTCAAAAGAAAAGGTGGCAAAAAGACAAACAACGATCTACAAAACACTACAGAGAAAACTAAAGATGGAGCAACACGGACCCCACTAAAATCCATTACAAAACACTACAGAGAAAACTAAAGATGGAGCAACACGGACCCCACTAAAATCCATTACAAAACACTATAGAGAAAACTAAAGATGGAGCAACACGGACCCCACTAAAATCCATTACAAAACACTACAGAGAAAACTAAAGATGGAGCAACACGGACCTCACTAAAATCCATTACAAAACACTACAGAGAAAACTAAAGATGGAGCAACACGGACCCCACTAAAATCCATTACAAAACACTACAGAGAAAACTAAAGATGGAGCAACACGGACCCCACTAAAATCCATTACAAAACACTACAGAGAAAACTAAAGATGGAGCAACACGGACCCCACTAAAATCCATTACAAAACACTACAGAGAAAACTAAAGATGGAGCAACACGGACCCCACTAAAATCCATTACAAAACACTACAGAGAAAACTAAAGATGGAGCAACACGGACCCCACTAAAATCCATTACAAAACACTACAGAGAAAACTAAAGATGGAGCAACACGGACCCCACTAAAATCCATTACAAAACACTACAGAGAAAACTAAAGATGGAGCAACGCGGACCCCACTAAAATCCATTACAAAACACTACAGAGAAAACTAAAGATGGAGCAACGCGGACCCCACTAAAATCCATTACAAAACACTACAGAGAAAACTAAAGATGGAGCAACACGGACCCCACTAAAATCCATTACAAAACACTACAGAGAAAACTAAAGATGGAGCAACGCGGACCCCACTAAAATCCATTACAAAACACTACAGAGAAAACTAAAGATGGAGCAACACGGACCCCACTAAAATCCATTACAAAACACTACAGAGAAAACTAAAGATGGAGCAACACGGACACCACTAAAATCCATTACAAAACACTACAGAGAAAACTAAAAATGGAGCAACACGGACCCCACTAAAATCCATTACAAAGTTGACCTTTGCTGCTTCTTCGTGAAGCCGATTGGCTCAAATTTAATATAATGTGTTCGAGTGGAGCAACATGTCTACCAAAGGACTGCCAGTTAGCACAAAGAATGCATCATTAGCAACCCATTACTGTCTCCGTTTTTCCCAATTTCGGATTTGAAAGGAAGAAGAAAAATAAAACACTGCTAGCTTTCTATACGGAAGTGTGTACCGCTTTGATCTCCTTCCAAATATGCAACCTTTTTCTTGCTTGATACGTGTAGCTATCTACTATTTAATGAAGTACAATATAATATATTTTATTTTGTTTTCAGAAAACACATAGTGACCTTAAAGATTCCAGAATTAAAATGATGAACGAAGTCCTGAATGGTATACAGGTTAGCTAAAATTTATTGATACTAGTACACCAAATATAATTTTTGTTTCTATAATCTATTAATACCCATGATGTGAATGAATGTTGTTTAATAACAAATGAGCAGTGTGTCAGTTACGTTTTTACTTGAACATTTCGAGAAATAACACACTGGGATAGATTTGTACAGTGATAGCTCATAAATTTAAGCAATAATCGTAAGAGAGAAATGTTGATTCAGACCCAAACTGAATATGTTAACTCCTTATTGATGCGTGCGATATTTGATATACACAATAATTGATATATACTTCTAATTAGAGAGACGTGTAGTACATGTGAAGAATATCATATAAAATGTATATGTATTCACTGCAGCAGGTGGTGCTGATATCAAACAGATTAAGGAAATATATACTTTGGAGAACAGACAAAATACCTAATATGTCCAAATTTACAAAAACCTAGCTATGCATGGTACACTTTTAATCTATGCCAGAAGGAAATATAATTTCATTTTTACAATAATTGTTTTTCATATTTGATGTCTGTAAATTTCTGCAATGGTATTAGCTATTTCTTTACAAGTGACCTTTACACACTCATAGGTATTATATATAAGATCGCGAGCACTTGAGTTTACCCCCAGATTTTGGTGGGGTCGTGTTGCTCAATTTATATTTTTTGTGTGGTCCTATTATGTGTCTTTACGTTCTGAGTTCCGTGTTGTGATGTCCGATATAATTTCTGCATAAAAACGATGTTCGGTTCGTCTTTACCATCATGATCAGCTGTTCGTAGGAGGGTTCGTGTCTTATTTATGTTATCTGTGTTTGTTTACTTATAGTGGTGTCTAACACATTGTGTGGTGTGTTTTTCTTTTGTTTTTCTTCGTCTTGTGTACCCTATGTTGCCAGTTTCTCTGGATTACCCATTTTATTTATTGCTCCTTCGGTGTTCTCTAACATTTATTAATGGATATCAAAAGGAAACTAACCTAAATATTAATTTGGTAATAACAATCATGATTGTTTAATTGTCTGAATGAATATCGAATTTAAACTAACCCCTATATACACCTATATCAAGCCGAATGCAATACGAAACAGGAACCTCTGTAATGTCTTGTACCCAATGTTGCCTGTGTCTCTGACGTGTTCATTCGTGATTGCCCATCGGGTTTCTCTAATGTCTATTTGCATTATTGAATGATTGTTGCCATGGGGGAGGAAGTGGTTGGGTGTGGGATGTACACGAAGCTTATTTCAACATGATTTAATCGTTGGTTTAAGTATTGTGTGGATTAATAAACGATCAAACCTTTATACAATATAATAATACTTTTAATAAGGCATGTCTAATCTTAGACAATTTTAATACTTTTTAATATAAATGCTGATTTATTAAAATGGAAAATACCAGATGGGAAATCAGATGCCGTATTTCAAAGATTCACACAAAATACAATGCCGGAAAGAAAAATAACACGAAGACGAACAATGACCTACAAAACACTTAACACAAAACTGAAGATTGAGCAACACGAACCCCATTAGAAACTGCTGAAAAATGATAAACATTTCGTGCTCCATTACTGGCACTCGGCGTGTTACTCGTTCAAAATCATGAAACGATGACAGGAGGACAGGATTACGATAAACGAAACATATCCGTGTTCATCAATAATACCTTGATTCTGTAACAGTTGGCTAAGTGATGGTGACCATCGTAATTTGTTGGAAGTGATGATTTTAACATTACCAATAGGAACCATATGGTCTGTAGCTCTTTGTCAGCAGCTATCCTGGATTTTATAAATTCTTATAGGGAATACAAGCTCTGGACTATCGTATCAACTGCCAGGTATATACACCATGCGTAGGTGCTGCTGGAATGTTGCTACATGTATGGTGTCGATTGATTTATAGAATCAGACGAGACACATGGTTCCGAGGAACCCTTTGCACATTTTATCGGGGGTCGTCGTGGTGGTGGTTGTATGGTAGTTGGATTTACAACTACCTGTACAGTCAATACCTATCACCACTAACTTTGTGAGTTCGAACCCCGCTCATGGCCGGGTCCGACCTATAATCTGACAGTCCGATAGTCCGACAGTGCGATAGTTCGACAGTTCGATAGTTCGACAAATGCTTTTTTTCTTTGAAAGTTAACACTATAACATGTGTAATATGAGGCCAGAAACCGAACCGTTTACTCACCAAAGAAAGGTCCAGAGCATCGGAAACACGATATCATAGACGGACAAACAATTGGCAGGGTCACACAAGAACTCAAAAAAACACATACGGGTATATGAACAACACGGACTCCATAAAAACCTGGATCCAGTCGTGATGAACCGGTAGTGTAAGTATTCCGTATATTTTTTAGTAGCGACTACTTCAGGCTTTATTCAAGTAGCGTGTAGCCGAGTCCAGCCAAGAAAAGTCACTATTGAAAAAAAAGATGAAATAAATGAATACAAAAAAAAGAAATACAAATAAAAAGGAAATGATAAAAAGAAGAGCTACCAGTGTCCCCCGCCCTTTATCATGGAATATTTATGTTAAAAAGCAATGTCGACACATCAATAGAGCTGGATACAATAATGTGTGCGAATTGATTGATTGATTGATTGCTTAAGGTCCAACAAGCAATAGTTCAGTCATATTCAGGATGAGAAAAGTTTGTAAACAAAAAATCAGAAAGAGGGGACTCTGGGATGGGTCAACATGGGCAACCACTTAACACGGGAACTTGTTTTTCTGTCTCTTCCGACGACAAGTTGGTCTTACTTTTATTTCCCGGGATTCCGACGGGTGACCCTGCTACAGTCGCCTTCTACAACAAGCGCATATATAAAAAGTTACGATTGAAGGAATTGTCCCTAAGTGACCCCTTATATCACGGAAAGAAACAGCATCGGAATATGACAAAATAAACAACTGTGCCATGATACGCCCCCCCCCCCCCTTGTGTCAATCGAAGGTCAGTTGCACAGTGTGAGAACAGTAATTAATATGCTGCATTTTTTAAACCAATTAATTGTATATACCATATGAAAACTGGCGTTTTCCAAACTGACTGCAATCACACCTCTCACTTGCTCCCCCTTTTATCAATACAATGTATGTCACGACGTGACCTATCAGTAAAAGGGGGAACAAGTGAGAGATGTTATCGTACGAGGCGTGGACGGTCGAACGAACAGCGGTATGCCATGAACGGCCCATATCCTGAAATTACGAATATATAATTTTTGGCCAAAATATTTTTCAAAACTTTCATCAGTTTAAAGCATTTGTCGGACTATCGGACTGTCGGACTATCGGACCGTCGGACTATCGGATTGTCGGACTATCGGACTGTGGGATTATAGCTACGGCCCCTGGCGAGGTGTACTCAATACAACGTTATGTGAAAAAGTTTGTCAGTGACTTGCGACAGGTCGGTGGTTTCCTTCGGGTACACCGGTTTCCTCCACCAGTAAACCTGACCGCCACAATATAACTGATATATTGTTGAAAGTGGCGCTAAGCACCATAAACCAACCACATTTTATTGCTATACATTTGTCAATATCAGAAATGCTTTTATAATACGAATATTTTAGCTAATTGTTTTATATTTTCCAATTTTTTGAATGAAAATAAAAAATATGAATTATATATATTTTTGTAGGTTTTAAAAATGTACGCATGGGAGAATTCCTTTGAACAGCATATTATGAAGATACGTGACGAGGAACTTGCAGTAATGAAGAGGACATTGAGATTTAATATTTTCATGCAAATCACATGGGTCATCGCTCCATTCCTGGTACTATTATTTATGTTTTTTTCACAGGGGTATGGATGACGAAGGATTCGTGGGTTTTCCAGGCACCATCCGATGTCTGATTTTTCAATCGTCATATATAGTTGTCCTTTCCAAAATCAGTCATATTTTGGTGCATAACTAGAGAATGCAACACTGCTTTCGCATGAACTCCTTGAGCAAAAACCTTTATTTATTGTGAAATAACAATACATATGCAAATAGCTTGTAACCAGGAGTCTTAAGTTTATATACAATTTTAACAGAATATCAACTGAACCAAAGCTATCCATCATGAGATGTCACAGTAGAATCTAACACTTCTTTTATTACTATTTATAGAAACAAACTGCTATAGATATTATTATTCCCGGTACAAAGTAGAATGCTGAGTGACCAACAGCCGCCTTTTCAAAAATTACTGAAATTAGAATTGTGATTGATGTACATTCAATGAACCTTCATTTCCAAAATCGGAAATGATAGCCTTTTTCAAATCTAGTGGAGCAGGAACTGCCTACCCTTCCAGAGCACCTGAGTTCACTCCCGGTTTTAGTGGGGTTCGTGTTACTCGATCTTTAGTTTTATGTGTATGTTTTGTAGATTGTTGTTTATCCTTTTGTACTTTTTCTTTTGGTCATTGTGTTGTCTGTTCTTCTACGATATACATATTCTGATTACCCCTTTGGTATTTTCAAACTTTTCTTAAAACAAATTCCACAATATATGATACACCGACTGGTACAGCAGAAACAATGTTGGTTTCATTTGTCTATATGATACACCGACTGGTACAGCAGAAACAATGTTGGCTTCATTTGTCTATATGATACACCGACTGGTACAGCAGAAACATTGCTGGCTTCATTTGTCTATATGATACACCGACTGATACAACAGAAACAATGTTGGCTTCGTTTGTCTATATGATACACTGACTGGTATAGCAGAAACAATGCTGGCTTCATTTGTCTATATGATACACCGACTGATACAACAGAAACAATGTTGGCTTCGTTTGTCTATATGATACACCGACTGGTATAGCAGAAACAATGCTGGCTTCATTTGTCTATATGATACACCGACTGATACAACAGAAACAATGTTGGCTTCATTTGTCTATATGATACACTGACTGGTACAGCAGAAACAATGTTGGCTTCATTTGTCTATATGATACACCGACTGGTACAGCAGAAACAATGCTGGCTTCATTTGTCTATATGATACACTGACTGGTACAGCAGAAACAATGTTGGCTTCATTTGTCTATATGATACACCGACTGGTACAGCAGAAACAATGCTGGTTTCATTTGTCTATATGATACACCGACTGGTACAGCAGAAACAATGCTGGCTTCATTTGTCTATATGATACACCGACTGATACAGCAGAAACAATGTTGGCTTCATTTATCTATATGATACACTGACTGGTACAGGAGAAACAATGCTGGCTTCATTTGTCTATATGATACACCGACTGGTACAGCAGAAACAATGCTGGCTTCATTTGTCTATATGATACACCGACTGGTACAGCAGAAACAATGCTGGCTTCATTTGTCTATATGATACACCGACTGCTACAGCAGAAACAATGTTGGCTTCGTTTGTCTATATGATACACCGACTGGTACAGCAGAAACAATGCTGGCTTCATTTGTCTATATGATACACCGACTGGTACAGCAGAAACAATGCTGGCTTCATTTGTCTATATGATACACCGACTGATACAGCAGAAACAATGCTGGCTTCATTTGTCTATATGATACACCGACTGGTACAGCAGCAACAATGTTGGCTTCATTTGTCTATATGATACACCGACTGGTACAGCAGAAACAATGCTGGCTTCATTTGTCTATATAATACACCGACTGGTATAGCAGAAACAATGCTGGCTTCATTTGTCTATATGATACACCGACTGGTACAGCAGAAACAATGCTGGCTTCATTTGTCTATATGATACACCGACTGATACAGCAGAAACAATGTTGGCTTCATTTATCTATATGATACACTGACTGGTACAGCAGAAACAATGCTGGCTTCATTTGTCTATATGATACACCGACTGGTACAGCAGAAACAATGCTGGCTTCATTTGTCTATATGATACACCGACTGGTACAGCAGAAACAATGCTGGCTTCATTTGTCTATATGATACACCGACTGATACAGCAGAAACAATGTTGGCTTCGTTTGTCTATATGATACACCGACTGGTACAGCAGAAACAATGCTGGCTTCATTTGTCTATATGATACACCGACTGGTACAGCAGAAACAATGCTGGCTTCATTTGTCTATATGATACACCGACTGATACAGCAGAAACAATGCTGGCTTCATTTGTCTATATGATACACCGACTGGTACAGCAGCAACAATGTTGGCTTCATTTGTCTATATGATACACCGACTGGTACAGCAGAAACAATGTTGGCTTCATTTGTCTATATGATACACTGACTGGTACAGCAGAAACAATGTTGGCTTCATTTGTCTATATGATACAACGACTGGTACAGCAGAAACAATGCTGGCTTCATTTGTCTATATGATACACCGACTGGTACAGCAGAAACAATGCTGGCTTCATTTGTCTATATGATACACCGACTGGTACAGCATAAACAATGCTGGCTTCATTTGTCTATATGATATACCGACTGATACAGCAGAAACAATGCTGGCTTCATTTGTCTATATGATACACCGACTGGTACAGCAGAAACAATGTTGGCTTCATTTGTCTGTATGATACACCGACTGGTACAACAGAAACAATGCTGGCTTCATTTGTCTATATGATACACCGACTGGTACAGCAGAAACAATGCTGGCTTCATTTGTCTATATGATACACCGACTGATACAGCAGAAACAATGCTGGTTTCATTTGTCTATATGATACACCGACTGGTACAGCAGAAACAATGCTGGCTTCATTTGTCTATATGATACACCGACTGGTACAGCAGAAACAATGCTGGCTTCATTTGTCTATATGATACACCGACTGATACAGCAGAAACAATGTTGGCTTCGTTTGTCTATATGATACACCGACTGGTACAGCAGAAACAATGCTGGCTTCATTTGTCTATATGATACACCGACTGGTACAGCAGAAACAATGCTGGCTTCATTTGTCTATATGATACACCGACTGATACAGCAGAAACAATGCTGGCTTCATTTGTCTATATGATACACCGACTGGTACAGCAGCAACAATGTTGGCTTCATTTGTCTATATGATACACCGACTGGTACAGCAGAAACAATGCTGGCTTCATTTGTCTATATAATACACCGACTGGTACAGCAGAAACAATGCTGGCTTCATTTGTCTATATGATACACCGACTGGTACAGCAGAAACAATGCTGGCTTCATTTGTCTATATGATACACCGACTGGTACAGCAGCAACAATGTTGGCTTCATTTGTCTATATGATACACCGACTGGTACAGCAGAAACAATGTTGGCTTCATTTGTCTATATGATACACTGACTGGTACAGCAGAAACAATGTTGGCTTCATTTGTCTATATGATACAACGACTGGTACAGCAGAAACAATGCTGGCTTCATTTGTCTATATGATATACCGACTGATACAGCAGAAACAATGCTGGCTTCATTTGTCTATATGATACACCGACTGGTACAGCAGAAAGAATGTTGGCTTCATTTGTCTGTATGATACACCGACTGGTACAACAGAAACAATGCTGGCTTCATTTGTCTATATGATACACCGACTGGTACAGCAGAAACAATGCTGGCTTCATTTGTCTATATGATACACCGACTGATACAGCAGAAACAATGCTGGCTTCATTTGTCTATATGATACACCGACTGATACAGCAGAAACAATGCTGGCTTCATTTGTCTATATGATACACCGACTGGTACAGCAGAAGCAATGCTGGCTTAATTTGTCTATATGATACACCGACTGATACAGCAGAAACAATGCTGGCTTCATTTGTCTATATGATACACCGACTGCTACAGCAGAAGCAATGCTGGCTTCATTTTTCTATATGATACACTGACTGGTACAGCAGAAACAATGTTGGCTTCATTTGTCTATATGATACACCGACTGATACAGCAGAAACAATGCCGGCTTCATTTGTCTATATGATACACCGACTGGTACAGCAGAAACAATGCTGGCCTCATTTGTCTATATGATACACCGACTGATACAGCAGAAACAATGCTGGCTTCATTTGTCTATATGATACACCGACTGCTACAGCAGAAACAATGATGACTTCATTTGTCCATTGAATAGAATAATGTTCTTCACAATTTTAACTCGCTATTTTAGGTGAAGATAATGAAGGATAAAAGCAGATTATCCGTAGAACTTGACGATGTTTGTTAATCTAATTGGGAGCTTGGCATGCCACCATTCCAAATTTGTTCAATGTTAATAGATCAGTTAATAAAATGAATTAGGCAAAATTGAATAAAGAAAACAGTAGACAAGCATCTTTTTATTGAGTCTGTATTCTATTTTTAAAATGTACATGTATTGTTTTTCAGGTATCAACGAGTACTTTTGGTGTCTATGTTTTCTTGGACGAAAACAATGTTTTAACAGCTGACAAAGCATTTGTTGCTATGTCATATTTCCAGATACTCAATTGGTCACTGACAGTTTTACCTCATGTTATTACAAAGCTTGTACAGGCAAGTTATAAACAGTTTTACCTCACACCAGTGTATCCATTATACAGGCAAGTTATCAACAGTTTTTCCTCTTACCATTGAAACATTGTACAGGCAAGTTATAAACAGTTTTACCTCACACCAGTGTATCCATTGTACAGGCAAGTTATAAACAGTTTTACCTCATACCATTGCAATCATTGTACAGGCAAGTTATCAACCGTTTTTACCTCACACCATTACACACATTGTACAGGCAAGTTATAAACAGTTTTACCTCATACCATTACAAACATTGTACAGGCAAGTTATGAACAGTTTTTACCTCCTACCATTACAAACATTGTACAAGCAAGTTATAAACAGTTTTTACCTCCTACCATTACAAACATTGTACAGGCAAGTTATAAACAGTTTTACCTCATACCATTACACACATTGTACAGGCAAGTTATTAACAGTGTTACCTTATACCATTATAAACATTGTACAAGCAAGTTATAAACAGTTTTTACCTCCTACCATTACAAACATTGCACAAGGAAGTTATAAACAGTTTTACCTCATCCCATTGAAACATTGTACAGGCAAGTTATAAACAGTTTGACCTTATACCATTACAATCATTGTACAGGCAAGTTATAAACAATTTTACCTCATACTATTACAAACATTGTACAAGCAAGTTATAAACAGTTTTTACCTCCTACCATTACAAACATTGTACAGGCAAGTTATAAACAGTGTTACCTTATACCATTACAAACATTGTACAAGCAAGTTATAAACAGTTTTTACCTCCTACCATTACAAACATTGCACAAGGAAGTTATAAACAGTTTTACCTCATCCCATTGAAACATTGTACAGGCAAGTTATAAACAGTTTTACCTCATACCATTATCAACATTGTACAGGCAAGTTATAAACAGTGTTACCTTATACCATTACAAACATTGTACAAGCAAGTTATAAACAGTTTTTACCTCCTACCATTACAAACATTGCACAAGGAAGTTATAAACAGTTTTACCTCATCCCATTGAAACATTGTACAGGCAAGTTATAAACAGTTTGACCTTATACCATTACAATCATTGTATAGGCAAGTTATAAACAGTTTAACCTCATACCATTATCAACATTGTACAAGCAAGTTATAAACAATTTACCTCATACTATTACAAACATTGTACAGGCAAGTTATGAACAGTTTTTACCTCCTACCATTACAAACATTGTACAAGCAAGTTATAAGCAGGTTTACCTCATACCATTACAAACATTGAACAGGGAAATCTGAAGTCGAGAAATTAAAGATAGAAATACAGTGTCAGTATGAGTGGACAATGCCAAAGTCACATCCTAACCTGAATTAATTGTTCCTTTGGTATTAGACAGAAAGCACTCACACTGACATAATGGATGGTTTGAAGTAATAATATGGTTCTTTAGAAGTAGCTTTTAACTTGAATACACGGTTATGTCGAAGTATGAATTTATCATAGCCATGTTCGACTGCATCATAAAAATAAACCTGAGATTTGATTTTATATTAAAATAATATGAGAAGTTAGACCAAACAGTACATTTGAGGAAGTGAACGTATAATGTGAGGGCCTCATATTAACAAAGCATATTATTTGTACGGCGAGTGAAAAAGTTATTGGGCCAATAAAACTAGTGTAACCCCTCCATATTTGATTGAAGAGCCTATACCAAGCCAGGGAAGTGAGCTGTCATGTATATGTGTGTTAGCGGTATCGATTTTTCCTCTTTCTAAATTTGTTCTATTGGATTTTGGTTCAGTTCCCACAGTGTGTTTTTTTCTCTCCATTTTTTTAGGCAAGTGTTGCCTTAAATAGAATACAGAAGTATATGAACAGTGAAGAATTGGATGATGATGCAGTTCAAAGAAATGGAGACAGCAGTAAGTCAACATTTTGATTGAAAATTAATCGATTTATTTTAATAGATCAATAGTCAGATCGTAGTAGGTCTATAACAGGCCGTAGTACTATAGTTGGATTTACACCTACATATGTAATCAGTCACTAACACAACCAGAGCTGTGATAACGATTCCTACGCGTGGTGAAAAGTATTTGATACAAATAAACACTATAAGATAACGGAAATACTGTTGAGAGTGGCGTTAATAAAAACGTAGATATCAAATTTAGTGCGCACCACATGTTTCTGGAATAACCTTTATCTGGTATACTCAAAATCGAAAGATTGGAAAGCCAAATAAGTTAAAGGTTTGGGAGCAATATAATCAAAGAGCCTAAATAGGATAGCCCAAATCAGCTAAGGTCACCCATGCTTATCAATAATATAAAATAACGTCTTTAATACAAAATTACTGATGTATTTGAGTTCATTAATTGTTTTAGATAATTTTGTAATAATATGGAGATTTCACATGTATCTGAGTTGGTCGTAGTTCTACATCTACGTCGTCTAAGACCCACCAGGCAAACATTTAATGTTCAGTCATCCAATATGGTGCTCATTAAAAACATATTTATATGTGCAGTTTAAAATCAGTGTTCATCGTAATATCAAACATTCTAACTGACTTTTGTGATCCACTAAGCACCGAAGGGCATGTTTGACCGGATGGTTAAGGATATTGACATTGAAATACTCCTAGGTGGTATGTTTACAAGACGTCTATTCAAGTCCTTGGGTTTCACCAGTTATTTCGTTATGACAAACTGGAGTGTTCTCCCTTGTGAAATCTGGTAGTCATGATATCGCTACAAAACTTGCTAAAAATAATGATAAACATAAATGACACACCTAATCACCCATTTGTTTTGTATCAATCACCCTGTCATACTATCGTTTAGCGACAAAGCGTATTGTGAGCATAACAAGAAATTCGAACTCGTGGAATATCTATTAATTTCTTAGTTTTGATCTTATATTAATCGTTGAACCTATATTTAGATGCAGTTAATATTGTGTTTCCAAATTTATTACTATGCGGATTTGAATTATTGTTTTATATGACACAGTATAACCTTTTAAAATAGAACTCAATAAAATAAAAGTCACGAACATAAAAATTCTGTTTACATTCTAAAATACGATTTTTAAGAAGGGAGATAACTTCAAATTAGCTTACCAGTTGCACACTTAATAAAATACCTTGTTGAAAACTACACAAATGTGGATGGATGTCCTAAATTCTTACATTTCGTTCATTACTTCTTATCAGTTTTGACTATATTTATAATGATTTGATTTGATTTTTGGTGCTTAACAGCACTTATAGCAATATTTCAGCTATTTCATCACTATATTTATAAGCGAACTGTTGTGTTGTATATATTATGTGCTTTGAATAGTAGATGTGCGGAATAGCTAGCTGTTTTGTAATGTGGAATAGCTAGCTGTTTTGTAATGTAGAATAGCTAGCTGTTTTGTAATGTGGAATAGCTAGCTGTTTTGTAAGTGGAATAGCTAGCTGTTTTGTAATGTAGAATAACTAGCTGTTGTGTAATGTGGAATAGCTAGCTGTTTTGTAATGTAGAATAGCTAGCTGTTTTGTAATGTGGAATAGCTAGCTGTTTTGTAATGTGGAATAGCTAGCTGTTTTGTAATGTAGAATATCTAGCTGTTTTGTAATGTAGAATAGCTAGCTGTTTTGTAATGTGGAATAGTTAGCTGTTTTGTAATGTGGAATAGCTAGCTGTTTTGTAATGTAGAATAGCTAGCTGTTTTGTAATGTGGAATAGCTAGCTGTTTTGTAATGTAGAATAGCTAGCTGTTTTGTAATGTGGAATAGCTAGCTGTTTTGTAATGTGGAATAGTTAGCTGTTTTGTAATGTAGAATAGCTAGCTGTTTTGTAATGTGGAATAGCTAACTGTTTTGTAATGTGGAATAGCTAGCTGTTTTGTAATGTAGAATAACTAGCTGTTTTGTAATGTGGAATAGCTAGCTGTTTTGTAATGTGGAATAACTAGCTGTTTTGTAATGTAGAATAGCTAGCTGTTTTGTAATGTAGAATAGCTAGCTGTTTTGTAATGTGGAATAGCTAGCTGTTTTGTAATGTATAATAGTTAGCTGTTTTGTAATGTGGAATAGCTAGTTGTTTTGTAATGTGGAATAGCTAGCTGTTTTGTAATGTAGAATAACTAGCTGTTTTGTAATGTGGAATAGCTAGCTGTTTTGTAATGTGGAATAACTAGCTGTTTTGTAATGTAGAATAGCTAGCTGTTTTGTAATGTAGAATAGCTAGCTGTTTTGTAATGTGGAATAGCTAGCTGTTTTGTAATGTAGAAATGCTAGCTGTTTTGTAATGTGGAATAGCAAGCTGTTTTGTGATGTGGAATAGCTAGCTGTTTTGTAATGTAGAATAGCTAGCTGTTTTGTAATGTGGAATAGCTAGCTGTTTTGTAATGTGGAATAGCTAGCTGTTTTGTAATGTAGAATAGCTAGCTGTTTTGTAATGTGGAATAGCTAGCTGTTTTGTAATGTGGAATAGCTAGCTGTTTTGTAATGTGGAATAGCTAGCTGTTTTGTAATGTGGAATAGCTAGCTGTTTTGTAATGTATAAATGCTAGCTGTTTTGTAATGTGGAATAGCTAGCTGTTTTGTGATGTGGAATAGCTAGCTGTTTTGTAATGTAGAATAGCTAGCTGTTTTGTAATGTGGAATAGCTAGCTGTTTTGTAATGTGGAATAGCTAGCTGTTTTGTAATGTAGAATAGCTAGCTGTTTTGTAATGTGGAATAGCTAGCTGTTTTGTAATGTGGAATAGCTAGCTGTTTTGTAATGTGGAATAGCTAGCTGTTTTGTAATGTGGAATAGCTAACTGTTTTGTAATGTGGAATAGCTAGCTGTTTTGTAATGTGGAATAGCTAGCTGTTTTGTAATTAGAATAGCTAGCTGTTTTGTAATGTGGAATAGCTAGCTGTTTTGTAATGTGGAATGGTTAGCTGTTTTGTAATGTAGAATAGCTAGCTGTTTTGTAATGTGGAATAGCTAACTGTTTTGTAATGTGGAATAGTTAGCTGTTTTGTAATGTGGAATAACTAGCTGTTTTGTAATGTAGAATAGCTAGCTGTTTTGTAATGTGGAATAGCTAGCTGTTTTGTAATGTGGAATAACTAGTTGTTTGTAATGTGGAATAACTAGCTGTTTTGTAATGTGGAATAACTAGCTGTTTTGTAATGTAGAATAGCTAGCTGTTTTGTAATGTAGAATAGCTAGCTGTTTTGTAATGTGGAATAGCTAGCTGTTTTGTAATGTATAATAGCTAGCTGTTTTGTAATGTGGAATAGCTAGCTGTTTTGTAATGTGGAATAGCTAGCTGTTTTGTAATGTAGAATAACTAGCTGTTTTGTAATGTGGAATAGCTAGCTGTTTTGTAATGTAGAATAACTAGTTGTTTTGTAATGTGGAATAGCTAGCTGTTTTGTAATGTGGAATAACTAGCTGTTTTGTAATGTAGAATAGCTAGCTGTTTTGTAATGTAGAATAGCTAGCTGTTTTGTAATGTGGAATAGCTAGTTGTTTTGTAATGTAGAAATGCTAGCTGTTTTGTAATGTGGAATATCTAGCTGTTTTGTGATGTGGAATAGCTAGCTGTTTTGTAATGTAGAATAGCTAGCTGTTTTGAAATGTGGAATAGCTAGCTGTTTTGTAATGTGGAATAGCTAGCTGTTTTGCAATGTAGAATAGCTAGCTGTTTTGTAATGTGGAATAGCTAGTTGTTTTGTAATGTGGAATAGCTAGCTGTTTTGTAATGTGGAATAGCTAGCTGTTTTGTAATGTGGAATAGCTAGCTGTTTTGTAATGTGGAATAGCTAGCTGTTTTGTAATGTGGAATAGCTAGCTGTTTTGCAATGTGGAGTAGCTAGCTGTTTTGTAATGCAAACTATTTAAATTTGATATCTACATTTTTATTGAAATACAATGTATATTTTTTGTGAACATATTTTAATATTTTATGAACATTTATTAAATTTCATGAACATATATTTTTTTATAATTTATATTTATAATTTTTTTATTAAAATATTTGGTTTTTATTAACATATATTAAAGGAAAACTCCAGTCAGTTGAACAATTATAATAATAATTCAATACTTTATAATTGTTTATTCGTAAATAACTAATTATTAAACAAAAAAACACCTTTAATAACATTAACATATCCGATTAGAAATATGAACATTTGAAATTTCCTGTCGTAGTGTAAGCGGCCATGACACCTCTTCATGTGACGTCACCAAATCCGTTTCATATTAGTTGAATGAATAATGTATCTGACCCTTCCCAACCTAAAGTCCTTTTAGTTATGTTTTAATATCAGATCAACTGCAATATGTACAATGTTTACAATTTGCATATCGTTCTAATTTTTTTCTTAATATTTCCATCCCGTGATTTGCTTACTTGAATTTTTTTTTTGGAGGGTGTATAAATTCATGTTTTATATGATTGGCTGTAGGTTAAATAACTGCCACTTTTAACTCATTTTATGCGTACCCATGTTTCTTTTTCTTTTTGTCTCCAATGCTGTCGTACTTTCCCGGGTTTTTTGTGGTCACTGGTCGATGTGTTAACAAGGGTAGGATCGGTAATTACAAAACTTGTTAAGACCATGGTGTTTTCCTTTAAATGTTATGAACATGAATTCATTTTTGCATGAGCCTATATATTAGTTTATCTAATGAACATACATGAATATTAATATTAATATAATATATTATGAATATTACAGCTTTTGACACGCCATACTTAGTATATGTATACAATTGTTCTTCTATTTATTCAGAAAATGTTATAGGTGTGAAAAATGGAACCTTTAAATGGGATAGAACTACGGAACCTACACTAAAGGGGTAATGTATTGTATTATATTTAAATAATCCAATACCTTAAACATATCTTTAAACCATTTTGGTTAATTAGTGTTATGAATTAGATGAAAATCAAAGAAAACAGAAAACTAGAGTGCACAGCAACTTAAATTCGAAATAAAATTTGTTGTATCAAATTAAAATAATGGGAACAAATGAAATGATGAACTTTTTATTAAATACATGAAAAATGCACTATCATTTATTTTATATTATTTCGTAGCATAAATTTGGAGATACCAGAAGGGTCCCTTGTGGCAGTAGTTGGCTCCGTAGGTTCAGGCAAGTCTTCGCTGTTGGCGGCCATGCTTGGGGAAATGGTATCAGTTACAGGCCAGGTTAACTTGAAGGTGAATTACAGTATATCATATATATCATGCATGTGATATAAGAATTTAGCATATACTTATAATTAATAACACATTTTTACCATGTGCTATAAAAGTTAAAATCTAATTAAATGCATTAGATATCGTCCTGAGAATACGTTACCGGGCTGATATCACATATCACACCGCTCCAAAATATATAATACCCATTTCGTAATCACACTTGATAACATTGTAATTCGACAATTTCTGGAAAATATCTTCTTGTGCCAAGTATATGATGAAAAGATCATAACATGGCTGTTTTGATATCAGATCCCTCATCAACTATTGGTCATAATATCAGCCTTGGAATCTACCGGCTCTCTGGCTGATATATCATGACTTAGGGCTGATAAGGGATCTGATATGTAAATGCATGTGATATTCTCTATATATTCACAATGTTCTCTGACATGCACTCTTTCAAGTATGTTTTCCTTTATCAAGTCTATTACATTTTTCTATTTCGCAAAACTTTAATAAAATCAATGAACAATGTATTGTAATGACCAAATTGTTTCAAAAGATACGCTGTAAGTTACACAAAACACAATAAGTACATCATTGTAGTTGAAAGGCACTGTCAACAATTTGTCAGCTATATTGTGACTACGAGTCTTGTAAGGAACAGAAATCAGAGACATCTGAAAACACCATGAATAGATGTCTGTTAAATATAACAAATTATTATTGTGAAATCAGAACTCGAATCCAAATCAATGCTGTTTAACTTGTGGTCAACAACTCAACAAGCCAAACAAGCCTCCCTCATTAAGTACAATTACATAATGTTTGTTTATGCCTAGGGATCGGTTGCATACGCTGCACAGCAAGCCTGGATAATGAACACAACTCTACAGAAAAACATCCTGTTTGGTAAAGATTTAATCCAAAAGAAATACGATAATATGCTTGATGCCACGACACTACGTAAAGATCTGGAAATGCTGGCAGCTGGAGACCAAACGGAAATAGGTGAAAAGGTAGGGTTTATAATATACAGTCGAATTTCGTTGTGTCGAAATCGATAGTACAGATACTTCGAGATAATGGAGTATCTGAGTTAACCATTATTATTGGAAGCTATAATCTACTATGAAAGGACCACAATTTTTATTTCTAGTTATCGAAGAAAACGACTTGTCCACATTCATGATAGCAAAGTTTAACTTTATTTAATCAATATTATTTTATATTGTTTCATAAAAACAAATTTCTGGGATTGCGCCTCCCCAAAAATGGAATTATCATTGGGAAACTACAAGTGCTACGGTAAACAAATTAAATAATCATTTTGATACCAAAACTGGAATATCTGCATATCGTAATACTTATAATCAGTAGATTTTCTGTATTGAAATTTGAATTGCAGTTTTTGTGTTGTACATACATGATGTTTTTCTTTGTAAATTGGGGCGTGGGTGGCTCAATGAGTTAGGTAGTCGGATTAACTAACAACTCATACAAGCCTATCACCAATGCGGCATGGGTTCGCGCCCGGCTTTATAGATTACAAAAAAGGGTGCACTCGACTCGCAGCCGCAAGTGATAAAGTTTACCAATTGCTTGCCCATGGTCGGTGGTTCTCTCCGAGCACTCCGGCTTCTTCCACCACTAAAGCTGATCGCCATGATATAGCTGAAATATTGCTGAAAGTGGCGTTAAACACCAAAAATCTAATCAAATCAAATCTTTGTAAATTTTGTTTGTTCTACATTGCTTTGATATTCCTTAAATCAAGATACTCGGTACTAATCAAGCGATATCAACACCACGATGAATCATTTTTTGACGTTTTTCTACACCCAAGAATGTTCGTTTTTTGTTGTTAAATACGATTGTATCCTGGTTATAGATGTATGAGTTAATTTCAACAAGCCGTTCTATATCACTGTCACTTTGTTGTGCAGCTGAAATCAAAGACTGAGTTCCCCTTTAGGAAGGACTTTATATTGTTGAATTTGTGTTGTTCAATCTTTATTTATCTATGTAGTGTTTTGTAGATAATTCATTGTCATTCATTTGTATTGTATGTCCTTCAATTTACGGCTTCTGATTACACCTTTGGTATCTTCTAATTACACCTTTGGTATCTTCTAATTACACCTTTGGTATCATCTTATTACACCTTTGGTATCTTCTGATTACACCTTTGGTATCTCCTAATTACACCTTTGGTATCTTCTAATTACACATTTGGTATCTTCTAATTACACATTTGGTATCTTCTAATTACACCTTTGGTATCTTCTAATTACACCTTTGGTATCTTCTGATTACACCTTTGGTATCTTCTGATTACACCTTTGGTATCTTCTAATTACACCTTTGGTATCTTCTAATTACACCTTTGGTATCTTCTAATTACACCTTTGGTATCTTCTGATTACACCTTTGGTATCTTCTGGTTACACCTTTGGTATCTTCTGATTACACCTTTGGTATCTTCTGATTACACCTTTGGTATCTTCTGATTACACCTTTGGTATCTTCTGAATGCACCTTTGGTATCTTCTGATTATACCTTTGGTATCTTCTAATTACACCTTTGGTTTCTTCTAATTACACCATTGGTATCTTCTAATTACACATTTGGTATCTTCTAATTACACCTTTGGTATCTTCTAATTACACCTTTGGTATCTTCTAATTACACCTTTGGTATCTTCTAATTACACCTTTGGTATCTTCTAATTACACCATTGGTATCTTCTAATTACACCTTTGGTTTCTTCTAATTACACCATTGGTATCTTCTAATTACACATTTGGTATCTTCTAATTACACCTTTGGTATCTTCTAATTACACCTTTGGTTTCTTCTAATTACACCATTGGTATCTTCTAATTACACATTTGGTATCTTCTAATTACACCTTTGGTTTCTTCTAATTACACCTTTGGTATCTTCTAATTACACCTTTGGTATCTTCTAATTACACTTTTGGTATCTTCTAATTACACCTTTGGTATCTTCTAATTACACCTTTGGTATCTTCTGATTACACCTTTGGTATCTTCTGATTACACCTTTGGTATCTTCTGATTATACCTTTGGTATCTTCTAATTACACCTTTGGTATCTTCTGATTACACCTTTGGTATCTTCTAATTACACCTTTGGTATCTTCTAATTACACCTTTGGTATCTTCTAATTACACCTTTGGTATCTTCTAATTACACTTTTGGTATCTTCTAATTACACCTTTGGTATCTTCTAATTACAGCTTTGGTATCTTCTAATTACACCTTTGGTATCTTCTAATTACACCTTTGGTATCTTCTAATTACACTTTTGGTATCTTCTAATTACACCTTTGGTATCTTCTAATTACACCTTTGGTATCTTCTAATTACAGCTTTGGTATCTTCTAATTACAGCTTTGGTATCTTCTGATTACACCTTTGGTATCTTCAAGCGTTTCTTTAGCGAGTTATGATATTTATTTTAATTGTTATGTTAATTTATTATTTGATAGGGTATAAACCTAAGTGGTGGACAGAAACAGCGTGTGAGTTTAGCACGTGCTGTTTATCAAGATGCCGACGTCTATCTCCTTGACGACCCACTAAGTGCTGTAGACTCACATGTTGGAAGACATATATTCGATGAAGTTATAGGGCCAAAAGGATTGCTAAGAAATAAAGTAAGTAATTGTTTAATCAAGTATGGAGGTCATTACTTTATAACGAAGAATTCATTGTAATACAATGAAAAACAAACAAACAACAAAAACAAAACATAAACAAACAACATATAATTGGAACTGTTCCAAAATCCAATAGAAAAATAGTAGAAATATGCAAAATTTATACCTCTAACAAACATACCAAATGTTATTGAGAGTGGCAATAGATATATATATACCTATTCTGGTGGTTTATAGCATAGAATATCGTTGTTATAGACAACATACAGTTTATATCAAACTAAATAGCATATAGTGCACATGGTATGGCATCTTAATGAGTATAAATAATCTTAGAAAATATTTACGTTTTGAAATGTCTCCAGAATTTATACGTAAGGTAACGTGATTAATCAAATTTGAAATCCGAAAGTGTTCCGATGTAAACGTAACAAAAATAACAAAAATCAAAATTCCTCAAAAGGTTTATAACAAGTTAAAACGTTTCTGAAACAAACAATAAAGAAAGGTATTATTTATTTAGCCAGTGTTCTAAATAATATTCAGTGTAATTAAACAGATATATCATATTGGGAGGGGTATTTGCCAAAAATACCAGTCTTGAGACTAAATTTGACTCGCCTATCGGCTTGGGAAATTTTTCGTCTCTTGACTAGTATTTTTCGCAAATACCCCTCCCAAGCATGATATATCTGTTCAATATTTGGTCGACAATATTAGTATGATACATTTGTGTATTACATCGGTAAGATTGACAAGGAGCTGATTTTATTTAAAGACCAGTTATGTCATGCAAGGAGCTAAGCCACATTACACCTTGTTTACTCCATTAAGAACATTATATGTTGACATTCCCGACTGTCATGTATATTTGTGTGTTAGGTTTACTCATTTTTGCCCCTTTCTACGATTTTGATATTTGATTTTGGTATTGTTCGGACGGTGTGTTATTTTTCATTTGATCACATTCACTCATTAACCTATTTATGTACTGATATAACAACTCAAATAACTGCATCAATGCATATGTATAAACAGGCACATTGTTAATTACAATGAGCAATTTAACGTGTATTTACATATTTTCAGACTCGGATTTTAGTAACACATGGCATAAGCTTTTTACCTCAAGTTGACAAAATTATCACTCTTGTGGACGGACAGATAGGAGAAGTTGGTTCATTTAAAGAATTAGTTGGTCATAATGGTGCTTTTGCAGAATTTCTGAAGAGTTACATGATCGAAGAGCTAACATGTGGAAACCCAGAAGAGGAAATAGAAGGTTTGGTGATTTTGATTAAGCATGAAATGTATACGAAATCTTGTTTCAGCTTTTGTTATTATTACTGTTGTGCTTGGTATACAGTGTTTCTGCTCTGCTGGTAAATAAATCATTAAATGTTCTAAAGTTAGGTCGTCTATGACTTGATAAATAATGATTAAACTTAGCTATGCCATAGCTAGAACAAGTTTATTTGATGAAATAATAGGGAAATAAGTACAAGACCAATACAATAAGCTAGATTTGTATTTTGCTAGCTCAAAACTAGTTGAAAATATAGTCGAACGACAAACATATCTCTGTAATCGGACACATTAACCTTATGTCGAGCAAACCAACCTTTGCTTTTACTTCCGAAGCATGTTTAAGAGAAGCAACATATGCCCATTTTATAACAGTCATTTTTTTTTACCAGAACGACGATCGAACCAACGATCTTCAATATTCTAGACCATTAATCATTATGGATGAGGATGAGAATTCAACAGGAATTTATATTTGTATTCACATAATATTCCATTCACAATAATGCATATATTTGGATTTTGTATATATTTTTTGCAATACTAAACCTGATTTATTATGGTCAGAGTAAGAAAAGGGCCATCTTATACAATTTATCGCATTTGTGTACGATGTGCATGTTATAGAAGAGAAAATTTAATGCATTTCACATCTGTATATGACCGAATTACTGTTGCAATACAATACGGTCGTAGAAGGTTACAAGCTGGTTTGATTATATTTTTTGACTTAGTCACTGATATAATTAAAAAAAACTGTTCCTATGTATGGTAACAAATACTGTCAATCTGATGAAAATTCTACGTCCAGTTTGCTTCTCTCCGATAACATCCGACACAAGATGAACATTTGCACATCCGTTTGGATCTCTCTAGTTTTTCCTTTGTCTTCTGGCATGCATTTGGCAGTGGTGTTTTCATTAAGTAATATAAAGTTATGAATCGTGTTAGATGTTAAATGGAGCGTATAATATTCAAGATTAAATTTTAATCAGATTACGACTACAGTACACCCCCCCTCCCTACAACTACAATGAAAACAATGGTATTATAAGAGGGATAGCCTTTCCTGGAGATATAATTTAATAGTATTTTACTCACAGTAAATATGAAATCTGGTATGCGAAGAGGGACTACTGTACTGCGTAATATTTGAACAATTAATCAGACAATCGCAATATACTTCTATTTTAGCTCTTGCAGTGACAGAAGAGTTAGTATCAAAGCTTGATAGTACAGGAGAGGTGGGCAAATTAAAAAGGTATACATTACGTTGTATTGTTCGGTGTATATCATTTAGAATTCATCACTATAAACACAGAACTATCATATAAACATAGTCGTCAACAATATCAGTAAAACATGTTCTTCAAATGTAGGATCAGAATATACATTCACACCAAGGATTTCTATGTACTAAAGGAGCCGTCGTGATCCTAATCAAATGGTAGTTGGATTTACAACTACCAATGCACAATCAGTGCTTATTGATACATACAACATTATGTGATAAAGTTTATCAGTGATTTGTGGCAGGTCGATGGTTGTCTAGGGGTACTCCGGTTTCATGCACCAATAAAACTGACCACCACGAAATATCATTGGAAGAGGCGTTAAACACCATAACCCTAGCCATAACCATTAGTTTAGTAATGAGGAATATCACATACAGTTTCACATGAAAGTAAGTCAAACCTTCCCATGTATTAAAAGGTCACCTTTTTCTTGTCCTGTGACCTCATAGGCATTTTCATATTAATTGAACCCATTGTAAGAGGTCTAGTTTTTCTTTGTTTCAAAGCCGACCTCTTGAAATAGGTATGACTGTATGTGCAAGCAAACAGTATTAAATGGATATTACGTTATTATATGTGCTTGACTTGATGAATTAGGTTAATAATGACCATTTAATTGATCAATTTTAACAAATACATATATTCTGATATAAGAATAATGCTATTGATATCAACAGAATAGTTTTAGTGGTTCTATCTCTGACATGCTTGACTTGATGAATTGGGTTAATAATGACCATTTAATTGATCAATTTTAACAAATACATATATTCTGATATAAGAATAATGCTATTGATATCAACAGAATAGTTTTAGTGGTTCTATCTCTGACATGTTAGCCAAACATTCAGTTCGTTCAGTATCGTATCGTAGAAAACTTTGATATGAAAGACTTAAGAAATTTTACTTCCGTCTTTGTAGATTGTACTGATCATGCTCCGTCGTCTGGAAAACTCGCAGGGACTAATCACAAACTTCACAACAGACGTTTATTAATAATTCAGTTATTTTCTAACTGGTTCCATTATATTGTTTGAAATGGATAAAAAAAACATTTTGAAACATTACACCGTGTACTGGTGACTGTGTCCATCGCTCTACTCACATAGTGAGTGAGTGAGTAAGTGATTGTTGTTTAACGCCAATTTAGTAATTTTTCAGCTATATCATGGCGAGAGCAAATTAATTTTCAATGAGATGATGATGAGGTCTGCTTTGTACTAGACCAACACGCTGAGTTGGATTTTTATAGTGCTAGCTCACTGAAACAACAGTGCGCGGGTAGACATGTCGCTCCACTCGGACACAGAATTCTGATTCCGAGCCAAACAGTCTTTGCTTTTTCTCCTTATTGCTGCGTGCCTAGCGGAGAATCAGCAAACACCAATTTTATAGTCATTGGTTTGAATCGACCGAGGCTCGAACCCACGATCTACCGCACTCGAGACGAGCACGCTTACGATTACGCCACTGATGCGGTTCTCTACTCACAGAGCTGCTTAGTACATTCCAATATGGCAGATAGGGGATGTCTCTTCTTTTGGGGTTGCTGGGTCATAATACTAAAGTAGGTCCTATGCATGCATGGTAGCAAACCTTGTGTAGATTTCAAAAGCTGCTACAATGTGTACAAAAGTCAAATTTGTTTTTGTCCCTACTTTCCATACTTTTTCAGTGTCATTCAGTTATTGGTTCTCCACCTGTGCCATTCCTCTCTCATTTCTATTTAATTTGTAAATATAAATGAACATGTTCTTGTGTTGAATATGCATTAAATATTTGCTACAACCAACAATCACTCACTCACTTAAAAATATCACTATAATATTATATTCGTCCTTGCAGACAATTGTCAGAAATTGCACATCATAAAAGAACAGAATCTGAAAGCTCTGATCATTCAGAGGAACATGGTCCACGGAAAGGAAACCTTACGAGGCAATTATCGAGAGCACATTCTAGAGAGTTAATGAGGCAGGCATCTAATATAGATTCTGACCATTTGGACCAGTTCGTCATGAAACGGAATCTAGCTAGACAGATGTCAAAGCAATATTCAAGACAGTCTTCCACACAATCAAGCGGATATCTATCTAGGCAAACGTCAGAAAATGCCTCTTTTGACATGGGGTACGAAATGAGACAGCGACGACCATCGACTGATTCCACAGATGATGATATATTTGGACATCATGATCATGGACCACGACAAAGGTGAGTGTTGAATTTGGGATGCATTTGATTGTTAACGAATGAAGGAGAAATGACCTTAACACCGGGTTTGTAAATTAGATTAAAACGACGGGTGCCACTATTGAAGCAGGAACTGCCTAACCTTCCAGAGCACATGAGTTCACCCTCGGAATTTAGTGAGATTCGTGTTTCTTGATCTTTAGTTTTATGTGTATGATTTGTAGATCATTGTTTGTCCTTCTTTTGGCCATTGTGTTGCCTGTCTCCTTCTTCAATTTACGGATTGTGGGTACCTCTTTGGGATCTTCAAACTCTTCGTGGATATCCTGTTTAAGCCCTATGGTTTTCTTGCTCCCAAACACTTTTAGATTATTAGGCCTTCCAATCTTTCTGTTGTCCAACACGATTTCCCTATCAGATGATGTTCATGTTGTTTTACAATAACACGACGGATGTCGCATGTGGGACGAACTGCTAACCTTTCCGCAGCACCTGATTTCTTCCGCGGTTTCTTGTGGGGTTCGTATTGTCCTTTTTCCATTGACCATCGTGTTGTCTGTCCTTTTTTTTTATTTATGGCTTGTGATTACTCCTTTAATATCTTCAAACCATTCTTCGAATTTGAACTCGCTTGAGAAGAAACTGTTTCAAAATTGTGCTTTTTTTGTATGGTTTAGGAACTGTTCCAACATTGTGGTATTTTTTGTATGGTTTAGGAACTGTTCCAACATTGTGGTATTTTTTGTATGGTTTAGGAACTGTTTCAACATTGTGGTATTTTTTGTATGTTTTAGGAACTGTTCCAACATTGTGGTATTTTTTGTATGGTTTAGGAACTGTTCCAACATTGTGGTATTTTTTGTATGGCTTAGGAACTGTTCCAACATTGTGGTATTTTTTGTATGGTTTAGGAACTGTTCCAACATTGTGGTATTTTTTGTATGGTTTAGGAACTGTTTCAACATTGTGGTATTTTTTGCATGGTTTAGGAACTGTTCCAACATTGTGGTATTTTTTGTATGGTTTAGGAACTGTTTCAACATTGTGGTATTTTTTGCATGGTTTAGGAACTGTTCCAACATTGTGGTATTTTTTGTATGGTTTAGGAACTGTTCCAACATTGTGGTATTTTTTGTATGGTTTAGGAACTGTTCCAACATTGTGGTATTTTTTGTATGGTTTAGGAACTGTTCCAACATTGTGGTATTTTTTGTATGGTTTAGGAACTGTTTCAACATTGTGGTATTTTTTGTATGGTTTAGGAACTGTTTCAACATTGTGGTATTTTTTGTGTGGATTAGGAACTGTTCCAATATTGTGGTATTTTTTGTATGGTTTAGGAACTGTTCCAACATTGTGGTATTTTTTGTATGGTTTAGGAACTGTTCCAACATTGTGGTATTTTTTGTATGGTTTAGGAACTGTTTCAACATTGTGGTATTTTTTGTATGGTTTAGGAACTGTTTCAACATTGTGGTATTTTTTGTGTGGATTAGGAACTGTTCCAATATTGTGGTATTTTTTGTATGGTTTAGGAACTGTTCCAACATTGTGGTATTTTTTGTATGGTTTAGGAACTGTTCCAACATTGTGGTATTTTTTATATGGTTTAGGAACTGTTCCAACATTGTGGTATTTTTTGTATGGTTTAGGAACTGTTCCAACATTGTGGTGTTTTTTGTGTGGATTAGGAACTGTTCCAACATTGTGGTATTTTTTGTATGGATTAGGAACTGTTCCAATATTGTGGTATTTTTTGTATGGTTTAGGAACTGTTCCAACATTGTGTTTTTTTTTGTATGTTTTATGAACTGTTCCAACATTGTGGTATTTTTTGTATGGCTTAGGAACTGTTTCAACATTGTGGTATTTTGTGTATGGTTTAGGAACTGTTCCAACATTGTGGTAATTTTGGTATGGTTTAGGAACTGTTTCAACATTGTGGTATTTTTTGTATGGCTTAGGAACTGTTTCAACATTGTGGTATTTTGTGTATGGTTTAGGAACTGTTTCAACATTGTGGTATTTTTTTGTATGGTTTAGGAACTGTTTCAACATTGTGGTATTTTTTGCATGGTTTAGGAACTGTTTCAACATTGTGGTATTTTTTTGTATGGTTTAGGAACTGTTTCAACATTGTGGTATTTTTTTGTATGGTTTAGGAACTGTTTCAACATTGTGGTATTTTTTTGTATGGTTTAGGAACTGTTTCAACATTGTGGTATTTTTTTGTATGGTTTAGGAACTGTTTCAACATTGTGGTATTTTTTTGTATGGTTTAGGAACTGTTTCAACATTGTGGTATTTTTTGCATGGTTTAGGAACTGTTTCAACATTATGGTATTTTTTGCATGGTTTAGGAACTGTTCCAACGTTGTGGTATTTTGTGTATGGTTTAGGAACTGTTCCAACATTGTGGTATTTTTTGTATGGTTTAGGAACTGTTCCAACATTGTGGTATTTTGTGTATGGTTTAGGAACTGTTTCAACATTGTGGTATTTTTTGCATGGTTTAGGAACTGTTCCAACATTATGGTATTTTTTGTATGGTTTAGGAACTGTTCCAACATTGTGGTATTTTTTGCATGGTTTAGGAACTGTTCCAACATTGTGGTATTTTTTGTATGGTTTAGGAACTGTTCCAGCATTGTGGTATTTTTTGTATGGCTTAGGAACTGTTCCAACATTGTGGTATTTTTTGCATGGTTAAGGAAATGTTCCAACATTGTGGTATTTTTTGTATGTTTTAGGAACTGTTCCAACATTGTGGTATTTTTTGTATGGTTTAGAAACTGTTCCAACATTGTGGTGTTTTTTGTATGTATTAGGAACTGTTCCAATATTGTGGTATTTTTTGTATGGTTTAGGAACTGTTCCAACATTGTGGTATTTTTTGTATGGTTTAGAAACTGTTCCAACATTGTGGTGTTTTTTGTGTGGATTAGGAACTGTTCCAATATTGTGGTATTTTTTGTATGGTTTAGGAACTGTTCCAACATTGTGGTATTTTTTGTATGGTTTAGGAACTGTTCCAGCATTGTGGTATTTTTTGTATGGCTTAGGAACTGTTCCAACATTGTGGTATTTTTTGCATGGTTAAGGAAATGTTCCAACATTGTGGTATTTTTTGTATGTTTTAGGAACTGTTCCAACATTGTGGTATTTTTTGTATGGTTTAGAAACTGTTCCAACATTGTGGTGTTTTTTGTGTGGATTAGGAACTGTTCCAATATTGTGGTATTTTTTGTATGGTTTAGGAACTGTTCCAACATTGTGGTATTTTTTGTATGGTTTAGAAACTGTTCCAACATTGTGGTGTTTTTTGTGTGGATTAGGAACTGTTCCAATATTGTGGTATTTTTTGTATGGTTTAGGAACTGTTCCAACATTGTGGTATTTTTTGTATGGTTTAGAAACTGTTCCAACATTGTGGTGTTTTTTGTGTGGATTAGGAACTGTTCCAATATTGTGGTATTTTTTGTATGGTTTAGGAACTGTTCCAACATTGTGGTATTTTTTGTATGGTTTAGGAACTGTTCCAACATTGTGGTATTTTTTGTATGGTTTAGGAACTGTTCCAGCATTGTGGTATTTTTTGTATGGCTTAGGAACTGTTCCAACATTGTGGTATTTTTTGCATGGTTAAGGAAATGTTCCAACATTGTGGTATTTTTTGTATGGTTTAGGAACTGTTTCAAAATTGTGTTTTTTTGTATGGTTTAGGGACTGTTCCAACATTGTGGTATTTTTTGTATGGTTTAGGAACTGTTTCAACATTGTGGTATTTTTTGTATGGCTTAGGAACTGTTCCAACATTGTGGTATTTTTTGTATGGTTTAGGAACTGTTCCAACATTGTGGTATATTTGGTATGGTTTAGGAACTGTTCCAACATTGTGGTATTTTTTGTATGGTTTAGGAACTGTTCCAACATTGTGGTATTTTTTGTATGGCTTAGGAACTGTTCCAACATTGTGGTATATTTGGTATGGTTTAGGAACTGTTCCAACATTGTGGTATTTTTTGTATGGTTTAGGAACTGTTCCAACATTGTGGTATTTTTTGTGTGGTTTAGGAACTGTTCCAACATTGTGGTATTTTTTGTATGGTTTAGGAACTGTTCCAACATTGTGGTATTTTTTGTATGGCTTAGGAACTGTTCCAACATTGTGGTATATTTGGTATGGTTTAGGAACTGTTCCAACATTGTGGTATTTTTTGTATGGTTTAGGAACTGTTCCAACATTGTGGTATTTTTTGTATGGTTTAGGAACTGTTTCAATATTGTGGTATTTTTTGTATGGTTTAGGAACTGTTCCAACATTGTGGTATTTTTTGTATGGTTTAGGAACTGTTCCAACATTGTGGTATATTTGGTATGGTTTAGGAACTGTTCCAACATTGTGGTATTTTTTGTATGGTTTAGGAACTGTTCCAACATTGTGGTATTTTTTGTATGGTTTAGGAACTGTTCCAGCATTTTGGTAATTTTTGTATGGTTTAGGAACTGTTCGAACATTGTGGTATTTTTTGTATGGTTTAGGAACTGTTCCAACATTGTGGTATTTTTTGTGTGGTTTAGGAACTGTTCCAACATTGTGGTATTTTTTGTATGGTTTAGGAACTGTTCCAACATTGTGGTATTTTTTGCATGGTTTAGGAACTGTTTCAACATTGTGGTATTTTTTGTATGGTTTAGGAACTGTTCCAACATTGTGGTATTTTTTGCATGGTTTAGGAACTGTTTCAACATTGTGGTATTTTTTGTATGGTTTAGGAACTGTTCCAACATTGTGGTATTTTTTGTATGGTTTAGGAAATGTTCCAACATTGTGGTATTTTTTGTGTGGTTTAGGAACTGTTCCAACATTGTGGTATTTTTTGTATGGTTTAGGAACTGTTCCAACATTGTGGTATTTTTTGTATGGATTAGGAACTGTTCCAATATTGTGGTATTTTTTGTATGGTTTAGGAACTGTTCCAACATTGTGGTATTTTTTGTATGGTTTAGGAACTGTTTCAACATTGTGGTATTTTTTGTATGGCTTAGGAACTGTTCCAACATTGTGGTATTTTTTGTATGGTTTAGGAACTGTTCCAACATTGTGGTATTTTTTGTATGGTTTAGGAACTGTTCCAACATTGTGGTATTTTTTGTATGGCTTAGGAACTGTTCCAACATTGTGGTATTTTTTGTATGGTTTAGGAACTGTTTCAACATTGTGGTATTTTTTGTATGGTTTAGGAACTGTTTCAACATTGTGGTATTTTTTGTATGGCTTAGGAACTGTTCCAACATTGTGGTATTTTTTGTATGGCTTAGGAACTGTTCCAACATTGTGGTATTTTTTGTATGGTTTAGGAACTGTTTCAACATTGTGGTATTTTTTGTTTTTCATTTTATTGCAATATCTGAGGTTAGGTGAAATTAACCGACAATTCACTGAGGTTAGGTGAAATTAACCGACAATTCACTGAGGTTAGATGAAATTAACTGACAATTCACTGAGGTTAGGTGAAATTAACCGACAATTCACTGAGGTTAGGTGGAATTAACCGACAATTCACTAAGGTTAGGTGAAATTAACCGACACTCACTGAGGTTAGGTGAAATTAACCGACAATTCACTGAGGTTAGGTGAAATTAACCGACAATTCACTGAGGTTAGGTGAAATAAAACGACAAATCACTGAGGTTAGGTGAAATTAACCGACAACTCACTGAGGTTAGGTGAAATTAACCGACACTTCACTGAGGTTAGGTGAAATTAACCGACAATTCACTGAGGTTAGGTGAAATTAACCGACAATTCACTGAGGTTAGGTGAAATTAACCGACAGTTCACTGAGGTTAGGTGAAATTAACCGACAATTCACTGAGGTTAGGTGAAATAAACCGACAATTCACTGAGGTTAGATGAAATTAATCGACAATTCATTGAGGTTAGGTGACATTGACCGACAATTCACTGAGGTTAGGTGAAATAAACCGACAATTCACTGAGGTTAGGTGAAATTAACCGACAATTCACTGAGGTTATGTGAAATAAACAGCCAATTCACTGAGGTTAGGTGAAATTAACCGAAAATTCACTGAGGTTAGGTGAAATTAACCAACAATTCACTGAGGTTAGGTGAAATTAACCGACAATTCACTGAAGTTAGGTGAAATTAACCGACAATTCAATATAATTAAATATTTAGTGCATGGTGTATAACACTAAATCTATTTATTCTGCATGAAAGTTCACTTTCCTGTCATAGTATGATTGTCCTCCAAATGTAATAGGGGTATTCATTGCCTCGATCGTACGATAAATGGATTTATATTTACCCCTGTAACTATGAAATTAGTCCCTATCACAACTGAAGCTATGACTTTGATGGCGTCTTAGAGTTGGACGACAGCATGTGGAAATGTGTAATCGACACATCTTTAAGTGATAAAAGTTATCAGTAACTCGAAACAAGACATTGGTTTCCCCGAATACTTCAGTTTACTCAAGCAATAAATCGCACCACAATGGTATAACAGAAATATTGTTGGAAGTGGTGATCAAAACAATCCATTACCCATTTATCATTATATCATTACAGAAGATTGCCAGGAATGTTCGATGTACCCGAGTTAAACAGACAGTTGTCAATGGAATCATCAGTGATTGCCGAGACTGTGGATGAAGTGGTCGAGTTTGATAACTTGGCAGTTGCAGACGAAAGCAAGATTATTCAAGACGAGACAGTTGAAGTCGGAACGGTATTTTTTTTTGATTGTTTTATGTTAGAACACGAAAGTCTAAGTTAATTTCAAAAGCAATATACTAAGATTGTATGTATAACATGCACAATTCCTTGTTATTAAGATAAAAACGCGGGACTCAACAAGCCTACTTGTCATCCTTGTTATACAAGGACAACATCAGGTTGATTTTTGTTACTTGCCATTCCAATTTGGGAGAGGTTCTTCATAGAGAATTTCAAATAAGGTGTTTATAGCACCTGAGTGCACCCCCGAGTTTTAGTGGGGTTCGTGTTACTCGATCTTTTTCTATGTGTATGATTTGTAGATCGTTGTTTGTCCTTTTGTACTTTTTCTTTTGGTCATTGTGTTGTCTGCTCTTCCTTGATTTACAGATTCTGATTACTCCGTTGGTATCTTCAAACTCTTCTTATCAACTTTATTAGTGAAAAAGGAATGTATCGTTCTCAAAATAAATGTGTCATGTCTTTAAGTAATAAAGTATAATCTGTGCCATGTATGACCACGTGCACGGCGGTGTTCCTTTTGTCAGAATCCCGTTCTTCTTTCCTTTTTGATGAATTATCACTGGATTTATAAGAAGAGTACCACGACAGATGGAACGAATGGAGTAACAATTGGATACTCTTTCTGGAGCACTCGAGTTCATTCCCAATTTTAGTGGGGTTTGTGTTGCTCAATCTTTAGTTTTCTGTGTACTGTTTTCCCGCCTATTGTTTGAATTTGTTGTCATTTTTTTGGCCATGACATCTTCTATGTGTCTGGGGTGTGCGACTTCTAATTATCCCTTATTGTACATTCATATCTGCACTTACTATTATTTTTAAACATTTGATGGAAAACCAATAATAGAATGTCTCTCGATGTTTCATAAGAGGAATTTGAAGATACCAAAGAGGTAATCAGAATGCGTAAATCGACGAAGACCAGACAACACAATGGCCAAAAGAAAAAAGGCACAAAAGGACAAATAACCATCTACAAAGCATACACATAAAACTAAAGATCGAGTAACACGAACCCACTAATATCCGGGGGTGAACCCAGGTGCTCCGGAAGGGTAAGCAGTTATTGCTCCACTAGTGACACCCCTGTGTTATTATAGTTACAAACCCGGTGATAAGTCACAAATGAGGAAAGCACCTCGAAATGTTCAGAAGTACATTTAATATCAGGCCTTTCTTATGATTATAAAAAATATTTTGCAAAACGTTTCTGACCACTAAGCAAGGTAAGACGCCTATAGTAAACATGTAACAAAACACAAAGAGCATTAAATTGTATGTCTCAGTTTTATTTTATTTGGTATTAAAAGAATATTCTACATTTCAGGTCAAATTCGACGTGTTGTTATTTTATGCCAAGGCTGTTGGCCTGAAGATATCCATAATTATATTGGTCTTTAGCGTCGTGAGACATCTAGTCGTTGTATCAAGTGATATGTGGCTGAGTAAATGGACAAATGACAATACCACTTCTATAAACGGAACAGTTCATAATGACTTGACGCATATGAGATTAGGTGTTTATGCCCTTCATTGTATATTACAAGGTATTTCGTAACTTTATATGGTAGTTTTAAGTTTATTAAAATTAGGTGTTTATGCCCTTCATTGTATATTACAAGGTATTTCGTAACTTTATATGGTATTTTTAAGTTTATTAAAATTAGGTGTTTATGCCCTTCATTGTATATTACAAGGTATTTCGTAACTTTATATGGTAGTTTTAAGTTTATTAAAATTAGGTGTTTATGCCCTTCATTGTATATTACAAGGTATTTCGTAACTTTATATGGTAGTTTTAAGTTTATTAAAATTAGGTGTTTATGCCCTTCATTGTATATTACAAGGTATTTCGTAACTTTATATGGTAGTTTTAAGTTTATTAAAATTAGGTGTTTATGCCCTTCATTGTATATTACAAGGTATTTCGTAACTTTATATGGTATTTTTAAGTTTATTAAAATTAGGTGTTTATGCCCGTCATTGTATATTGCAAGGTATTTCGTAACTTTATATGGTAGTTTTAAATTTATTAAATTCATTATAACGTTCTTTATAACTATGCTGTTAATTATTATTCATGATCTACCAATTTTGATGGACTTTGTGTGCCGCATCAAACTACGAAATTAAGCATTCCACAAATATTTGACACCATATAAATATACATACTCTTCGTGAGAATCTACGAATCGACGTATCTACAAAAATGCAATATCGTTCTGTGTCTTGTGGGCAATGTTGCCCGTGTCTATGGATTGTTCATTTTTGATTGACCTTTCGATTTTCTCTAACTGTATTTACTAAATCACGAAAATAGCTACCCACGATTTTAGGTTCATTCACAGTATATTCTACTTAATTAATATTTTATTGCAGCAATCACAATCTTTTTGTCGGAATATTATTGTGGTGATGCCATCCTGACATCTGCCAGAACACTTCATTTGAATCTGTTGAGAAACATTCTAAGATCCCCAATGAGCTTCTTTGACACAACGCCGGTGGGACGGATCGTTAATCGATTTTCAAAAGATGTTGAAACTATAGATGATCGCTTGCTGTACCAGATTAAAGATTTTCTTCTATCTATATTTCTGATTGTATGTCATGTATCTGTTGTTGCTACAGGACACATATATTTTGTACTTTCAATGATACCATTGACAGTGATATATGTCTATATTCAGGTGAGAATATAATGTTATTGAAATTTACCTTTCCTAAGCAAATTCAAATTGTTAAAACTAAGTTTCCTCTCCCTCGTGCATAGGTGATCTAAGCCGAATTTGGCTTTCCAGTTTAGGCCTTTAGGCTTCATTGCTCCCAATTAAAACAAATCCTTTCGACTTGTAGTAAATTATTTAGCCTTCCAATTACTTAATAGCTTACCTGATGACGGTTATTCCAGAAACGTGCAGTGCGCTCTTAATTTTGATATCTACGGTTTTAAAGTTAACCAATTCGTTAATGCAAAACAGCGATGTACCATCGTAACTACGATCGTATGATGATTTGATTTACAACTACCTAGGTAATATATGATTTACAACTACCTAGGTAATATATGATTTACAACTACCTATGTAATATATGATTTACAACTACCTAGGTAATATATGATTTACTTTCGGTACACGGTTTCCGCCTTCAATAAAACAGATCATCACGATATAATTGAAATATATAACCGTGTAAAGGGGAATTGTGGTTTATTTAAATATCTATCAGTCATCGTAAAGAGTGATGCATATTCTTACTGAATAGCGTAATCTAAATCTCCATGTGAAGAAACTACAGGATTAGGTGTTGTTTGTTATCTACGTGTCCACACATGGGTACTGAGATTGTAACACCCTGATTTGATTACAGAGGTGTTAAAGAGGATGGTACAATCTGAATGCCCACGGGTAGACATGAAAATAGTGATTTTATCCCCGGCTTGAAAACAAAAATTGATTTTTAATGGATTTTCTTGTTCATTTTGTATCGTTTTTCTACCTGCGGAATTTAATATCGTGCTCCGAAAGACTTTGAAGTTATTTGGATTTCCAATCTTTAGGACTTTGAGCATTCCTGATGAACGTCATTCCATGAACGCTTCGTGCACACTAAATTAGATATCTACGTTTTTAGTACTATTGAAGCTCCTACTGTGTCCACAAGATGAAATACCAGAAATATTCTCTTTTACAAAAAATGAGAGATAAATCTTATTTTCGAATATTCGACATTTTGGAAGTTTACCATTTATAAAGACATGTCTTAGATGTGTAGACGAACTTAATGAAAACTAATATGAAACAAACGTTGGAGCACATGTAATATATACAAAGTGCAGTGCTTTTAGTACTTTTATCAATATTGAAAAATAATAACCCTTCACAGGTAAAGTATATTGTCCACTATCGTATGATAGCTGGATTTACATCGACATTTGTGATCCATGCCTATAGCTACCAATATTTATGATTTGAATTCCTACCCATGTCATAGTGTACTCAACACAACCATGCTTCTAAAGATGACACACTTATTAAACTAAGAATAGATAGAATCCCTTTATATGGTGTTATGACGTATTTTGTGTCAATTACAGGAAAGGGGTTTATTACATTGCAAAACAAAAACAAAAAACAATTAGCAAATAGTTTATGGCACTGAGGGCTATATGGAAGTTGATGGACCGGGATGTCACCCACAAAATATTATATGGACCGAAGCGAAGCTGAGGTCCATATACTATTTTGCGGGTGACATTTTATTATTCTAATGTTTTTAATTTTATTGGAACTATATTTCAGCGATTATTTGTGAAAATATCACGACAATTACAACGTCTAATATCAGCAGCAAGATCTCCAATCATGTCTCACTTCAATGAATCTATAAATGGAAGTTCTACTATAAGAGCTTACCAACAACAGAACCGGTTTATAGCCGAAATAGCTCATCGATGTGAGGAGCTTAACATCTGTCATTATCTACTGATATCGTCAGGAAAGTAAGTGAAATATCAACAGATAACATGAAACCCATTGTCCTTGTCCTCATAATTTTATAAGTGGCCGTCGAGTTCGTGATCGTATGGTAATTGGATTTACAACTAACTGTGCAATCAATGCCTATCACCACTAAAGTTATGAGTTCGAATCCCTTTCATGGCGAGGTGAAACTACATTATGTGATAAAGTTTGTCAGTGACTTGCAACAGGTCAGTGGTTTTCTCCAGGTCCTCCGATTTCCTCCACCAATAAAACTGACCGCCACGATATAGCTGAAATACTGTTGAAAGCGGCGGTAAACACCACAAACCAACCATAATTTTATAAGTTTAGATCATTCATCTTCCATGAACGCATCATCTCAATAAGACGGGAGGTTTGGATTCATAGATCCTTCCACATTTTATTGTAGTAACTGTACCGAGCCAGGGGAGTGAGCAGTCATGTACAGGCGGTATTGATTATCCCTCTGCTACAAGTGCTTTCTGCGCGGAAGACATGCGTGATATATTTATTTCGGAAGTAAATCTTGTTTTGCGTTCACACAACTGGTTTCAAATCAGATTTCAAACCACCACCACGAGGTGGTTTGAATTCGGAAGCACAAATACCTATTTAATCCAGAATAGGTGTGAACGAAATCCGGTTTTGATATTAAATCGGATTTGAAATCCGAAATTTAGTGTCATGGTAATGTGTTGCTAAAATATCAGACATGGAATTATGAAATGAATTATCTTTTGTATTCATTGAAGGGAAGATATATTTGAAGTTAAGGAACGACATATATTTATGATGTACATACTGCAAGTCACAACAGGCGTTTCTTACGGTTCAAGTAGTGATCAGTACATGTATTGCATTCCTTTTTAAATTTTTTGCTGTCGCCAATTTTTGTCTAATTTCGACAGTTTTTCGCACCACATATTAAATCGGTTAATTTGAAACATTTGTAGTCTTTCTTAGAATTATGCAATGAGTGAAATACATGTATACATGATCAGAGAACCAACAAACGTATTTTTATCCTTATTTTCTCCACATTTTCTTTGCCATTTCTGACAAGCGACATAGACAGAGATAGTGTTTGATACTGCCATTGTAAGATTTGATTAAATTTGATGATTTGATTTATTGTGCTTAATGCCACTTTCAGCAATATTTCAGCTATATCATGGCGACAAGTTTTAGTGGTGGAAGAAGCTGGAGTCCTCGGGGAGAACCACCGACCATGGGCAAGCAACTGGTAAACTTTATCACTTGCAGCTGCGAGTCGAGTGCACCCTTTTTGTAATTTACAAAACCGGGCGCGAACCCACACCGTATTGGTGATAGGCTTGTATGAGTTGATAGGTAATCCAACTACCTAACTCATTGAGCCACCCGGGCCCTTTTTGATTAGAAAACCTCTTTGTCGTTAATGTGTCATATGAACACTAAATAGATAACGTTAATGTCAGATCCTAAAATATGCACTCTAAAAGAATAAAGTTAATTTCAGATGGCTACATATAAGACTAGAATTCTTAGGAGGTGTAGTGGTATTCTTGGCATGTTTATTTGTTGTTATAAATATCGACGAGCTTAGCCCTGGACTAGTAGGTTTAACCATGAGTTATGCAATGCTGGTAAGTATGTACACTCTTTATAGATTTACAGATTCTGAACATTCTGAACATTCACTGAAAATTCTGAACAGATTATGAACATTCTGAACATTGACTGTATAGAGTCTAAACAAATTCTGAGCATTCTGAACATTGTCTGAAAAGTCTGAACGGATTCTGAACATTGACTGAACATTGTCTGAAAAGTCTGAACATTGTTTGAACAGAGTCTGGACATTTTAGCTAAATATATCATGTGATCTTTCACTTATTAATTACTTTTTAAAAATCAAATTACAACAACAATATTATTTCACTTCTCATTAAATTTTTCATTTTCTTATTTCAATCTTTCTTCTTAAATCAATATATTTTACTTCATTTTCATTAGATTTTAACTAAATATAGAAGGTGATATTTCACTAATTAATTCAGACATTTCAGACAATGTTCAGAATGTTCAGAATGTTCAGAATCTGTTCAGACGCTGTTCAGAATGTTCAGACTTTTCAGACTCTGTTTAGTCAATGTTCAGAATCTGTTCAGAATTTTCAGTCAATGTTCAGAATGCTCAGAATCTGTTCAGACTTTTTCAGAATTTCTAGCACAAAAACTGGTCTATTGAGAATGTCTTGACTTTGTAGTGCAAAGTGGTAATCAGAATGCATAAAAATAGGAAGGGCTGACAACACAATGGCTTAAAGAAAAAAGACAAACAACGATCTACAAAATATTACATAGAAACTTTTATTCAGTTACAAGGTCTTTTATTATGATAGCCAGATGAGTATTACACAAAACTAGCCAATCTTTATTGCAAAACAATGTATTGCGGTTGGTATTTTCTGCTTTTTTGCTAATCGCACATGATGACAGTGTGGTACTTTTTTCTCATTTTATTATCACCATTCTTCAGCAGAGGCATTTATTCCTGCATTGGCAATCTTATATACATAATATATCTTATAAAAGTTAATTATATATTTATAAATTAGGTTACCGGCTCTCTTCATAGATTTGTACTTAATGCAACAGAGGTTGAAAACAACGTCGTATCAGTAGAGAGGATAAAGGAATATTGTGAAACACCAACAGAGGTAGTATGATTTGTTAGAGACTTTAGGGCACCATTATTGGATTGCCATCTACCATATGCAATCAGTCATTATCGCCAGTACTGTTGCGAATCCAATTCTCACCGATGTTGTGATGTACTCGATTCAACCTTATGTCAATAACTTGGGGCAGGTCGATGGTCTTCAGATAGCATAAAACTTATCTCCACAAAATAACTCAAGTATTGTTTAGGCACTCTGCCTGACTTGACGCCAAAGACTTTTAAACTATTTAGCTACCCTGCCATATCGTAATATCTTTTCCACCATGTGCTTGTTGGTTTCCCAATTCGCAAACATTTTTGATATTACACAAACAGCATCAAAAACATATTTAAAATGAAGAGTAGGAAACATGCAAGCACTGCATGGTTTGTGAAAAAAACCAACAATTTATTCATTCGTAATGCCATCAACTCTATTTAATAATACTATTTTGCTGTATTCCGGTGTTTACAGATGATTTCATACTTGTGTTCCCTAAGTGTATGTGTCATCGAAACCGAGGTCATATGGTGTAGTAGTGGTAGTGTAATATACATTGATACGCAATCACCACTAAAGCTGCAATTCCAATTCTCGATTCAGAGTCTATTCGATACTACTTTATATGATAAAATCAGTTCCCATCTCCACTATAGCTTTGAGTACGACTCCCGCTCGATTCAAGCTGTACTCGATACAACTTTATTGTATGATACAATTTGTCATAGAAATAAGGCATGCTTTATCATGTTACTCTGGTTTCCTGCAGATATAAATGTGACAGTCATGGCATAATTAGAATATTGGTAAAAGTGGTGTGAAGCACCAATGACATTGACCTTAATAATTAGGAGTGAGGCTATAATAACGTATGTCAGAGAAAAGTGTAAATTGTTGTTATTCTACAATGTACAAGTCAAATATATTAGATAAATGTCATCGTCATTTACAGGCAGAGTGGGTTATAGAAGATAAGAAACCAGAGAAAAATTGGCCACAAAAAGGTTGTGTTGAATTTAAAGATTATGGCGTCCGCTATAGAGAGGGACTTGATCTAGTACTTAAAGGAATAACATGTAGCATAAAACCATGTGAAAAGGTATTCATTTTTTATTTTGCAAATTAATTCGATTTATTGTTATTCCATGTCTAATATTAGCATAGGTCCAACATGTTGAAGTGGACTGATCTCTGGTAGATTAGAAGAAACGTTTGAAGATGGCAAATAGTAGGTCGAAGAAAGACAGACAATTAAATAGTCAATACAAGAAAGACGAGAACACAAGCAATGGTCGACAACATTCTACACAGAAAGTATACGATTGAGCACCACAAGCTCTTCTAGAACTGGGATGATATCAGGAGATCCTGCTTTACTAACGGCATATGTTGTGTTAATCGTGTTGCAAATCCGACGATAATTAATGAAAGAGCAAAGGACGGGATTTTATTATTCATTCATATGTAACACAAATATTTCGTTTGGCTCACCGTAAAACATCCGGAGTGAGAACTATCAATCTGATATTCTGTAGCTTCCTTGCTGGCAGCCACCCTTTATAAGAATAACACTAGTAAACACTAACGAATCAAGTTTGAAATATTTATTGCATTGAGATTTTTTGATTCTTTTAGACAAATGGTTGTTAGAAAATAAAATTTCATAGGCATATATTAAAATAACTACGATAATTCGACCACGCTTTGTAGCATTTAACTTAAACTGGGGGGAAAATACGGAATTCCTAAGTTTTCTTAATTATTCTCCATAGATATATATATAAAGTACTAAATATGCTTATATCATTTACAGATCGGAATAGTCGGCAGAACGGGTGCAGGAAAATCATCTTTGACGCGTGCATTGTTTAGAATAATAGAAGCAGCAAAAGGAAGTATACAGATTGACGGAGTAGATATATCAATGATAGGACTACATGACCTTAGGTCACGGATCACCATTATTCCACAGGTATATAAATGATAGGACTACATGACCTTAGGTCACGGATCACCATTATTCCACAGGTATATCAATGATAGGACTACATGACCTTAGGTCACGGATCACCATTATTCCACAGGTATATAAATGATAGGACTACATGACCTTAGGTCACGGATCACCATTATTTCACAGGTATATCAATGATAGGACTACATGACCTTAGGTCACGGATCACCATTATTCCACAGGTATGTAAATGATAGGATTACATGACCTTAAGTCACGGATCACCATTATTCCACAGGTATATCAATGATAGGACTACATAACCTTAGGTCACGGATCACCATTATTCCACAGGTATATCAATGATAGGACTACATGACCTTAGGTCACGGATCACCATTATTCCACAGGTATATCAATGAAAAACAAAATATGCCACACTGTGGGAACAGTTCCAAATTCCAATAGAAAATAGTATATAACTTTAAATGGTTAAAATTAGAGATGAAATAGCCAATCCTCTGTGCTATTACACAAATCTCGCCAAAGCATTGAAGGACACTATTTTTCGGTTGAGAGCTTGTCCAAGACAAAATTGTCCTTGGATCGTCCAGCATAATGTTAGACTTGTGTTTATAATTGTTTATTATATAGATAGCTGTGAATTACAGAATTTTCCGAGTTAAATAAAAACGATAATTTGACAGTGGAATTATCGTTTTGTAATTTCACTCTCGCTATATTTCGCGCCATTTCGTTGTCGGAACTACTTTTCTTGTATTGTTTTCAGTTACGTCCCTTTGACCGTTTCGCATGGTTTTACAGTTTACAGTTATGTCCCTTTAACCGCTTCCAACGTAAGCAAACTAACTGCAAACGCCGAAACACGACCATTGTCAAACAATAAATGTTAAAAGGCATCAATTAAAAAGCGATAAATCCATGTGTATTTAGCATTTTGTTTGTTGACATGTAATATTCAGTCAATAATTCCGTACAGTTACGTCCCAAATAGCTCCCCCACCCAATGTTTTCATCTGCCCAGGTTCATGTGTCTAATTTTTCCCATAGTAATCGTCTGATAAAAGTTTGGCAAACGTTGGATTACGATGCCCAAATCTTGTCACAACTGCTATGTACAGATGATTTTGAGTTGGAGGAAACAAACTTGGAAATTCCAAATTTCAGTATAATTGATACAGAAAAAAAATCAGTTAATAGTGATAGATTTCGCCCAGTTGAATTCAATGACATTGATAAATTTCTGGAGGAAAATGAAAATGAACACACTAAGAAAAAAACTCTCTCTGACATAAGATTATTTAAAAGTTACGTGGTAAATACTGGTGAAAATACAGAAATTGAGAACATGACTGCTGAAAATTTAAATGAAAAATTCAGCACATTTCTTCTGTCCGTTACTAAAAAGATGGGACAACATATGAACCTTCCACACTCAGATGATTCATGTGTAGTTTGGGTCGTTATCATCGTCAGAGAAATTAAATCATAAATGTGAACAGTGGGCCAGAATTTTCAAAATGGTTTGTTGGGGGTACATTCACCATTAGCTCTGGTGAATCTCCTCCATTTGACATTTTCCACAACACTAGGAATTAGGAGTCCGAGTGGCAAGGAACAAAGGGATTTAAAATTGGGAGATATTATCATTGGCAAGGACTCATCTGGAGATGAATTCATCCAACATGTCAAAGAATGACAAACAAAAACCAGCATGGGGGAGGACCCCTTTCTTTCTGTCCGTAAACTATTCACATACATTGATTGGTCAAAAACTGAATGAATGATATAAAGCAATGCCCATGGGCATAAATCACCTATATAAATTGACAAAAACAGCAAATCAAACTTCAACAAACACAATGAGCGCGGATACCAGATTGCCATCCTTTTTCCAAGGAAACGCATACATATATGGTGGAACATTCAATTTTAGCACGCCCCAAACTGAAGTGTCTTCAACTAGTCATGGCAGTTATAAACATAAAACATTGTGTGAAAAAGACAATATCAATGATGTCATTCTGAAGCCAAAATACAAAATAATCTTACCTTTGACCTTCAGTGACTCCGATTCAGAATGAAGTTTGTGACTGTACACTTCTGAAGTTCATTACTTTACTTGTTTCGAAATAATTTGTTGTTAAGACGTAACATTTTCAGACAAAATATATTGTTAGTTCACTATCTGCATACAAGATATTGAATTCGAATAAACATCATTTGCTTCCATCGTCACATCGTTGGTGGGTCGCTAAATCAACACACACACAAAAATGAAATATTCCATTCATTCATCGTTCTGTCAATCGCGAATCGGTGTGTAACATCTTGAATGTCTAGACTACTGTAAGTGGGTCAAATATTTTGCACGCTTAAAACATATACTATCATCCAATTTCTTGTTAGTTGACAGTTGTTACTCATGACCAAATAACGTTGTAACTCACTCATGCGCTGCGCGCATTCGTGAATTACTGCATTATTTGGTCATTCGTGACATATTTTTGATAATGAAACTCGTCAATTAGTTATAGTATAAGTAATAGTTTTCAACTGATAACTTGGTTATTGTGTTAATAGTATGATAAAATGAAAAATAAAACATGCCACAGAGTCAACACATAAATAAAATATGCCACAGAGTCAACACATAAATAAAACATGCCACAGAGTCAACACATAAATAAAACATGCCACATAGTCAACACATAAATAAAACATGCCACAGAGTCAACACATAAATAAAACATGCCACAGAGTCAACACATTTCTAATAGCAAATCGTAAAATGATAGAAAGATACAAAATATTCACCCCTGACACACATATACATTGAGAATTCAAATATTCACCCCTGACACACATATACATTGAGAATTCAAACTAGAAAGATACAAAATATTCACCCCTGACACACATATACATTGAGAATTCAAACTCAATTATTTTTTCACTTTCTTTTTTCCTTGTAACAGTTGCTAAAATTGACATAATATACTAATAACCTTGACATAATATACCAATAACCATAAGTGTTGTAGTAGCCGCGAAGTCTATGCAATCAGTGTTTATCACTATTAAAGTTGTTAACCCGATTCCCATCCAGAGCAAAGTTTGCACGATCCAATTTCAAGATTAGTCATACAGTTAGTCATTCACGTGCGGCATATCAGTGTTTTTCTCCAGGTACTCCAGATTCCTCCACTAATAAAAGTTACCACCACGATAAAGCTAAAATATTATCAAAAGTGATGTTAAGACCCATCACACCAATCCTTTTTCGGCTTTGTTTATAGGCTGTAAACATCTGGCCTCCTTTTCTGGTTATTCTTACTACCGGAAATCGGCCATATAAGCATGAATATATAGTTAATATAATACAATTAATAGAACACGAACTTGACAATATCCTACTTACATATTGACCTGTTTTATATTAAATTTGAATTAGAGCCGTTTTATATTAAACAGGATCCTGTCTTATTCTCTGGAACTATGAAGATGAATCTGGACCCTTTTGAAGAGTTTTCAAACGATGAATTATGGAAAGCTTTAGAACATGCACATTTGAAGTCATTTGTGAGTGGACTGAATGATGGTCTTGAACACCAGTGTTCAGAAGGAGGTGACAATTTGAGGTATATATAGCTTTGCAAAATTACAGCTTAAATTGTTTGATTAAAACAAAATAGCTTTATAGAACGAAGTTCGAATAAAAGAGTTTGGATACACTCTCCTTATTGATCTAGGACCGTAGAAACGATTAATTGTTTTCTAGTCTTTGCCCTAATATCTACATATTTTTTTTTATATCTATTTCAAAATTAAAAAATATGCAAAGAAAATATTTGGGGCGGGGTTATTGTAATTACCCAAGATGCCTTAGTTGAACTTCATTTAAAATGCTCATTATCTCTTGCAAATTATCATTCAATGGAAGCAAAACAACAAAAGGAAACAAGCATACAAATATAAATATATACTGGTATAGTAATGTTATGTATAACTTAAGAAACAAAATATACAGCATTTATATATATATCTACTCCTCTAAGATATCAGGAATTATTGTCAAGGTGCTTCATTTATTTTGTCATTGCATTTGGTGTCTACACTTTTAATCGCTGATGGAATCCTGGTTTGTACGTTGCGAGGTACAACCCGACTTCAAAGGGTGGACGCCGGTTGTGTGGGACGAATCAAATATACAACTCGCCCTTAGCATATGAGGTTATTGAATGCCTCCTCCTTGAAGAATGTCACGTTCCTGTCTTGTAAAAGACAAATTGTAGCAGTTCTTCATATGTTTGCAAGGAGTGGTAGTTGATGTACCGTTTCAAGACAAAATTATCCGTCCCTAACATCTTTTTTGTAGCAATATATTTTCTTGCACATAGGCCCATCACATCACCACCTTTCCGTGTAATTTATTGCAATTGTTTTGCTTATGAATATAGCTGAAATACTGCTCACTTGATGTTAAGCAACAATACACTATTAATATTTATACCAATATAATTTTATATTTCAGCGTTGGACAGCGACAGTTGGTTTGTCTAGCCAGGGCATTGCTACGAAAAACAAAAATATTAATATTAGACGAGGCGACCGCTGCTGTAGATTTAGAAACTGATGAACTCATACAGAATACAATTAGAAGAGAATTTGATGACTGTACTATACTGACAATAGCCCATAGACTTAATACCATAATAGACTATACAAGGTATGTACATGTCATACGATAATCGATTATACAAGGTATTTTTACGTCAAATACGATAATCGATTATGCAAGGTATTTTTACGTCAAATACGATAATCTATTATGCAAGGTATTTTTATGTCAAATACGATAATCGATTGTATAAGGTATTTTTACGTCAAATACGATAATCGATTATACAAGGTATTTTTACGTCAAATACGATAATCGATTATGCAAGGTATACATGTGTCAGATGTGATAGTCGGTTATATATATATATTTCCCTTACGAGACAAGGTACACGCTTAGACACATGTTTTATGTCTATCTCTAGAGTTCCCTTACGAGACAAGGTAAGACATTGACTATTGAAGCTATATGTATATATAGCAGATGTAGTCGAGGGCGCTGGTCATAAGGCTATGCGATTGGTGCTGCAGTACATCAATGGTGTGATTTCAAATCCCGTGGAGGGAAGAACAAAAATTTGTCAGCTCAAAGATCTAATTCTAACACTGTTGGGTTATATTTTCAGACGTATCTCTATATATATATATTTATGGTACCAAGATCGATTTAAGTGAGTGAGTGATTGTTGTGTAACTTCAAGTGTTCATTGTTTTAGCTATAATATCATGGTGAGAATCAGTTATTCCAGAAGCGTGTCGTGCACACACAATTCGATATCTACGTTTTTGTTAAATGATGATGACAAAATAACACGCCGAGTTGATGATGCTAGCTCACTAAGACAACAGTCCTTATGTAGACATGCTGCACCAATCGAACATATCATTCCGTCTCTGAGCTAACCAATGTTTGCTCATCTTCTTGAATCGTGTGTGATTAGTGGGGAAGCAGCAATCAGTTAAATCGTGGTAGTCAGTTTTATTGGTGGAGGAAACCGGTGTACCCGGAGAAAGAAAACCACCGACCTGTCACAAGTCACGGACAAACTTTATTACATACTGTTGTATCGAGTACACCTCGCCTGAGTGGGATTCGAACTCACAACGTTAGTGGTAATAGGTACTGATTGCATAGTTAGTTTTAAATCAAACTACCACGATGGTCCCGGGTGTGCAATAGAATATTTGTCTATATATAAACAAAGTAAATATATTTAGATTCATTTCTGTGAGTTGATATGATTATTATGACCACAGTTCAATCTTAAAATAAAGTCAGCGGAAATTGATATATCAGAATGGAAGCAATAAGCAGGCATATATTTTTGTTTCATCACGAAGGTCGTTATTTTCGTAAAATACTAATTAAGATTATGAAGTGTATGAATGTTTGCTCTTATTTTATATTTACATGGAGTCATGTATTTGTATGTATAAACTTTCTTTTTTTCCTGTGTAGAATTTTGGTGCTTGATGCTGGATTAATAAAAGAGTTTGATACGCCATCAAATCTATTAGCGGATTCTACCGGTGTATTTTATAGTTTGGCCAAGGATGCGGGGCTAGTTGGACGGTAATGCATTTCAGTTTGCAAACAGTATTTATTATGACAATATATGTGTGGTGTCCTGATAGATGATATCCAGATATACATCAATATTTTCTTCTATTATGATATTTTCATCTGTAGTGCAGAAAACGAAAAAGCAAATTCAAGAATGGAACACATATTTGATGAACGATAGTTGATAAATATCTGTAACCATGGCTTTAGCAGTTTGTGATACAAACATTGACGCCTTTCATAAAGTCATGACATATTTTATGAGTTTCTCTATTTTAGTTCAATTACTATCTTTTAGATAAATGTGTGTCTTAATTTTGTTAGTTTTCTTGGTTTTGTACATTTTAACATTCACACATTTTATGATTCACATTGTACACGTTTATTAAAAAGGAACTTTTTGACAATAAAAAAATAGAAGAAATAAAAACACCAACAATCACATTGTGAGTACCTATTTTCTAAAATATATTTTTGAGTCGTAGAATATTGGATATTTCGCTTGCCCACAGATTAATTCCCGACAAATCCCAAACATCAGGATACTAGTATTTATATTTCCATGAATCCTTACATTTTAATATAGATTTATATAGAAAAGCTTGATCGTATAGTCACTATACACAGCTGACCTGAGTTGATATGCTACCTTTTCAAAACAACTGTCGTCACTCTTGGCTTTCAACTAGTAAATGTTAGTGAAAACCAAACAGACAATCAAGGAATTGACAATCCAACATTGGGCACACAAGACACAGAACGAAGACAAACAAAACACACAAAAACAATACAACACAGAAAACCAAAAAGATGAGAAACATGGACCCCCACAAAAACCCTGTGTGAACCCAAGTCCTCGCAATGGGTAATCAGTTCCTGTTTCTTACAAGACACCCGCACCGCCGTGTTACTCGTATGTATAGTCAAGTGTGATAAAAGTCTTGTCGGGTTAGGGATTATGGTGTTCACGCCACTTTCAACAATATTTCAGTTAAATCATTGCGGTCAGTTTACTTGGTGGAGCAAACCGGAATACCAGGAGAAAACAACCGACATGCCTTGTCGATGATAGAGGAAAGAAAAAGTTTACGTAAAAAGGAAAATATCCATTTTCATTTGATACCGTATATGGATATTTTATAACGGTCAACCAGATCATGATGACGACCGTATAATTTCTGTAGTGGTGACTTAAGCATAGACGTTATGTCATTCATTAATAATGTTATGTTTAGCAAGTGTTTTTGTCTCTGCGGATTGTAATATTTTGTACTGTTCTCTCTTGGGTACTGAGGATATTTCCACAAAAATGCCGAGGACGTCCCCTAGGAATGACTTGCCAGTCCGCATTGATTCTGCAACCTGGGAATGTACACGAATGTGGTAGATCGATTTAAGTACAGGTAGGAACAAACCAAAGATTATAAAATTGATATATCCTGCTTCCTTGCTGAACATGTAGCAATAAGGTGTATAAGAAAGGACTTGTTGAAGCAGGGTCACGTGAGCGCAATATCCACATGTGAACTCCTGTTACAGTGAGCTAGCACTATAAAATCTAACTATATAAAGCATTTTGGCCTAATGTAAAGCAGACATCATCATCTAATCGAAAAATGAATTGTTCTCGCCATGATATAGATGAAAAAGGAGAGGCATGCTGATTTTCTGTTTGACCTCAATAGAGAGCACGCTTTCCAGCAGCCATGATATAGATGAAAAAGGAGAGGCATACTGATTTTCTGTTTGACCTCAATAGAGAGCATGCCTTCCAGCGATTTTGATTTTACATAATAGTGTTTTATATATAAACTATGTAATTAGTGATAAAGGTTAAAGATTTTTTGTTGAAACAGAAGATCCATTGATTGTTCAGAGTACGGTTGTTCGCCAATCAACATTCCGCGGGAACGTCAGATAAATTATATTATAATCGTATTTGCTTGTCATATGTACGGTGTCACAAAAATTAATTATATACAGATTAGTACATGGGCATTTCCATATTGGCCTGGTTATCATCCCGAGACCCCCATATTGGCCCGAGACGGAGTCTAGGTCCAATATGGGTCGAGGGATGATAACCAGGCCAATATGAAAATGCCCATGTATTAAACTATTTATTACATACTTCCGACATCTAGAAAAAAGACACTCATATCGGCCTGAGATGAAGTCGAGGCCCAATATGGAAATGATCTTGTAGTAATCCAATAACCGGTTATTTGTCCGGGGTGTGAAAATATGGACAGTTTACTTCCGGGCATATTGGTCATACAAAAATGCCTTTATTTGAACTAAGTATGTAATAAACGGTAATATTGCCCTGTAATAATCGACTCAGAAATTTCTTTGTATTGGTAGACAGAGTGAACACGATCAAAATGCTTAACATTAAAAGAAACAATGTATAACCAACGCATACAAAGACAAGTCATGTTAATAAAGTATATCCATTTATTGATAATAGAATTAAAAAAACAAAAATTACCCCTGCTATTTATTGTATAGTAATATCTTAGCATTTGGTCTGAAATCAAATATCCTTGTTATTGCCATCAATCATGAAAATCTATGAAAATGACAAAATGACGTTATACAACATCTTATAATGCCATACAACATTTGATTTAAAGAATTATGTGATTTTCGGAATGATTAAAAATATACTGACGTCATAATTACTTTCTAGACATTTTGCTGCAACTTGCATACATATAGTCTTTTCATGAATAAAATAAAGGCGAGTTACCCATAAGAGGGAACCCTGTATACAGCTGCAATCTACATAGACAAACAACTCCAGTAAAACAAATTTAGAAGAGAAAATATCAGACAGAATAAACTCTCACATAAACAAGGGAGTGATTTAAGATGCTTTTAAAAGTGCAGTATTTCATGCCCGATCATGGCACCTGTAGTGTACAGCAACGACACCGTCTTACGTAGTGGACATCATATTACACAATAGTAATATGAGGAAACACTAACACTAACCACAAACCTGATATATCTTACAACATAGTTAAAAATAAAATTAACAAAAGAAAAATAATCCGGCCATTCTCCCCACCGACAAGTAAAACTGTTCATGGGAGATTCACAAAACACAAATTCTGTTTAACGTTGTGCATACGTGAAAACCATACCGGACATCACAAACATAGACTGTTTTCATATATACCAATATACCAACCACGGATATAGCCATGACAGACAGCAGTAATAATACCATCGACTCGATTCATTTTCATTATTATCCTTCATCAAGGTATATGTAATCCAGCATCCTTGGTCATACCATAGAACATACTTGTAGTATCTTTTAACAGATTTGTAGGAGTATCGAACTCTTTTATTACACCTGCATCGAGTACCAAAATCCTGAGAAAAAAAGGTTTGAGAAAATAAGACATCACATCGATACAGTCATGGATTACAGACAGTCAATATGTTTCATATGAACATCATAGTGCAAATTATTCCCTTAGTTTCCTAAAATTCCAAATGAGTTTGCTTTTTCCTATTAAAAAGAAATTCTGAAAATTGCAGGACACAGTCAGAACAGACAAAAAAAAAACACGTTTTGAAAGGGGTGTAGATTGTTTCAGCTATTTTCATTGATTTTCAGTTATTTTATTTTCTATACAGAATCATCCCTGATACTATATGTTGCTATGGTATACAATCACATCAAATCTCTCTTATATTATCTATTATAGCAGTGCAGTAAATACATCATTCTAAGTCACTTAAAACATACCTTGTATAGTCTATTATGGTATTAAGTCTATGGGCTATTGTCAGTATCGTACAGTCATCAAATTCTCTTCTGATTGTATTCTGTATGAGTTCATCAGTTTCTAGATCTACAGCAGCTGTAGCCTCATCTAATACTAAGATCTTTGTTTTCCGTAACAAAGCCCTGGCTAGACAAACTAACTGTCTTTGACCAACACTGAAAATAAACGACCATTCGTTTGCTGTATTCTCAATTTCAAAATAGTGACTTCGTCTTTTGAAAACTTTGTTGGATGTTACGGAGTTGGTTATCCTGACACCAATAAGGTTAATTCACAGGATGCAGGCTTATTATTAAATATGCAGTATGGTAGACTGACATATCTATGTGAACTAAGGTCAATCTACCTCAGACGTAGGTAACCATAGTAACCATAGACGATTTTGGATATCATATTGGGATCCTCGGTTTGTCATTTAAATTATTTTGGTTTTACAATCTTTTGTCTTTGAACGTTCCTGATGAACGTTATTAAACGTACCTGATGAACGTTATTGAACGTACCTGATGAACGTTATTGAACGTACCTGATGAACGTTATTGAATGTACCCGATGAACGGTATTGAACGTACCTGATGAACGGTATTGAACGTACCCGATGAACGTTATTGAACGTACCTGATGAACGTTATTCGGGAAACGCGTCGTGTGCACTAAATTAAATATCTACATTTTCATTAAATGTAAAGAAATAAGGACATCAACAGATAGCCAGCGATACATTTATTTTAATAAATGATTGAACTAAAGTTTCTTCATTAAGTACATGTATCAGCACACGGATTCCAATTACATTTCATTTACATACATTAAATATATTTTTTTAAAGTTTTACTTTGGTTGTGGTAACGTCTGTAATACCTTGAAAACCTATTAGTCACCGTATCAATTGTCTCTATTTTATGCACTAAATATCTGAAAAATTTATCTACACCATATACTCAAAATTTGAGAGCACCTTTTGCCTTTGTACAGGTAAAATTCCTCCGGAATTCGGAGCACTCCAATTATGGATAAAATTATAAAACCTAACTTAACGGGCACATACTTAAAAAAATACATATTTACAGTTATGATCAAATATACGTAGTAGTTAAAAGGTCATCATTTTACCATTAAAAGTAAAGCAAAACGTGATTTATAGTTAATTAAAACCTGCTCATCACAATTAACTAATTATAAACAAAATTCGCTATAGCGGAAGTGATCTAAATATATTTTGTGCTTAATAAACTCGAATAAGAATATGCTCTGGGTGAAAGTTCGATATCCCACTGTATACTATAACTGAGTGGTCCTGTATGTTTAATAAATGTTCAGGATATTGAAAACAAATTTATGTACCTCAGATTTTCACCACCTTCAGAACATTGATAGTCAAGTCCGCCATCTAGTCCATTCACAAATGTTTTTAAATGCGCATGTTCCAATGCTTGCCATAATTCTCCTTTTGGAAATTCTTCAAATGGATCAAGATTCATTCTTATTGTGCCAGAAAACAACACTGGATCCTATTAAATAAAGAATAAGCTTCAAATCCTCTATATTAATTAAATTATTGGTTTGTTCTGTTTGAGAACAAAAAATCACTAAAACATTAAAGAAATTTAAGACTAGAGGCTGAACTGAGCATATATCGCGCACTTGGTCATTCATACATTTATATTCAATCAAGTCTAGATTGTGACAAAAACTATGGTAATCATTAACATTGTAATATCAGACATTTAGCACTCTGATATTATGACCTTTCTTACCTTCGACTGGCTGATATCAAGAACACATCCTTACAGAATAAGAATAAATCATACATCAATCAATAATCAGCAGACCATATCAACAGAATACAAGATCGAGGTCGCCAAAAAAACGCTTAAACATTGATTGTCATTCATTCTACCAATACAAACAAAACGAACAACTATCTTATATTTTAAATCATAAAACACAAAAACGACCATGACATATACCGATGCAAATTTAGATTCTGGCTTGGAACAGACACAATAATGTGACGGCGCTAAGCCACATTTGTTTTCCAGTATAAACTAGAACTAATTGATTCATAACCTCATATCATTTGTTTCATATGAACATCATAGAGCAAATTATTGTCTATGTTTCTTAAGATTCCAAATGAGTGAGCGAGTGTTGTTTAATGCCAAAAATGAGCAATTTGTGAGGTATTTCAAGGCGGGAACAAGTTACACTCAATCAGATGATAATGATGTCTGTTTTGTACTAGACCAACTCGGTTAGTTGGATTTTTATAAGTGCTAGTTCACTGAAACAACAGTCAGTGGGTAGACATGTCGCTACCTCACTGAAACAAGTCAGTGGGTAGAAATGTCGTTAGCTCACTGAAACAAGTCAGTGGGTAAACATGTCGCTAGCTCACTGAAACAACAGTCAGTGGGTAGACATGTCGCTAGCTCAATGAAACAACAGTCAGTGGGTAGACATGTCGCTAGCTCACTGAAACAACAGTCAGTGGGTAGAAATGTCGCTAGCTCACTGAATCAACAGTCAGTGGGTAGACATGTCGCTATCTCACTGAAACAACAGTCAGTGGGTAGAAATGTCGCTAGCTCACTGAAACAACAGTCAGTGGGTAGACATGTCGCTAGCTCACTGAAACAACAGTCAGTGGGTAGACATGTTGCTAGCTCACTGAAACAACAGTCAGTGGGTAGACATGTTGCTATCTCACTGAAACAACAGTCAGTGGGTAGACATGTCGCTAGCTCACTGAAACAACAGTCAGTGGGTAGACATGTCGCTATCTCACTGAAACAACAGTCAGTGGGTAGACATGTCGCTAGCTCACTGAAACAACAGTCAGTGGGTAGACATGTCGCTAGCTCACTGAAACAACAGTCAGTGGGTAGACATGTCGCTAGCTCACTGAAACAACAGTCAGTGGGTAGACATGTCGCTCTCAGAGGCCGTCGTGGTTGTGATCGAATGGTAGGTGGATTTACAACTTCCTATGCAATCTGTGCCTATTACCGCTAAAGTTGTGAGTTCGAATCTTGCTCATAGCGAGGTATACTCGATACAGCATTATGGGATAAAGTTTATCAGTGACTTGCGGCACATCGGTGGTTTTCTCCGGTTTCCTCCACCAATAATACTGACCGCCACGATATAACTGAAATATTGTTGAAAGTGGCGTTTAGCTTAGCATAATAACTATAACTCCCCTTACCCCCTACCATGTCACACCACTCGGCAACATTATCCTGATTCTGAGACATCCAGCGTTTGCTCTTTCTCCTTTATTCTACGTGTTTAGCGGAGATGTAACAGATATACAAGATTAAAATACCTGTGGTATAATGGTGATATTTGATCTGAGGTCATGTAGTCCGATTGTCGATATATCGATTCCATCGACGATGATACTTCCTGCTGCTGGTTCGATTATTCTAAGCAACCCTCGTGTTAAAGAAGATTTCCCAGCACCTGTTCTGCCAACGATGCCAATCTGTAACCAATTTTAAAAGAAATGATCGAAAAGTTTTGTTTTATTAATATTCATTACTTTAAAAAAAAAAGTCACATATAAATAAAATGCGAATGGTTTCAGCTTTACGAGAGGCGGTGTGGCCGTGATAGTATGGTAGGTGCATTTGCAACTACCTATGCAATCGGTGTATATCACTACTGATGTTGTGAGTTCGATTCCCGCTCAGGGCGAGGTGTACAACGTTATGTGATAAAGTTTGTCAGTGACTTGCGGAAGGTCGGTGGTTTCCTCGATGAATACAACTGACCGACACGATATAACTGAAATATTGTTGAAAGTGGCGTTAAACACCATAAAACCAACCAAACAGTTTTACGATTTAGTATATCGAATGTGCAGTATTAATAAACGTGTTCTGACGTACACATTTACATATAAAATGTATCACGCTTAAGATAATTTGCAGCAGCCGCTAATGAACAATTGTTGTCTATGATTGGTCGTTGGTGGCGCTTTCCAAAGCAAATATTTCCGACCCAAATTAATTCTCTACTTTTTACTATAGCAACAAACTCCATACGATAATAGGCCTATGCAGTCACCCTGTTCAGGATTACCATACAGTCATTCCATTTCAACATAAACGCAGTACAAAACAAGCCAAGCATGAGACTAAAAACAAGCAAAAAGCAACTAAAATAAAGAAATTTAGACATTTAGTAATTTCCATAGAAATTATTTAAAACCATTTAAAGAATAAAAAAATTGAAAATTTTCATAAAAATTTAAAAAGAAAGACATAGCATTACTAATAATCAAGAGATCTAACATATTTATAAAAAACAAAAAAAAAACATTGATCGTGAATCGGAAGCAAATTCTTTCGAAACAAGTACTTTCAAACAAAGGCTGTCAGTAGAAATACTTAAATTGAGGCAAGAAAAATAAATTAGGTTTTTTATTTACAAGCAGAGCAACGGCAGTCCATGACTGAACAAGGCTCCTAAAATGTGCGAAACTATTTTCAGTCCTGAAGTTGTCTGGTAAGCTATTCCACAGAGAAGCTGCTGCAAAACGGAATGATCTCTTACCGTATGTTGCAGTCCTTACCTGTGGTACATCCAAGATATTTCTGTATGTAAAGTAATATTTAGAATTTTTAGTATGGAGTAAATTTTGTAAACATACAGGAGCCAAATTGTGTAGAATTTTGTAAGTCTCAAGTGCCATTGTCCTGATACGTCTCACTTGTACGGTTCTCCTCCCTCAGACATAGGTGACCGTAGCCGATTTTGGTTTACGTGCTTCAAAAGACTTTTAAATTATTTAGCTTCCCAATCCTGTCTATTTTGAGCGTACCTGATGACTAGTATTCCAGAAACGCATCGTGCGCACTAAATTTGATATCTACGTTTTCATTTTTATTATTTTTTATTATGATTACTCTTGTTCATTGGTAATTGTGTAATTTTCAACCTTATGTTTTGAGTGAGTGAGTGATTGTTGTTTAACGCCAATTCAGCACATTTTCAGCTATATCATGGCGAGAACATGTTAATTTTCAATGAGATGATGATGAGATCCGCTTTGTTCTAGGCCAACACGCTGAGTTGGATTTTAATAGCCCTAGCTCACTGAAACAACAGTCCGCGGATAGACATTTCGCCCAACTCGGACACATTATTATGATTCGGAGCCAACCAGTCTTTGCTCTAACTCTTTAATGTTGTGTACTTAGTGGAGAAGCAAAAAATACCAATTTTATTGTCTTTTGTTTGACCCGACCGGGGCTCGAACTCACAATCTAGCACACTCGAGGCGAGAACGCTATCCATGGATGCGGTTCCGTATGTTTTGATAGTTGTAAACAAATTGACTAAATTAAATATATATTCTAACATGACGTCCTTCTTTCACTATGTAGACACAAACAACTATTTACCGATGGTATAATCTCATTCGCACATGCGCCGGTGAATGCGACTGACTTTTCCATTGGCAGCATAAATTGTGTGCGACATTTTCCGCAAACGTAAATATAAATTACCGTCTTCCAATCAAAGTATACTACCGTATTTGTACTTTTAGACATATCAGAAGCGAAATAAATCATTACTAATATCCGCCAATCCATGTTAAAACTCAAAGCACATTCTGGCTTCCATGATTTATTTCTTAATTATTGTATACTGGATACCATAAGAAAAATGTTAATTGGTCGTTTTTCTTACTGGTGATTAAAGTAATTGTTGGTAATACATATTCTACCTCATAATACAACAACTATTGATATAATATGTTTTATGCTGTCAATAACCTGAAATATTATTGGTGGTTTATGACTGTAATCGAGAGAGATTAGTCAAAAGAGATCAAACAACTCCGTTCCATTGTAAACAGGAACAGAATAACAGTCATAATAATATATCATTGATGGGAATGTAACATTACGAAAGTGAGTTTTATATGAAATATCAGATTTATTCCACTGAGACATACCGGTGATTCACAGCCAATTATATAATAACACCCATTAATGTATTTGGATTCGGTATTCTCCATCATTCGTCTGTCATTCCCACTACTGATATATTCATATTAAAAATGATTTTGGCATACCTTTTCACGTGGGTTTAGAGTACATGTTATTCCTTTAAGAACAAAATCAAGACCCTCTCTATAACGGACACCATAATCTCTAAACTCCACACAACCTTCTGATGGCCATGTTTTCTTTGGTTTCTTCTCTTGTATGACCCACTGAGCCTGTCAATAGTAATTATATAAAAATAAAATATATAATAAATATTTCCAATTATTATGTAATTGGGGCGGTGTATTACGACATGTATGATATTTTACCTTTGTGGTGTTTCCAATGAGCTAAATTGGGAGGATTGTGAAATTGTGTTTCCTTATTTCCTTATTCCAAACAAAATATAGTATATGTTATAATATTTAACACATTATTTTGATTATATATGTTTAAAAAACACCATCAAGAGTACACCCGTTATCTTCCATCTGGGGACGAGATGGGCAGTTCTTTTGGTTGATTTCTTGAAATCCTCCCCAACACACAGTTTTGGAGACTGACATTTGGCCGAGGTGTGATTTAATTTCAAATATTTTATTTTATTTTCTCTCCATCACGTTTTACGCAATAATTAATTCAATTTCAGTGGGGTACTCAATCTTTAGTTTTCTGTGTAGTGTTTTGTAGATCATTGTTGTCCGTTTTCATTTGGCCATTTTATTGTCTGACCTTCTTCGATTTACGGCTTCTGATAACCCTTTTAATTTGGTATCTTCAAACTTGGCTTATTAGAACTAACAAAAACACTACCTTACTTGAAGTATGTAATTAATTCATACACAAATGAATGCAAAATGAAATAAAAAAAAAAACATCACCTCTGTTGACGTTTCAGTATATTCCTTTATTCTTTCTACGGCTATAGTGTTGTTTTCAGCTTCATTTGTCATATACACTAGTCTATGTAAAATGCCAACAATCTGAGGAAAAATAAAAAGCAGTTATACGACAAGGCAAAAATTATGGATTTAATATCGAATAAAAGTTTCGTTTTTTTTCTCATCAAAATCAATTTGACTGAAATAAAATAGAAGATACCCTACTGATCTAAGTCTTTAAGTTGAAGTCATCACTACGAAAGTTCCACTATGACTTGGTTAATTGTTTCGTAATATATGTGACCACGAACATGATCCGTTTGTCGTAATCACCCTTGGTTTTAGTAAAGTTCGTATTTCTCAAGCATTAGTTTTCTGTGTAGTGTTTTGTAGATCATTGTTTGTGTTATTTTTCTTTTTACCATTGTATTGTCTGTCCTGCGGTTTACTTCCATCTTCAACCTTTCTTAGCGCTACAACGTTTTTCTGGATTAACCTTCATCAGATACACTCAACTTAAATAAGATTGGAAAAGCCAACTAATTTAATATCTTTGAGGTCAAGAAAACAAAATGGTCTAAATAGAATAGTCAAATAGGCTAAGGGCGCTTAGAGGGTTTAGAACATTAGTTTTAAGAATAATTACATTATTTGGGGACTGTATATTTCAATAATAAATATATCCATTAAACCACGTCAGTGTCGAAACACTGACTATTGAGTGATTGACACTTTACCCTCGGAGACTTAATAGTCCACCCGAGAGATATATGTCCAGTGATAGTAATAAAACATAGATATCATAAAAAGCTTAAAGGTAATTTATATACATATCCACCAGAGTTCACGAAATTCACCAATCCAGTCAGGCATGACCAGCAAAATTTGGGCAGATTTTGCTAAGGAAAGGACTGACACAAGATTGGTATTTCACAATAGAAAATTATTGAGGACCGACATTTTCACTAGGGCCACCAAACACATATACAATTTCATGAACCCTGGCCCACAGAACTAAATGTTTATAACCAATACTTACACTCTGTGCATACATCATTGTTAATCCGATTTGTCCTGGTGAAATGTCGTCCATATTACTGATGGCAAATAAACTGGCACAGAATACTACTAAACCACCTAACGACGACAGTCTTAAATTCAACCACCTGTAATAATGATGTTAAGATCATATGCTGTATGGATGAGTGAATTGTTGTTAAACGCTAAATGAACTTTATTTTAAAGTGTCGTTATATCTCACAACACAAACTAGTTAATTTGTGATGAGCTGATGAAGTCTGCTGTCAACTAGAACAACTCGCGAGCTGATGAAGTCTGCTGTCTACTAGAACAATTCGCAAGATGATGAAGTCTGCTGTCTACTAGAACAATTCGCAAGATGATGAAGTCTGCTGTCTACTAGAACAATTCGCAAGATGATGAAGTCTGCTGTCTACTAGAACAACTCGCGAGCTGCTGAAGTCTGCTGTCTACTAAAACAACTCGCGAGCTGATGAAGTCTGCTGTCTACTAGAGCAATTCGCAAGATGATGAAGTCTGCTGTCTACTAGAACAACTCGCGAGATGATGAAGTCTGCTGTCTACTAGAACAACTCGCGAGCTGATGAAGTCTGCTGTCTACTAGAACAAGTTCGCAAGATGATGAAGTCTGCTGTCTACTAGAACAATTCGCAAGATGATGAAGTCTGCTGTCTACTAGAACAACTCGCGAGCTGATGAAGTCTGCTGTCTACTAGAACAATTCGCAAGATGATGAAGTCTGCTGTCTACTAGAACAATTCGCAAGATGATGAAGTCTGCTGTCTACTAGAACAATTCGCAAGATGATGAAGTCTGCTGTCTACTAAAACAATTCGCAAGATGATGAAGTCTGCTGTCTACTAGAACAATTCGCAAGATGATGAAGTCTGCTGTCTACTAGAACAACTCGCGAGCTGATGAAGTCTGCTGTCTACTAGAACAACTCGCGAGCTGATGAAGTCTGCTGTCTACTAGAACAATTCGCAAGATGATGAAGTCTGCTGTCTACTAGAGCAATTCGCAAGATGATGAAGTCTGCTGTCTACTAGAACAACTCGCGAGATGATGAAGTCTGCTGTCTACTAGAACAACTCGCGAGCTGATGAAGTCTGCTGTCTACTAGAACAAGTTCGCAAGATGATGAAGTCTGCTGTCTACTAGAACAATTCGCAAGATGATGAAGTCTGCTGTCTACTAGAACAACTCGCGAGCTGATGAAGTCTGCTGTCTACTAGAACAATTCGCAAGATGATGAAGTCTGCTGTCTACTAGAACAATTCGCAAGATGATGAAGTCTGCTGTCTACTAGAACAATTCGCAAGATGATGAAGTCTGCTGTCTACTAAAACAATTCGCAAGATGATGAAGTCTGCTGTCTACTAGAACAATTCGCAAGATGATGAAGTCTGCTGTCTACTAGAACAACTCGCGAGCTGATGAAGTCTGCTGTCTACTAGAACAACTCGCGAGCTGATGAAGTCTGCTGTCTACTAGAACAATTCGCAAGATGATGAAGTCTGCTGTCTACTAGAACAACTCGCGAGCTGATGAAGTCTGCTGTCTACTAGAACAATTCGCAAGATGATGAAGTCTGCTGTCTACTAGAACAACTCGCGAGCTGATGAAGTCTGCTGTCTACTAGAACAACTCACTCGGTTGGATTTGTTCTTACTCATTCATGCGGTGTGTGCAGCGGAGAAGCAGCAAATGCTTTGTGTTAGTCTTTGGTTTAACTCGGCCCTGGATATAATCTATTGCACCCTACGCATGTGCGTTAAGCGGTAAGCACATTTAACTATGCACATTAAGATGCATTGCTCCATTATCAGAATATGTGGCATCAACGTGGTTGTAACGAAGAATAGACAATTGTGACAAATACAATACACATATCTCCATTAGGTAAATAATTTTCTCTTGTTTGGAAAAAGTGAAGTTATATGTGCTTAAAATACAACTTGCAGCAGTACTATCGTGTTAGGGAGAGATTGCTGACCAACACTGTTTAAACCTTTATCACTCAGTCACTCAATAAATGAAAAAAAACTCAACGTATACACCTCTTCACTGCTATTTTACCCTGTAACATATCATAGCGTTTTATAATGTTAACATTGTGTTCTCCATTAAAAGAATGAAGTGCATTGTTTTTGGACTTCTGTACACAACGCTATCCTGGTTGATTACAAAAGATGTAGATAATAAAAGTTAGAGAATAAGGGCAATTAAAACAGGAACAATCCAGAGAAACTGGCAACAAAGGTCACACAAGACGAAGAAAAAAAAACTAAAAACACAACACATTATGCGTTGGATACCACTATGCACAAACAAACACAATAGCCAATGAGCCAGTAACAACCGAGGGTAGCATCTTTAAATATTTTGGTGTAGTCCATGGTGTACCATATTCAGAGGCTGAATTAGTGTGGTGTTTTACACTGGCAATAAACACAGGTTTCCATTTGTGTGCCTTTTGGTGTAAATCTTGTTACGGTCGAACTAAGTCAACTCGAACTCGTGTACGTCGTTTCATTTGATAGCTCGAAATAACACGCACAAATAAATAAAAAACTTTAAGCTAAACATATCAGGGATAATCTTACAAATCGATCACTTCGAGCTTAAACGCAAGACGTACAAATAGCATGTAGATGAGATGCATCAACAGACTCATATATTTGTCTCCTTTTCAATTTACTAATCGATATAGAGACAGAACATATGTATCCATCTAATGTCAGCAATGATTCAATTTTAAAATGTATAATGATATCAGTCGCTGTCTGACGAACGCATTTACCAGTTATCCGAATTTTATTTACGTTTCAGGGACAGGATTTGTCAATATCTTGTATAAATTGGTCAATCATGTTAATATATCGTGCTTTCTCGTTTAAAGTTCTTACTGAAATAATAATACATGAGATTTTGACCTAAATGCTGATCATATGTATTATTGTATTATATTGTATGCATTATTTGGGTCTGTTTGAAAATAAGGAAGAGTAACACATTATCATTTCGATATATTCAAATTGACATTCTTCTGGTAGACTAATACCATATCATTCAGCATAATGGTGCTATTTTACATATACACGTACCTCTCTGACGTAATCAATATATGATGACATGTGTTGACTTCGTCACATCGATGAGATATTTCTGAGATGAATCGGTTCTGCTGCTGATAAGCTCTAATGGTTGATGTTCCGCTTATAGTTTCGTGGAAATGTGAGAATATTGGAGATCTTGCTGCTGATTCCAATCTTCGTAACTGTCTAGATACTTTTACAAATAGTCGCTGCAAAAGATAGATTATTTCTTTGCACTAATAGACACAAATAATAAAACCTGCTTATTTCAATATCAAATTGACCAAATTCATAAGCTGAAACATTATGGGATCACAGGAAAAACAAATAAGTGGATTAAGAACTTCCTCAGTGACAGGACTGTCAGTAGTAGTGGAGGGTGAAACATCGACTTCCATACCCGTAGAGTCCGGAGTACCTCAAGGATCCGTCCTAGGGCCTAGCTTGTTTTTATTTTATATAAATGACATGCCAGACGGGATTCAATCAACAGTGCGATTGCTTCCTGACGATAGCATTGCATGTGTCACAATATCACCAGATGCAGATGCAGCAAACCTTCAACAGGACCTTGACAAAATGGCTGAATGGGAATCAAAAATGGCTCATGAAATTCCATCCAGAGAAATGTAATGTACTCACCATCTCCAAAAAGCGAAGTCCATCTAAGAACAATTACACTCTACATGAACATATCCTCGAACATGATACATCAGCAAAATACCTGGGATGTACCATTTCATCAGACCTCAAATGGGGTAAACATATAAGCACCATCTGCTCTAAAGCCAACAACACCATCAGTTTTCTTAAAAGGAGCATAAACATCTCCAACAAATCGATCAAAGAAAAAGCGTACGTGTCCCTCGTAAGACCTACCCTGGAATATGCCAGCTCTGTATGGGACCCATATCAACACAATGACATCCATCGATTGGAGATGGTTCAAAGAAGGGCTGCACGATATGTTACTAACCGATACCACAACACCTCATCGGTTAGTAGCATGATTGAGCAACTAGAATGGACTACCTTAGAGGAACGAAGAAAACATAGTAGATTACTGATGATGTATAAGCTGAAAAACAACATCGTACGAGTTGATGCATCAAGCAAGCTTATACCAAATGAACGGCCCTCCAGAAACAACAACGAGCAGGCATTGCGCATTCCATCATGCAAGACCACAGCTCGTATGGATTCGTTCTATCCTAGAACGATCAAGGAATGGAACACCTTGCCTAACTGTACTGTCTCTGCCTCGAGTCCTGAATCCTTCAATGCTCAGCTCCGTCATTAAACTTAAATGACACTGTTTTTATTTGCACTGTATATAAATTTCACTTTATTGCGTCTAAATATGTTCAAGTTTTAATGCGCACACCAAAAAGTGGCAGAATAGTCAACCAGTTGACGGTGGCCATTAAATGGAAGAAGAAGAATTGCTTGTAGAAGCCTTTCTCTTCCAATGAAATTATTTTTGGAAAAGGGCGGTTGTAAATATAAATAAGCAGGACAGTCTAAAATTGAATAATTTTTTTTTTTTTATTAAATGCTGATTCGAGTTGGTTCAATTTGATTGGTTAATTATAAGTCATTTAATATTTGCTTTATACAATTGAGCCTGGAACCAATACTAAATTATTGGTATTAATATGTGTTCATTCATCGTGTTCAGAGATAACATTTTCCATCTTAAAAGCACCAAAAATAAAATTTTTGTCACGAAAAATTACTATTGTTTAGACTTGCAAATAGTAGCAATTTACCTTTTCAGAAATTGATTCATAATGGGAGATTTGTTCTTTTTAGTGCATCAAAATTTAATTAATGACAGAACAGTGTTTTAACCAATGAAATCTAATTAATCTATTCATTTCTGAATTAAAATGTAGATATCTAATTTATTGCACACTACATTTATCATGTATTTAAAGTCAAAAGATTGGAAAGTCAAAAAATTAATAGTCTTTGGTAAGAAACCCTATATAATGTACAATGATAGAACTTACCTGTATATAAATATAAAACATCAATATTGGAACTATCGGGAAAACAGAACGTGGTGATCCGGCACAAACAACCAGCACATTAAATACAGCGAAAATTACAAATTGCATAGCATTTCTAAAATTCTGCAGCAAAACGTCATCAACAGTTTGAATATCTTTTGTGAATCGATTTAAAATTCGTCCTACTGGTGTTGTTTCAAAAAAAATCATTGGTGACCTTAGAATATTCTTGAGCATATCTAAGTGAAGTCTACTGGCCGTCTTGTAAATTGCAATGTGAAGGACACATTCAGATCCAAAAACTGCAACTCCTATTACAAAATCAATAAGCTACAGTTAAACCAAGTTATCCTCCAACTCAAACAAATCGTTGTCTTAGATAATTCGAAGCGAGGAAATAATGAAATAATGTAATAATAATTACACTATACATATATTACAAAGCTCGAATACTCCAATATTTACTGATCTCTTCTGGATCGTCATTGTGGCATTTAAACTGCATATTAAAATAAAGGAACAACACGCGTTTAAAACAAATACAGCGTCCTCTAAGTATGTCACATGAAAACATATTGCAAAATAACAATAATTTATTACATGACATTGATGATTTAATTAGAAAATGTTTGCTTTGTTGTTTTTTGTGCTTGTTTTGTTTTTTTGCCACATGAAGATTCCCAGATAATTGCTGATATTACCCCGAAATACAAGTTCAACAACAAAAACCTAGATTACACAATAATAATAAATATGCTGCATACTGTTTCTTTTTCACTCTTTCACCTCTGTTAACGATATTGTGCACTACTATTGAGGGTGGCTTTGATCTCGCGGTTGAAGGTATTGAGTTTTTGTTAGAACCACAATCTATTTTACTTATAATGTATTGATGCACACAGTGCGACTCTGGATGTGTTCGTTCGATGAGTTTCTGGGAGGGGGGTGGTATCGCTCTCCGTAGCCAATGACATGGAGCCGAAAATGTATGAAGGTATCACTAAGTAGCAATTATTCAATAAATAGCTAAACAAACCAACAGACTGCTAAAACGTATACCTTGGAATAACCCGTGGAGGGCATACATTCCTAATCTCCTATGTGTCAGTTCGTCTTTATTTGTTTCATTTGCAATGATTGCATTGTCGTTTGTCCACTTACTCAACCAGACGTCAGATGATAACTGGACAAGCTTATTGATTATAATAAATACAACGATCAGTATGGTTGTCTGTAGACCAACAGCCTTGGCGTAAGTCACGAAGACCTCGAATTTAACCTGAAATGTAGACAATAGATACTGTTATTGTTATCATTACGCCAATATCCTGGCTAAGTTATCAACATGTTGGCTTTCACTTGATCAAAATATGACCTGTTTAAACTAGTTGTCCTAAAGACATTAACCTAGACTAAATCATTAACGCGATGACTTTTATGTGATGAAAATATATAACGACGCATGACTTACCACCGAATATGACTCATCTATGGATTGTTATCACGGTTATCACGAGAAACACGACGGGTGCAGTGGTTGTGCTGGAGCTGTCTACCCTTCTGGGACAGCCATATTATAGTTGGGTTCGTGTTTTCTATTTCAAAGAGTAGGTTTTTACCTATCATTCATGCCATTAACAAAGGGCCACTGTTGCAGTGATCGTATATATATATATATAGTATTTAGATATATATAAACCTCGATAATTAGTAACATTCACCGCTAAAGATTATGTGTTATATTTCCGACCATGGCGAGACGTACTCGATTAAAATTTCACATGCAAAAGTTTGTCAGTTACTTGTTTTAGGTCTGTAGATTTCTCCTATTATTCCTGTTTCCTCCACTAATAAAATTAACTTTCACCATACCAGTGAAACAAGGCGCTATAAACGACCTTCAATCCCCAAAATATTATTCTTATGCAGATAGCTGAGGTACTGTAATTATCTGTGAAAATAGATTTTACTGAATGTAACGGCTTTTTGAGATTTTAAACTTTTGCGTCAAATGTTTTGTTTGAACAGAGTTCAGCTGCTGACTTTTACAGTTACTCAAACAAGGCTACGTTGCTCCTAGGTTGAAATCAGAGCTACACAAATTTCACGGGCTTCTGTGAAGATACAGGAACTGCTTGTCCTTCGCGAGCCCCTGGTTTCAACCTGGTATTTTGCTGTTGTCCGTATTCCACATCTTTTAGTTTTCTGTGTCCATCCACTCCCTATATATATATATACATACCCTTCCAACTTGCACGGTTTCATCTTGAATTAATTTATTTCCTTTCCGCGTTGTGGATTGGTCAAACTCTGCACGTTCTGAAGAGGACTCCAACGATTTCTTCTTCTTCATTTGACCCTTGATCTCTGGTTTATCTGATATTTCTGATAGTTGCCTATAATGATAAAACAGAACTATGCAATTTTGAAGTTCATATCTTCGAAGACCAAAACAGTGAAATATGAATTTAGTTTGATAATGTTACCAACACATCTGGTAACTCTTAGAAAGACATTTTATATTGGTCTTACCTCATTGTTTCTAATTTCTGGAAAAATATCTTTTTACTAGAATTTAACCGAACCTGCACAGACTATATATTGTTTGTTTATGTATGTTTGGCCATAAGATATATTATTGTCAATACGACGAATTGGATTCTCATTAACAGAATTATTCCCGGCACAGTGTTTTTTTTTCTTGTTCAAATATTATTTTAGTGCATCATTTCTGTATTGAACTTTTACAGATGTTTTTTTTCACCCCCAAAAGTTGGAAACCAAATACTTATTAGCAAAAATTTAGGGAGAAAAAAAACCAAAACTCCAAACCTACAGGCAATTCTAGGTACATTTCCAATTTATTTCTAATATTCAAGGTCTGTATATTTTTTTTATTAACATCATTTTATTTTATGCCAGCAACTATTGGACTATTAGTATCACACGCGTTAAATATAATCTATAATCTACCGATCATAGAATGAAGTTGCCAAAATGAAAACAAACTTAAGTCCTGGCAGGCAATCTTTCAGTGAAATTTTATTACTCATGATCTATGGATTAATCTATCCAGCAGTTACCATGACAAAGACGACAAATGTGAGAGAAACAAATAGTGGCGGGATATTTAGATATACATATCTAACAAATCATTAAGTTTCACAACGTGTCTGCAAAACATGTCGGGTAAATTCTCTTGTAGGAAAAAGGAAACAAAAAGAAACGGATCAAAACATTATGTCTCCAATCTTCTAGTGGGGGCCTTAAATGTGGAGCTGTGGCAGTTAAATTGACAATTTCATTATGACCATTACTCTACCTATATACTTACCGCTTCAGTTCTGATTTATCTTTGTTATTGATCTGCGATACAAACTCTTCTGTCATTACCAGAGCTGGAACATAAATAAATGTTTTCATTTGCAGTACTAATATATATCTTCTGCTTGGCGCCGTAAAATCTGATTCAACCAACCATTTCTTTGGAAATGCCTGTACCAAATCAGGGTCATTACGGTTTTCCCAGTTTTCCGGTTGTTGACGACTGATTTTGTCTGTTTATATACTTATGAGTTTTGACTTTCCATTTGGAAGATTGTTCGGAGTTCGGTAATTTTGTTATTACCCTTATTTACAATTGTAAAGAACAGAAATAGTACGATTAAATGATATCACTGTATTTTTGTCAACTACTATTTTTGTTCTGAACTAAACTACTGTCTTGTTTATTTTACTAACTACTATTATTTTTCTGAGCTAAACTACTGTCTTGTTAATTTTACTAACTACTATTATTTTTCTGAACTAACCTACTGTCTTGTTTATTTTACTAACTACTATTATTTTTCTGAGCTAAACTACTGTCTTGTTTATTTTACGAACTACTATTATTTTTCTGAGCTAAACTACTGTCTTGTTTATTTTACTAACTACTATTATTTTTCTGAGCTAAACTACTGTCTTGTTTATTTTACTAACTACTATTATTTTTCTGAGCTAAACTACTGTCTTGTTTATTTTACTAACTACTATTATTTTTCTGAACTAACCTACTGTCTTGTTTATTTTACTAACTACTATTATTTTTCTGAACTAACCTACTGTCTTGTTTATTTTACTAACTACTATTATTTTTCTGAGCTAAACTACTGTCTTGTTTATTTTACTAACTACTATATTTATTTACTACTAATATTTTTATTAACCAATAATACTGTTTTTTTTTCTTTTTTTAATTCCTAATTTTAACTCTACATTTCGTGGATATTTTACTCATGTAGAGCTGTTTTGTTTGTGTTTGTATATCTCCTGTTCTTGTCCTTGTCTTATGTATTTTTGGAGTATTTCTACTCGATCCACTTCTCTCACTGTATTACAACAAACCTTCTATTTCCTCTTTAGAGTTTCCACATCCTAGCTCATCTATCAGATAACTTTTAAGAAATTCTGCAAAAGCTCCATTACGTTCTAATAATTCTCTAAATGATCCAATCTCCCCAATTCGTCCGTCTATTACTGTGATGATTTTGTCAACCGTTGGTAAGAAACTGACTCCGTGTGTTACTAGAATCCGAGTCTGAAATTATTTGAATACATCTTTAAAAGAAACTTAAAAAGCTTATTCAGTATATCAATCTATAAAACAACATTTTTCAAACTTCAACACGGAAATTTAATTATATGTTGAACGCATCAGAGGAGAGGTATGGGTTCACTAGTTTAATGTCGCCACCTTTTTATTGTAGTACCTGCACCAAGATAGGAAGGTGAGCGGTCATATACATATCTGTTAAGGGTATCTATTTGGTCTTATTGAATGATATCTGTCGCCTAGATTTTAGAACTGTTCCGACAGTGATGTTTTTTTTTCATTTTGTACAAAAGACAAAAGCAAGGATAAATACTTTAATCACAATTTGCATCATTGTCACTTGAGTATTGATGTCAAACGGAACTCATGACACACTTGATTGTAGTAAATATCGTATTTGATTAGATATCTCTCCATACAAACAGAACCAATCAAACATGTACATGTATGCTAACTTATAAGCATATACACAATATGAAAGAGAGTCAAAGTTAATAATCTTTTTCTTCGTCTTGTGTACCCTATGTTGCCAGTTTCTCTGGATTGTTCATTTTTGATTGCCCTTTCTGTATTCTCTAACGTTTATTTGAATGTTATACACCTTTTGCCGACACATTCCATTGATCTCGCCAATGTTCGTCTTTTTCATTCTGTGATTGTTCTCACTTTTCAATCAATTTCATTTGTCAACATCTTTCTACAAGTCTCTTGTATATTTATATCTTACACAATTCCAGTGGCTATGGGATTTCTCTATCAAGCTTGTTATATAATTAAATTGCTCCCAAAACGTTACATTATTTGGCTTTCCATTCTTTCGATTTTGAGCATACCTGATGATGGTTATTCCAGAAACGCGTCGTGCGCACTAAATTTGATATCTACGTTTTTATTTATATTAAGATATGTACCTACCTTATTCCTAAGTAATCCATTAGGACCTATCACCTCTTCAAATATATGTTTTCCAACATGTGAGTCTACTGCACTTAGTGGGTCGTCAAGGAGATAGACGTCTGCATCTTGATAAACAGCACGTGCTAAGCTCACACGCTGTTTCTGTCCACCACTTAGGTTTATACCCTATCAATCAATATCTTAATGCATAATTAGTCTTGAAAAATAAGAAATCTTATGTGTCATATATATGTGTGTTAAGGGTATCACTTTTGTCTCAATGTACGTACGATAGGATTTCAACTTGGTATTATCTGTTTTTCATTTTATTTGTAACTAACAATAATAAGGGTAATAACAAAATTACTGAAGACCGAGCAATCTTCTAAAGGGAAAGGCAAAACTCATAAATTCACAAACAGACATAATCAGTCAACAATCGAGAAACTGGAAAAACGACAGATTTCATTTTGATAAAGGAGAATAAACTTGAATTTAATTAACATATCCCGGATTTTCAATTATACTGGTAAATGAAAAGAAAACTACAATAAATTGTTCTCAGTTCTTAAATGCCTCACCAGATAAGGTTTTGGATTTATTTGTTTCTATATTTCTTTTTCTTTTAATGTACACCTGTTTGGATGTTTCCATAGAGTTTTCGGAGAATGTAAAAACAAGTTTTCATCACACTCACTGGAATGGAGTGTGGACTTCATGTATACACATATATACAGACGTGCCACTTAAATGCGTCGACTTTTTCAGCTTTGAAATATAATGATTGGGTAGTTAATTTTCTGTCTTAATATATAAAAGTATACGTTTTTTTTCAGGTATGATAAACTATAACGAATTAATGGTTAATACTTCTTAAAACATCCAGCTTTTTAAAACAACATAACTTTGATGCAAAATAGTGTTCTTATATTCTATGTAAATTCATTATCATTAAACGACTTACCTTTTCACCTATTTCAGTTTTGTCACCCCCAGGAAGTATTTCGAGATCACTACGGAGTGCAGTAGCACCAATAATTCTATCATATTTCTTTTGTATTAAATCTTCACCAAACAGAATGTTCTTCTGCAGTGTTTCGTTCATTATCCAAGTTTGTTGTGCAACGTATGCTACAGACCCCTAAGTAGAAATACAACCAGTGCACTGAAGTGCATATCAACTGTATAATTATGTGAACAATTTATGTTAGTTCTCAACTTTAAATAAGTTTTTCAAATAATTTTAATAAATATGTATTTATTTAAAATGGGGGTGTCATTTGATCCAATGGCCTTTATCCATATATAGTCTTCTCGTTCAGAAATGGGATAAATATTTGATCTCACATTAGAGTGAGGTGTGTTCGACTTCCTCCTTAGTGAGATGTTAACAAAGTATGTATAATTGCACAGCTGCGTTCTAATGCTTTACCGGTATAATCAGTCACTATTTGTAAAAGATTGTGTATTTTGTTTTATTTCAACGTAAAACATGTATATAACACACCTGTGACAACTTACCTTAATGTTAACCTTGCCTGTAACACATTCCATTTCACCAAGCAGGGCAGACAATACAGATGACTTTCCGGATCCAACTGAACCCACGATTGCTACAAGTGATCCTTCTGGTATGTTGATGTTTATGCTGAGAATAAATAAGTATTCTAGAAAAATAACCAAATCATTAGTAAGAAAGGATATTGGTGTAAACGGACATGAAACATTATGCAACTTGACGTGGACACAAATTAATGTAAAGGATCAGCGATTTATTGTTGTTATACAGTTCAAAGTCACAGTAGGGTCTTCTAAAATGAGTTGAACCCTACAATAAAATGAGTGTGCAACGGCCAATAGCATGTTTTCCTTTATTAGCTATTGGTTAAAGCATTCTTTTTTTAAATAAAAAATCGTTACTTTTTGGATTACATGTTAACAATTGCATATGAGGTATTATAATTATTTCATTATCTAGTTACTAGTTTCTAGATTAGTTTTCAACAAACAATTCAAATTACTCTGTTATAGTAGCTTCGGTTGTCCTATCCCAAGTAAACGTTCCATTTTCCACAAAGACACCACTTTCTGAAATATAAAATGAGCTTAATAACTGAAAAGATGTAAACAGATTGGTGAATCGAAATACAAGAAATCGCTCTTTAAATTGTATACTGTATATGCTGTTTTGTAGGTGTTCAAAATCTCATGCAGCTTTTAGGGGTTATGGTCTGGGTGTTAAACGCCACTTTCAACAAGGTGTCAGTTATATCGTGGCGGTCAGTTTTATTGGTAGAGGAAACCGGAATCCCCGGAGAAAACCACCGACCTGCCACAAGTCACTGACAAATTTTATCCCATTATGTTGTATCGAGTACACCTCACCATGATCGGAATTCGAACTCACAACGTTAGTGGTGATAGGCACTGATTGCATAAGTAGCATAAAACTAACTACCATATGATCACGACCACGACGACCCCTTGTTGCTTTTAGTGATATTTCATTACATGAATGATAGCCAACATAACAGCACCATTAATGTCCGATCTGACCTAGATAACCACCTCAACTGGAAAGGATATCATAGATGTATTGCCGGAATAGCATCGGTAAATTGGTTGTAAGTGTCGGAGTTTCTCGTTTAATTCTAATAGTCACGAAATAGCTGAAAGTCACGATAAATACCGACAACCTAACATTGACCTATTTCACATGGGTAGAAATTGAATGTTCAAATTTCAGTTCCCAGATTTTATAGGCTGCTATAGATGTCTTCTCACGTACATTTTTCGATCATCACAGTTAAACTTTCATTTTCTATTGAATTACACGACACCTCACGTGTGGAAATGTTTCTGTCTAAAACCGGCTTACTGCTGTCTACATTTCTGTTAATAAATTCTTCCTCTAACTCCTCACTGTTCAAATAGTTTTGGATTCTTTTCAAGGAGACGTTTGCCTATAAGAAAAACTTCTTAATATTTATTTTAAATAAACATTTATTTTTTCATAACTATAATTTATTCAAACATTTATTAACATTATGCTACTATCATCAGTATGATTAATTAAGAAATAAATAATGGAAGCCAGAATGTGTTTTGAGTTTTAACATGGGTTGGCGGATATTATCCCGAGCCAGACGCGACGGATACAATTTATTAATATCCGCCAACCAATATTAAAACTCAAAACACATTCTGGCTTCCATCAATTATTTCGATTCTGATATGTCTAAGAAAACAAATACGTTAGTATACTTTAATTGGAAGACGGTAATGTCGCACACAATTTATGCTGCCAAATTCGAGCAGACGATAATTCATCAACATGTATATTTACGACGGGAAAGCCAGTCATATGAACCAACGTATGTGCTAATGAGATTATACCCAATCGAGAAATCGCTCATTTGTTTACAAAGCGAAAGAAGGACATAATGTTAGAATACAATATATAAAATACGTAACACTCTATCTATTCGATTGTCTCGGGTTTTCTTTTACTACCTGTAACAGAACCTACTTGTTGCCAGCAGCGATGTCTCATTGATTTATCTTCAGTTGACAAGGCTGTTACGGCAATACAAATTTGGAGTGCGGGGGCGGTTAACCGGTTTAACACCGCCACATATGTGTGCTCGTCCCAAGCCTTGATCTGGACTTCCGATGTCATATGTGTGTTTTGTCTATGTTCAATGAGTTGTGATGAGAGATGATTATTCGTTTTGTTGATATTGGTGAAATTGTTGACCATCACTGTTTAAACTTTGTTTTTATAATTTGGACTCATACTTAGAAATCGTTCAGTTAGAACACTCTATATACACATCGGGACACATGTATTGGACATTGTGTTCGGAATGGCTGTTTTACTAGCACAAGCATAACAATCGTATTTATAAATATCAGGACCAGTACTAAAGAGTAATTTAGGTCATTTCATACATGCATGTTAATGAGGCGAGAATCAGTATAGTTTAATAAGACTATCGGTCATTTTTCCACATGTACATACAAACAATAATTGATAGTCTTCTCTTGAGATAGCTGTGTAAATTTCCAAATTAATTTGATGTTTTAGTAATGCGAAAAAAATCCCATGGGACTACCGTCGTCGTACTATTTAAATATATTTGTGGATGAAAAAGGCAAAGAACACAGAAATAAATTATATTAAAAAATGAGAAAGAAATAAAAAATTTAAAATTATTCATATCTCCTATTTTATGTTTGTAATATTTTATTCAATCTTTTAATAGTTCATTTATATTTATGACCGATAAGAATATGTAAGTTGAGTAAACACATGTTTTATTTATGCTTTAATAAACAATATTTATTTTGATAACAGTACTTGCCTGTACAAAGTTTGTAATACAATTCGGTAGAACCGTCATCGACCAATTAATCATATGGAAATATGACATAGATACAAAGGCTTTGTCAGCTGTTAAAACATTGTTGGGATCCAGTAAGACATAGGTAGCAAATGTACCCAAAGATATCTGTAAAAGATGTAGCAAAAACAATATGTTAAGGCTATCTTAAAATATAAATGACATTGATATACGTTATGAGCATTATGTATTATAATATGATATTAAATATTACAATTCTTCAAGTGCTTAAAAAGAAAACGTAATTTTAATGTCTCTCTCGTATTTTCGCTAAGGTCAAATGTAGGTTATTTTCATTGAGTGAGTGAGTGATTGTTGCTTAAAGCCAACTCAGCAATTTGTCACCTATATCATGGCGAGAACAAGTTAATTTGTCACCTATATCATGGCGAGAACAAGTTAATTTGTCACCTATATCATGGCGAGAACAAATTAATTTGTCACCTATATCATGGCGAGAACAAGTTAATTTGTCACCTATATCATGGCGAGAACAAGTTAATTTTTCACCTATATCATGGCGAGAACAAGTTAATTTTTCACCTATATCATGGCGAGAACAAGTTAATTTTTCACCTATATCATGGCGAGAACAAGTTAATTTTTCACCTATATCATGGCGAGAACAAGTTAATTTTTCACCTATATCATGGCGAGAACAAGTTAATTTTTCACCTATATCATGACGAGAACAAGTTAATTTTCCATGGAGATGATGATGAGGTACTTTGCACTAGACCAACTTGTGAATTTGCATTGCTAGCTCACTGAAACAACAGTTTACGGATAAACGTGTCGTCCCACACATTATCCTGATTCCGAGCCAACAAATCTTTCCTCTTTCTCATTAATGCTGTGTACTGAGCGGAGAAGCTACAAATACCAATTTTATAGTCTTTGGTTTGACCCGATCGGGGCTCGAACTAACGATCTGCCGCACTCGAGGCGAGCACACTAACCATTACACTACAGAAGAGGTTCATTGAAGGTACTAAAACGTTTCAATTACTCATAAAAGTTGAACATAATTAAAGCTGGTATTAAAAAAATCCCGTCTGATCTAAAAAAAAAAATAATAAAAAATAAAAAAAACTTTGAAGAAAAACATTTACATTATGGCTTTGTCCATCTTCAATCAATCTAAACCAATGTATTTTTACTGTTTATTTCATTGATAGAATGAAACAAATACCACACCATCGGAACAATTCCAGAATCAAATATCAAAATCGTAGAAAGAGGCAACATAGGTACCCCTAACACATCAATACAGGCTCCCTTACTTTTCTGGTTTGTTACAGGCACTTCAATGCAAAGTTGTGAGGATCAGCTAGTTTTATGGTCCCATACACCCAATCTTATTGAAATGATGTGAGTGATACCATGAAGGGACTGATATTAAATATAACGTTTGTAGTCTTTAACATCTACCATGAAGGGACTGATATTAAATGTAATGTTTGTAGTCTTTAACACCTACCATGAAGGGACTGATATTAAATGTAACGTTTGTAGTCTTTAAAACCTACCATGAAGGGACTGATATTAAATGTAACGTTTGTAGTCTTTAACATCTACCATGAAGGGACTGATATTAAATGTAATGTTTGTAGTCTTTATCACCTACCATGAAGGGACTGATATTAAATGTAGCGTTTATAGTCTTTAACACCTACCATGAAGGGACTGATATTAAATGTAATGTTTGTAGTCTTTAACACCTACCATGAAGGGACTGATATTAAATGTAATGTTTGTAGTCTTTATCACCTACCATGAAGGGACTGATATTAAATGTAATGTTTGTAGTCTTTAACATCTACCATGAAGGGACTGATATTAAATGTAGCGTTTATAGTCTTTAACACCTACCATGAAGGGACTGATATTAAATGTAAGGCTTGTAGTCTTTAACACCTACCATGAAGGGACTGATATTAAATGTAATGTTTGTAGTCTTTAACATCTACCATGAAGGGACTGATATTAAATGTAACGTTTGTAGTCTTTAACATCTACCATGAAGGGACTGATATTAAATGTAATGTTTGTAGTCTTTAACACCTACCATGAAGGGACTGATATTAAATGTAACGTTTGTAGTCTTTATCACCTACCATGAAGGGACTGATATTAAATGTAATGTTTGTAGTCTTTAACACCTACCATGAAGGGACTGATATTAAATGTAATGTTTGTAATCTTTACCACCTACCATGAAGGGACTGATATTAAATGTAATGTTTGTAGTCTTTAACACCTACCATGAAGGGACTGATATTAAATGTAATGTTTGTAGTCTTTAACACCTACAATGAAGGGACTGATATTAAATGTAATGTTTGTAGTCTTTAACATCTACCATGAAGGAACTGATATTAAATGTAACGTTTGTAGTCTTTATCACCTACCATGAAGGGACTAATATTAAATGTAATGTTTATAGTCTTTAACACCTACCATGAAGGGACTAATATTAAATGTAATGTTTATAGTCTTTAACACCTACCATGAAGGGACTAATATTAAATGTAATGTTTATAGTCTTTAACACCTACCATGAAGGGACTGATATTAAATGTAATGTTTGTAGTCTTTATCACCTACCATGAAGGGACTAATATTAAATGTAATGTTTATAGTCTTTAACACCTACCATGAAGGGACTAATATTAAATGTAATGTTTGTAGTCTTTAACACCTACCATGAAGGGACTGATATTAAATGTAATGTTTGTAGTCTTTAACACCTACCATGAAGGGACTGATATTAAATGTAATGTTTGTAGTCTTTATCACCTACCATGAAGGGACTAATATTAAATGTAATGTTTATAGTCTTTAACACCTACCATGAAGGGACTGATATTAAATGTAACGTTTGTAGTCTTTAACACCTACCATGAAGGGACTGATATTAAATGTAACGTTTGTAGTCTTTAACACCTACCATGAAGGGACTGATATTAAATGTAACGTTTGTAGTCTTTAACACCTACCATGAAGGGACTGATATTAAATGTAACGTTTGTAGTCTTTAACATCTACCATGAAGGGACTGATATTAAATGTAATGTTTGTAGTCTTTAACACCTACCATGAAGGGACTGATATTAAATGTAATGTTTGTAGTCTTTAACATCTACCATGAAGGGACTAATATTAAATGTAACGTTTGTAGTCTTTAGCATCTACCATGAAGGGACTGATATTAAATGTAATGTTTGTAGTCTTTAACACCTACCATGAAGGGACTAATATTAAATGTAATGTTTGTAGTCTTTAACACCTACTATGAAGGGACTAATATTAAATGTAATGTTTATAGTCTTTAACATCTACCATGAAGGGACTGATATTAAATGTAATGTTTGTAGTCTTTAACATCTACCATGAAGGGACTAATATTAAATGTAATGTTTATAGTCTTTAACATCTACCATGAAGGGACTGATATTAAATGTAATGTTTGTAGTCTTTAACACCTACCATGAAGGGACTGATATTAAATGTAATGTTAGTAGTCTTTAACACCTACCATGAAGGGACTGATATTAAATGTAACGTTTGTAGTCTTTAGCATCAACCATGAAGGGACTGATATTAAATGTAACGTTTGTAGTCTTTAAAACCTACCATGAAGGGACTGATATTAAATGTAACGTTTGTAGTCTTTAACATCTACCATGAAGGGACTGATATCAAATGTAACGTTTGTAGTCTTTAACACCTATCATGAAGGGACTGATATTAAATGTAACGTTTGTAGTCTTTAAAACCTACCATGAAGGGACTGATATTAAATGTAACGTTTGTAGTCTTTAACATCTACCATGAAGGGACTGATATCAAATGTAACGTTTGTAGTCTTTAACACCTACCATGAAGGGACTGATATTAAATGTAATGTTTATAGTCTTTAACACCTACCATGAAGGGTCTGATAGTAAATGTAATGTTTGTAGTCTTTAACACCTACCATGAAGGGACTGATATTAAATGTAACGTTTGTAGTCTTTAACACCTACCATGAAGGGACTGATATTAAATGTAACGTTTGTAGTCTTTAACACCTACCATGAAGGGACTGATATTAAATGTAACGTTTGTAGTCTTTATCATCTACCATGAAGGGACTGATATTAAATGTAACGTTTGTAGTCTTTAACACCTACCATGAAGGGACTGATATTAAATGTAATGTTTGTAATCTTTAACACCTACCATGAAGGGACTGATATTAAATGTAACGTTTGTAGTCTTTAACACCTACCATGAAGGGACTGATATTAAATGTAACGTTTGTAGTCTTTAACATCTACCATGAAGGGACTGATATTAAATGTAACGTTTGTAGTCTTTAAAACCTACCATGAAGGGACTGATATTAAATGTAATGTTTGTAGTCTTTAACACCTACCATGAAGGGACTGATATTAAATGTAACGTTTGTAGTCTTTAACACCTACCATGAAGGGACTGATATTAAATGTAACGTTTGTAGTCTTTAACACCTACCATGAAGGGACTGATATTAAATGTAACGTTTGTAGTCTTTAACACCTACCATGAAGGGACTGATATTAAATGTAACGTTTGTAGTCTTTAGCATCTACCATGAAGGGACTGATATTAAATGTAACGTTTGTAGTCTTTAACACCTATCATGAAGGGACTGATATTAAATGTAATGTTTATAGTCTTTAACACCTACCATGAAGGGACTGATATTAAATGTAACGTTTGTAGTCTTTAAAACCTACCATGAAGGGATTGATATTAAATGTAATGTTTGTAGTCTTTAGCACCTACCATGAAGGGACTGATATTAAATGTAACGTTTGTAGTCTTTAACATCTACCATGAAGGGACTGATATTAAATGTAACGTTTGTAGTCTTTAACACCTACCATGAAGGGACTGATATTAAATGTAACGTTTGTAGTCTTTAACACCTACCATGAAGGGACTGATATTAAATGTAACGTTTGTAGTCTTTAACACCTATCATGAAGGGACTGATATTAAATGTAATGTTTATAGTCTTTAACACCTACCATGAAGGGACTGATATTAAATGTAACGTTTGTAGTCTTTAACACCTATCATGAAGGGACTAATATTAAATGTAATGTTTGTAGTCTTTAACACCTACCATGAAGGGACTGATATTAAATGTAATGTTTATAGTCTTTAACACCTACCATGAAGGGACTGATATTAAATGTAATGTTTGTAGTCTTTAACACCTACCATGAAGGGATTGATATTAAATGTAATGTTTGTAGTCTTTAACACCTACCATGAAGGGACTGATATTAAATGTAATGTTTGTAGTCTTTATCACCTACCATGAAGGGACTGATATTAAATGTAACGTTTGTAGTCTTTAACACCTACCATGAAGGGACTGATATTAAATGTAACGTTTGTAGTCTTTAAAACCTACCATGAAGGGACTGATATTAAATGTAATGTTTGTAGTCTTTAACACCTACCATGAAGGGACTGATATTAAATGTAATGTTTGTAGTCTTTAAAACCTACCATGAAGGGACTGATATTAAATGTAATGTTTGTAGTCTTTAACACCTACCATGAAGGGACTGATATTAAATGTAATGTTTGTAGTCTTTAACACCTACCATGAAGGGACTGATATTAAATGTAACGTTTGTAGTCTTTAACATCTACCATGAAGGGACTGATATTAAATGTAATGTTTGTAGTCTTTAAAACCTACCATGAAGGGACTGATATTAAATGCAATGTTTGTAGTCTTTAACACCTACCATGAAGGGACTGATATTAAATGTAATGTTTGTAGTCTTTAACACCTACCATGAAGGGACTGATATTAAATGTAACGTTTGTAGTCTTTAAAACCTACCATGAAGGGACTGATATTAAATGTAATGTTTGTAGTCTTTAAAACCTACCATGAAGGGACTGATATTAAATGTAATGTTTGTAGTCTTTAACACCTACCATGAAGGGACTGATTTTAAATGTAACGTTTGTAGTCTTTAAAACCTACCATGAAGGGACTGATATTAAATGTAACGTTTGTAGTCTTTAACACCTACCATGAAGGGACTGATATTAAATGTAATGTTTGTAGTCTTTAACACCTACCATGAAGGGACTGATATTAAATGTAATGTTTGTAGTCTTTAACACCTACCATGAAGGGACTGATATTAAATGTAACGTTTGTAGTCTTTAACATCTACCATGAAGGGACTGATATTAAATGTAATGTTTGTAGTCTTTAAAACCTACCATGAAGGGACTGATATTAAATGTAACGTTTGTAGTCTTTAACATCTACCATGAAGGGACTGATATTAAATGTAATGTTTGTAGTCTTTAAAACCTACCATGAAGGGACTGATATTAAATGTAACGTTTGTAGTCTTTAACATCTACCATGAAGGGACTGATATTAAATGTAATGTTTGTAGTCTTTAACACCTACCATGAAGGGACTGATATTAAATGTAATGTTTGTAGTCTTTAACACCTACCATGAAGGGACTGATATTAAATGTAATGTTTGTAGTCTTTAACACCTACCATGAAGGGACTGATATTAAATGTAATGTTTGTAGTCTTTAACACCTACCATGAAGGGACTGATATTAAATGTAATGTTTGTAGTCTTTAACACCTACCATGAAGGGACTGATATTAAATGTAACGTTTGTAGTCTTTAGCACCTACCATGAAGGGACTGATATTAAATGTAACGTTTGTAGTCTTTAACATCTACCATGAAGGGACTGATATTAAATGTAATGTTTGTAATCTTTAACACCTACCATGAAGGGACTGATATTAAATGTAACGTTTGTAGTCTTTAACACCTACCATGAAGGGACTGATATTAAATGTAATGTTTGTAGTCTTTAAAACCTACCATGAAGGGACTGATATTAAATGTAACGTTTGTAGTCTTTAACATCTACCATGAAGGGACTGATATTAAATGTAATGTTTGTAGTCTTTAAAACCTACCATGAAGGGACTGATATTAAATGTAACGTTTGTAGTCTTTAACATCTACCATGAAGGGACTGATATTAAATGTAATGTTTGTAGTCTTTAACACATACTATGAAGGGACTGATATTAAATGTAATGTTTGTAGTCTTTAACACCTACCATGAAGGGACTGATATTAAATGTAATGTTTGTAGTCTTTAACACCTACCATGAAGGGACTGATATTAAATGTAATGTTTGTAGTCTTTAAGACCTACCATGAAGGGACTGATATTAAATGTAACGTTTGTAGTCTTTAACACCTACCATGAAGGGACTGATATTAAATGTAATGTTTGTAGTCTTTAAAACCTACCATGAAGGGACTGATATTAAATGTAACGTTTGTAGTCTTTAACACCTACCATGAAGGGACTGATATTAAATGTAATGTTTGTAGTCTTTAACACCTACCATGAAGGGACTGATATTAAATGTAATGTTTGTAGTCTTTAACACCTACCATGAAGGGACTGATATTAAATGTAACGTTTGTAGTCTTTAACATCTACCATGAAGGGACTGATATTAAATGTAATGTTTGTAGTCTTTAACACCTACCATGAAGGGACTGATATTAAATGTAATGTTTGTAGTCTTTAACACCTACCATGAAGGGACTGATATTAAATGTAATGTTTGTAGTCTTTAACACCTACCATGAAGAGACTGATATTAAATGTAACGTTTGTAGTCTTTAACACCTACCATGAAGGGACTGATATTAAATGTAACGTTTGTAGTCTTTAACACCTACCATGAAGGGACTGATATTAAATGTAACGTTTGTAGTCTTTAACACCTACCATGAAGGGACTGATATTAAATGTAACGTTTGTAGTCTTTAACACCTATCATGAAGGGACTGATATTAAATGTAATGTTTATAGTCTTTAACACCTACCATGAAGGGACTGATATTAAATGTAACGTTTGTAGTCTTTAACACCTATCATGAAGGGACTAATATTAAATGTAATGTTTGTAGTCTTTAACACCTACCATGAAGGGACTGATATTAAATGTAATGTTTATAGTCTTTAACACCTACCATGAAGGGACTGATATTAAATGTAATGTTTGTAGTCTTTAACACCTACCATGAAGGGATTGATATTAAATGTAATGTTTGTAGTCTTTAACACCTACCATGAAGGGACTGATATTAAATGTAATGTTTGTAGTCTTTATCACCTACCATGAAGGGACTGATATTAAATGTAACGTTTGTAGTCTTTAACACCTACCATGAAGGGACTGATATTAAATGTAACGTTTGTAGTCTTTAAAACCTACCATGAAGGGACTGATATTAAATGTAATGTTTGTAGTCTTTAACACCTACCATGAAGGGACTGATATTAAATGTAATGTTTGTAGTCTTTAAAACCTACCATGAAGGGACTGATATTAAATGTAATGTTTGTAGTCTTTAACACCTACCATGAAGGGACTGATATTAAATGTAATGTTTGTAGTCTTTAACACCTACCATGAAGGGACTGATATTAAATGTAACGTTTGTAGTCTTTAACATCTACCATGAAGGGACTGATATTAAATGTAATGTTTGTAGTCTTTAAAACCTACCATGAAGGGACTGATATTAAATGTAATGTTTGTAGTCTTTAACACCTACCATGAAGGGACTGATATTAAATGTAATGTTTGTAGTCTTTAACACCTACCATGAAGGGACTGATATTAAATGTAACGTTTGTAGTCTTTAAAACCTACCATGAAGGGACTGATATTAAATGTAATGTTTGTAGTCTTTAAAACCTACCATGAAGGGACTGATATTAAATGTAATGTTTGTAGTCTTTAACACCTACCATGAAGGGACTGATTTTAAATGTAACGTTTGTAGTCTTTAAAACCTACCATGAAGGGACTGATATTAAATGTAACGTTTGTAGTCTTTAACACCTACCATGAAGGGACTGATATTAAATGTAATGTTTGTAGTCTTTAACACCTACCATGAAGGGACTGATATTAAATGTAATGTTTATAGTCTTTAACACCTACCATGAAGGGACTGATATTAAATGTAACGTTTGTAGTCTTTAACATCTACCATGAAGGGACTGATATTAAATGTAATGTTTGTAGTCTTTAAAACCTACCATGAAGGGACTGATATTAAATGTAATGTTTGTAGTCTTTAACATCTACCATGAAGGGACTGATATTAAATGTAATGTTTGTAGTCTTTAAAACCTACCATGAAGGGACTGATATTAAATGTAACGTTTGTAGTCTTTAACATCTACCATGAAGGGACTGATATTAAATGTAATGTTTGTAGTCTTTAACACCTACCATGAAGGGACTGATATTAAATGTAATGTTTGTAGTCTTTAACACCTACCATGAAGGGACTGATATTAAATGTAATGTTTGTAGTCTTTAACACCTACCATGAAGGGACTGATATTAAATGTAATGTTTGTAGTCTTTAACACCTACCATGAAGGGACTGATATTAAATGTAATGTTTGTAGTCTTTAACACCTACCATGAAGGGACTGATATTAAATGTAACGTTTGTAGTCTTTAACACCTACCATGAAGGGACTGATATTAAATGTAACGTTTGTAGTCTTTAACATCTACCATGAAGGGACTGATATTAAATGTAATGTTTGTAATCTTTAACACCTACCATGAAGGGACTGATATTAAATGTAACGTTTGTAGTCTTTAACACCTACCATGAAGGGACTGATATTAAATGTAATGTTTGTAGTCTTTAAAACCTACCATGAAGGGACTGATATTAAATGTAACGTTTGTAGTCTTTAACATCTACCATGAAGGGACTGATATTAAATGTAATGTTTGTAGTCTTTAAAACCTACCATGAAGGGACTGATATTAAATGTAACGTTTGTAGTCTTTAACATCTACCATGAAGGGACTGATATTAAATGTAATGTTTGTAGTCTTTAACACATACTATGAAGGGACTGATATTAAATGTAATGTTTGTAGTCTTTAACACCTACCATGAAGGGACTGATATTAAATGTAATGTTTGTAGTCTTTAACACCTACCATGAAGGGACTGATATTAAATGTAATGTTTGTAGTCTTTAAGACCTACCATGAAGGGACTGATATTAAATGTAACGTTTGTAGTCTTTAACACCTACCATGAAGGGACTGATATTAAATGTAATGTTTGTAGTCTTTAAAACCTACCATGAAGGGACTGATATTAAATGTAACGTTTGTAGTCTTTAACACCTACCATGAAGGGACTGATATTAAATGTAATGTTTGTAGTCTTTAACACCTACCATGAAGGGACTGATATTAAATGTAATGTTTGTAGTCTTTAACACCTACCATGAAGGGACTGATATTAAATGTAACGTTTGTAGTCTTTAACATCTACCATGAAGGGACTGATATTAAATGTAATGTTTGTAGTCTTTAACACCTACCATGAAGGGACTGATATTAAATGTAATGTTTGTAGTCTTTAACACCTACCATGAAGGGACTGATATTAAATGTAATGTTTGTAGTCTTTAACACCTACCATGAAGAGACTGATATTAAATGTAACGTTTGTAGTCTTTAACACCTACCATGAAGGGACTGATATTAAATGTAATGTTTGTAATCTTTAGCACCTACCATGAAGGGACTGATATTAAATGTAACGTTTGTAGTCTTTAACACCTACCATGAAGGGACTGATATTAAATGTAACGTTTGTAGTCTTTAACATCTACCATGAAGGGACTGATATTAAATGTAATGTTTGTAGTCTTTAACACCTACCATGAAGGGACTGATATTAAATGTAACGTTTGTAGTCTTTAACATCTACCATGAAGGGACTGATATTAAATGTAATGTTTGTAGTCTTTAAAACCTACCATGAAGGGACTGATATTAAATGTAACGTTTGTAGTCTTTAACATCTACCATGAAGGGACTGATATTAAATGTAATGTTTGTAGTCTTTAACACCTACCATGAAGGGACTGATATTAAATGTAATGTTTGTAGTCTTTAACACCTACCATGAAGGGACTGATATTAAATGTAATGTTTGTAGTCTTTAACACCTACCATGAAGGGACTGATATTAAATGTAATGTTTGTAGTCTTTAAGACCTACCATGAAGGGACTGATATTAAATGTAACGTTTGTAGTCTTTAACACCTACCATGAAGGGACTGATATTAAATGTAATGTTTGTAGTCTTTAAAACCTACCATGAAGGGACTGATATTAAATGTAACGTTTGTAGTCTTTAACATCTACCATGAAGGGACTGATATTAAATGTAATGTTTGTAGTCTTTAAAACCTACCATGAAGGGACTGATATTAAATGTAACGTTTGTAGTCTTTAAAACCTACCATGAAGGGACTGATATTAAATGTAACGTTTGTAGTCTTTAACATCTACCATGAAGGGACTGATATTAAATGTAATGTTTGTAGTCTTTAACACCTACCATGAAGGGACTGATATTAAATGTAATGTTTGTAGTCTTTAACACCTACCATGAAGGGACTGATATTAAATGTAATGTTTGTAGTCTTTAACACCTACCATGAAGGGACTGATATTAAATGTAATGTTTGTAGTCTTTAACACCTACCATGAAGGGACTAATATTAAATGTAATGTTTGTAGTCTTTAACATCTACCATGAAGGGACTGATATTAAATGTAATGTTTGTAGTCTTTAACACCTACCATGAAGGGACTGATATTAAATGTAATGTTTGTAGTCTTTAACACCTACCATGAAGGGACTGATATTAAATGTAACGTTTGTAGTCTTTAACACCTACCATGAAGGGACTGATATTAAATGTAATGTTTGTAGTCTTTAAGACCTACCATGAAGGGACTGATATTAAATGTAACGTTTGTAGTCTTTAACACCTACCATGAAGGGACTGATATTAAATGTAATGTTTGTAGTCTTTAAAACCTACCATGAAGGGACTGATATTAAATGTAATGTTTGTAATCTTTAAAACCTACCATGAAGGGACTGATATTAAATGTAACGTTTGTAGTCTTTAGCATCTACCATGAAGGGACTGATATTAAATGTAATGTTTGTAGTCTTTAAAACCTACCATGAAGGGACTGATATTAAATGTAACGTTTGTAGTCTTTAACACCTACCATGAAGGGACTGATATTAAATGTAACGTTTGTAGTCTTTAAAACCTACCATGAAGGGACTGATATTAAATGTAACGTTTGTAGTCTTTAACATCTACCATGAAGGGACTGATATTAAATGTAATGTTTGTAGTCTTTAACACCTACCATGAAGGGACTGATATTAAATGTAATGTTTGTAGTCTTTAACACCTACCATGAAGGGACTGATATTAAATGTAATGTTTGTAGTCTTTAACACCTACCATGAAGGGACTGATATTAAATGTAATGTGTGTAGTCTTTGAAACCTACCATGAAGGGACTGATATTAAATGTAACGTTTGTAGTCTTTAACATCTACCATGAAGGGACTGATATTAAATGTAATGTTTGTAGTCTTTAAGACCTACCATGAAAGGACTGATATTAAATGTAACGTTTGTAGTCTTTAACACCTACCATGAAGGGACTGATATTAAATGTAATGTTTTTAGTCTTTAAAACCTACCATGAAGGGACTGATATTAAATATAATGTTTGTAGTCTTTAACATCTACCATGAAGGGACTGATATTAAATGTAATGTTTGTAGTCTTTAACACCTACCATGAAGGGACTGATATTAAATGTAATGTTTGTAGTCTTTAAAACCTACCATGAAGGGACTGATATTAAATGTAACGTTTGTAGTCTTTAACACCTACCATGAAGGGACTGATATTAAATGTAACGTTTGTAGTCTTTAACACCTACCATGAAGGGACTGATATTAAATGTAATGTTTGTAGTCTTTAACATCTACCATGAAGGAACTGATATTAAATGTAACGTTTGTAGTCTTTATCACCTACCATGAAGGGACTAATATTAAATGTAATGTTTATAGTCTTTAACACCTACCATGAAGGGACTAATATTAAATGTAATGTTTGTAATCTTTAACACCTACCATGAAGGGACTGATATTAAATGTAATGTTTGTAGTCTTTAACACCTACCATGAAGGGACTGATATTAAATGTAATGTTTGTAGTCTTTATCACCTACCATGAAGGGACTAATATTAAATGTAATGTTTATAGTCTTTAACACCTACCATGAAGGGACTGATATTAAATGTAATGTTTGTAGTCTTTAACACCTACCATGAAGGGACTGATATTAAATGTAACGTTTGTAGTCTTTAACACCTACCATGAAGGGACTGATATTAAATGTAACGTTTGTAGTCTTTAACACCTACCATGAAGGGACTGATATTAAATGTAACGTTTGTAGTCTTTAACATCTACCATGAAGGGACTGATATTAAATGTAATGTTTGTAGTCTTTAACACCTACCATGAAGGGACTGATATTAAATGTAATGTTTGTAGTCTTTAACATCTACCATGAAGGGACTAATATTAAATGTAACGTTTGTAGTCTTTAGCATCTACCATGAAGGGACTGATATTAAATGTAATGTTTGTAGTCTTTAACACCTACCATGAAGGGACTGATATTAAATGTAATGTTTGTAGTCTTTAACACCTACTATGAAGGGACTAATATTAAATGTAATGTTTATAGTCTTTAACATCTACCATGAAGGGACTGATATTAAATGTAATGTTTGTAGTCTTTAACATCTACCATGAAGGGACTAATATTAAATGTAATGTTTATAGTCTTTAACATCTACCATGAAGGGACTGATATTAAATGTAATGTTTGTAGTCTTTAACACCTACCATGAAGGGACTGATATTAAATGTAATGTTTGTAGTCTTTAACACCTACCATGAAGGGACTGATATTAAATGTAATGTTAGTAGTCTTTAACACCTACCATGAAGGGACTGATATTAAATGTAACGTTTGTAGTCTTTAACATCAACCATGAAGGGACTGATATTAAATGTAACGTTTGTAGTCTTTAAAACCTACCATGAAGGGACTGATATTAAATGTAACGTTTGTAGTCTTTAACATCTACCATGAAGGGACTGATATCAAATGTAACGTTTGTAGTCTTTAACACCTATCATGAAGGGACTGATATTAAATGTAACGTTTGTAGTCTTTAAAACCTACCATGAAGGGACTGATATTAAATGTAACGTTTGTAGTCTTTAACATCTACCATGAAGGGACTGATATCAAATGTAACGTTTGTAGTCTTTAACACCTATCATGAAGGGACTGATATTAAATGTAATGTTTGTAGTCTTTAACACCTACCATGAAGGGACTGATATTAAATGTAACGTTTGTAGTCTTTAAAACCTACCATGAAGGGACTGATATTAAATGTAACGTTTGTAGTCTTTAACACCTACCATGAAGGGACTGATATTAAATGTAACGTTTGTAGTCTTTAAAACCTACCATGAAGGGACTGATATTAAATGTAATGTTTGTAGTCTTTAACACCTACCATGAAGGGACTGATATTAAATGTAATGTTTGTAGTCTTTAACACCTACCATGAAGGGACTGATATTAAATGTAATGTTTGTAGTCTTTAACACCTACCATGAAGGGACTGATATTAAATGTAACGTTTGTAGTCTTTAACACCTACCATGAAGGGACTGATATTAAATGTAATGTTTGTAGTCTTTAACACCTACCATGAAGGGACTAATATTAAATGTAATGTTTGTAGTCTTTAACACCTACCATGAAGGGACTGATATTAAATGTAACGTTTGTAGTCTTTAACACCTACCATGAAGGGACTGATATTAAATGTAACGTTTGTAGTCTTTAACACCTACCATGAAGGGACTGATATTAAATGTAACGTTTATAGTCTTTAACACCTACCATGAAGGGACTGATATTAAATGTAACGTTTGTAGTCTTTGACACCTACCATGAAGGGACTGATATTAAATGTAATGTTTGTAGTCTTTAACACCTACCATGAAGGGACTAATATTAAATGTAATGTTTATAGTCTTTAACACCTACCATGAAGGGACTGATATTAAATGTAATGTTTGTAGTCTTTAACACCTACCATGAAGGGACTGATATTAAATGTAACGTTTGTAGTCTTTAACATCTACCATGAAGGGACTGATATTAAATGTAACGTTTGTAGTCTTTAACACCTACTATGAAGGGACTGATATTAAATGTAACGTTTGTAGTCTTTAACACCTACCATGAAGGGATTGATATTAAATGTAATGTTTGTAGTCTTTAACACCTACCATGAAGGGACTAATATTAAATGTAGCGTTTGTAGTCTTTAACACCTACCATGAAGGGATTGATATTAAATGTAATGTTTGTAGTCTTTAACACCTACCATGAAGGGACTGATATTAAATGTAACGTTTGTAGTCTTTGACACCTACCATGAAGGGACTGATATTAAATGTAACGTTTGTAGTCTTTAACACCTACCATGAAGGGACTGATATTAAATGTAACGTTTGTAGTCTTTAACACCTACCATGAAGGGACTGATATTAAATGTAACGTTTGTAGTCTTTAACACCTACCATGAAGGGACTGATATTAAATGTAACGTTTGTAGTCTTTAACACCTACCATGAAGGGACTGATATTAAATGTAACGTTTGTAGTCTTTATCACCTACCATGAAGGGACTGATATTAAATGTAACGTTTATAGTCTTTAGCACCTACCATGAAGGGATTGATATTAAATGTAATGTTTGTAGTCTTTAACACCTACCATGAAGGGACTGATATTAAATGTAACGTTTGTAGTCTTTAACACCTACCATGAAGGGACTGATATTAAATGTAACGTTTGTAGTCTTTAACACCTACCATGAAGGGACTGATATTAAATGTAACGTTTGTAGTCTTTAACACCTACCATGAAGGGACTGATATTAAATGTAACGTTTGTAGTCTTTAACACCTACCATGAAGGGATTGATATTAAATGTAATGTTTGTAGTCTTTAACACCTACCATGAAGGGACTAATATTAAATGTAATGTTTGTAGTCTTTAACACCTACCATGAAGGGACTGATATTAAATGTAACGCTTGTAGTCTTTAACACCTACCATGAAGGGACTGATATTAAATGTAACGTTTGTAGTCTTTAACACCTACCATGAAGGGACTGATATTAAATGTAACGTTTGTAGTCTTTAACACCTACCATGAAGGGACTGATATTAAATGTAACGTTTGTAGTCTTTAACACCTACCATGAAGGGACTGATATTAAATGTAACGTTTGTAGTCTTTAACACCTACCATGAAGGGACTGATATTAAATGTAATGTTTGTAGTCTTTAACACCTACCATGAAGGGACTGATATTAAATGTAACGTTTGTAGTCTAACCTACCATGAAGGGACTGATATTAAATGCCGTCCACATGTAGGCTCCAGTTCTCATGTTTTCTTTTTTAACTCCTAGTTCCTTGTTACGAATATCTGAAATTTGTTTTTCAAAAGACTTCTCCCATGCATACATTTTTATAGCCTACAACAAATAACAGGACATCATAAAAATATACCAACTGTGTGATTTACATTATGTCAAACCAAGAACAGTGCGACAAACTCAAAACTTTTAAATGGCGACCAATGATATACGTGTAAAGTTTAATAAAAAAGTGGGACAAGAATATAGAAATTAAACATTGAGTGGTACTCAATTTCATCGGTGAAAAACAATCACCAACCCTCATGATAGTGTTACGGACAAACTTGATCAGATAAGACGTTACCGAACAGATCACCAACCCTCATGATAGTGTTACTGACAAACTTGATCAGATAAGACATGATAGTGTTACTGACAAACTTGATCAGATAAGACATTACCGAACAGATCACAAAGTGAAGTAAGATTCACAAACATTAGTGGTGAACAGCACGGGTCATATGGATAAAACTAATGTAAATGCATCAAAATACAATCTAGAACCAACGAAGCAAATACTAATGATTTCTATTTCAACAATTTAGATTCCATCACTTATCAATGACGCTTATCAAACTTTTCTCAACAAAAACAATCACTTAATAAAGTACAATAAACCAACTATTTACAAAGATTAATCAGATAGTATAATATATATTCTATCCAATCTAAAACCAATCAACAATCATGATTGATAATTTCATTATGTAGTGGAGAATACACTCCAACTGTAGATTCTTAAAAATAACCAACGAGACCCGTCTGTAGTGGAGAATACACTCCAACTGTAGATTCTTAAAAATAACCAACGAGACCCGTCTGTAGTGGAGAATACACTCCAACTGTAGATTCTTAAAAATAACCAACGAGACCCGTCTGTAGTGGAGAATACACTCCAACTGTAGATTCTTAAACATAACCAACGAGACCCGTCTGTAGTGGAGAATACACTCCAACTGTAGATTCTTAAAAATAACCAACGAGACCCGTCTGTAGTGGAGAATACACTCCAACTGTAGATTCTTAAAAATAACCAACGAGACCCGTCTGTAGTGGAGAATACACTCCAACTGTAGATTCTTAAACATAACCAACGAGACCCGTCTGTAGTGGAGAATACACTCCAACTGTAGATTCTTAGAAATTACCAACGAGACCCGTCTGTAGTGGAGAATACACTCCAACTGTAGATTCTTAAAAATTACCAACGAGACCCGTCTGTAGTGGAGAATACACTCCAACTGTAGATTCTTAAAAATTACCAACGAGACCCGTCTGTAGTGGAGAATACACTCCAACTGTAGATTCTTAAAAATTACCAACGAGACCAGTCTGTAGTGGAGAATACACTCCAACTGTAGATTCTTAAAAATAACCAACGAGACCCGTCTGTAGTGGAGAATACACTCCAACTGTAGATTCTTAAAAATAACCAACGAGACCCGTCTGTAGTGGAGAATACACTCCAACTGTAGATTCTTAAACATAACCAACGAGACCCGTCTGTAGTGGAGAATACACTCCAACTGTAGATTCTTAAAAATTACCAACGAGACCCGTCTGTAGTGGAGAATACACTCCAACTGTAGATTCTTAAAAATAACCAACGAGACCCGTCTGTAGTGGAGAATACACTCCAACTGTAGATTCTTAAAAATAACCAACGAGACCCGTCTGTAGTGGAGAATACACTCCAACTGTAGATTCTTAAAAATAACCAACGAGACCCGTCTGTAGTGGAGAATACACTCCAACTGTAGATTCTTAAAAATAACCAACGAGACCCGTCTGTAGTGGAGAATACACTCCAACTGTAGATTCTTAAAAATTACCAACGAGACCCGTCTGTAGTGGAGAATACACTCCAACTGTAGATTCTTAAAAATTACCAACGAGACCAGTCTGTAGTGGAGAATACACTCCAACTGTAGATTCTTAAAAATAACCAACGAGACCCGTCTGTAGTGGAGAATACACTCCAACTGTAGATTCTTAAAAATTACCAACGAGACCCGTCTGTAGTGGAGAATACACTCCAACTGTAGATTCTTAAAAATTACCAACGAGACCCGTCTGTAGTGGAGAATACACTCCAACTGTAGATTCTTAAAAATTACCAACGAGACCCGTCTGTAGTGGAGAATACACTCCAACTGTAGATTCTTAAAAATAACCAACGAGACCCGTCTGTAGTGGAGAATACACTCCAACTGTAGATTCTTAAAAATAACCAACGAGACCCGTCTGTAGTGGAGAATACACTCCAACTGTAGATTCTTAAAAATAACCAACGAGACCCGTCTGTAGTGGAGAATACACTCCAACTGTAGATTCTTAAAAATAACCAACGAGACCCGTCTGTAGTGGAGAATACACTCCAACTGTAGATTCTTAAAAATTACCAACGAGACCCGTCTGTAGTGGAGAATACATTCCAACTGTAGATTCTTAAAAATAACCAACGAGACCCGTCTGTAGTGGAGAATACACTCCAACTGTAGATTCTTAAAAATTACCAACGAGACCCGTCTGTAGTGGAGAATACACTCCAACTGTAGATTCTTAAAAATTACCAACGAGACCCGTCTGTAGTGGAGAATACACTCCAACTGTAGATTCTTAAAAATAACCAACGAGACCCGTCTGTAGTGGAGAATACACTCCAACTGTAGATTCTTAAAAATTACCAACGAGACCCGTCTGTAGTGGAGAATACATTCCAACTGTAGATTCTTAAAAATAACCAACGAGACCCGTCTGTAGTGGAGAATACACTCCAACTGTAGATTCTTAAAAATTACCAACGAGACCCGTCTGTAGTGGAGAATACACTCCAACTGTAGATTCTTAAAAATTACCAACGAGACCCGTCTGTAGTGGAGAATACACTCCAACTGTAGATTCTTAAAAATAACCAACGAGACCCGTCTGTAGTGGAGAATACACTCCAACTGTAGATTCTTAAAAATAACCAACGAGACCCGTCTGTAGTGGAGAATACATTCCAACTGTAGATTCTTAAAAATTACCAACGAGACCCGTCTGTAGTGGAGAATACATTCCAACTGTAGATTCTTAAAAATAACCAACGAGACCCGTCTGTAGTGGAGAATACACTCCAACTGTAGATTCTTAAAAATTCCCAACGAGACCCGTCTGTAGTGGAGAATACACTCCAACTGTAGATTCTTAAAAATTACCAACGAGACCCGTCTGTAGTGGAGAATACACTCCAACTGTAGATTCTTAAAAATAACCAACGAGACCCGTCTGTAGTGGAGAATACACTCCAACTGTAGATTCTTAAAAATAACCAACGAGACCCGTCTGTAGTGGAGAATACACTCCAACTGTAGATTCTTAAAAATAACCAACGAGACCCGTCTGTAGTGGAGAATACACTCCAACTGTAGATTCTTAAAAATAACCAACGAGACCCGTCTGTAGTGGAGAATACACTCCAACTGTAGATTCTTAAAAATTACCAACGAGACCCGTCTGTAGTGGAGAATACACTCCAACTGTAGATTCTTAAAAATTACCAACGAGACCCGTCTGTAGTGGAGAATACACTCCAACTGTAGATTCTTAAAAATAACCAACGAGACCCGTCTGTAGTGGAGAATACATTCCAACTGTAGATTCTTAAAAATAACCAACGAGACCCGTCTGTAGTGGAGAATACACTCCAACTGTAGATTCTTAAAAATTACCAACGAGACCCGTCTGTAGTGGAGAATACACTCCAACTGTAGATTCTTAAAAATAACCAACGAGACCCGTCTGTAGTGGAGAATACACTCCAACTGTAGATTCTTAAAAATAACCAACGAAACCCGTCTGTAGTGGAGAATACACTCCAACTGTAGATTCTTAAAAATAACCAACGAGACCCGTCTGTAGTGGAGAATACACTCCAACTGTAGATTCTTAAAAATTACCAACGAGACCCGTCTGTAGTGGAGAATACACTCCAACTGTAGATTCTTAAAAATAACCAACGAGACCCGTCTGTAGTGGAGAATACACTCCAACTGCAGATTCTTAAAAATAACCAACGAGACCCGTCTGTAGTGGAGAATACACTCCAACTGTAGATTCTTAAAAATAATCAACGAGACCCGTCTGTAGTCGAGAATACACTCCAACTGTAGATTCTTAAAAATTACCAACGAGACCCGTCTGTAGTGGAGAATACACTCCAACTGTAGATTCTTAAAAATTACCAACGAGACCCGTCTGTAGTGGAGAATACACTCCAACTGTAGATTCTTAAAAATTACCAACGAGACCCGTCTGTAGTGGAGAATACACTCCAACTGTAGATTCTTAAAAATTACCAACGAGACCCGTCTGTAGTGGAGAATACACTCCAACTGCAGATTCTTAAAAATTACCAACGAGACCCGTCTGTAGTGGAGAATACACTCCAACTGCAGATTCTTAAAAATTACCAACGAGACCCGTCTGTAGTGGAGAATACACTCCAACTGCAGATTCTTAAAAATTACCAACGAGACCCGTCTGTAGTGGAGAATACACTCCAACTGCAGATTCTTAAAAATAACCAACGAGACCCGTTCGAACAATAGAGTGACGTCAGAGAAATGTATTATGTAATGGAGAACCGTTAGGGTCGAGTTGTTTATTTTTAAGAATCTACAAGTTGGAGTGTATTCTCTTACATAATACATTTCCATCTACAACAGTGTTTTCATTTTATATTTTTACCTTTTTAATGTTCAGAAACCTAAATAACCCACAATTAACCAAAATTAAACAACAAAATTTAATCGGCATTCATGGTTTCTATTCTCGTTTATATTTAGATATTTCAAGGTCTTTCAAGTGAAAAAAATCGTTTATATTTAGATATTTCAAGGTGTCCCAAATGTTAATCTGTGGTCTGTTTGATTTGTTATTACTTGCGGTCGGTTCGTTAGTTGTTTTTGTATTGCGAGAATACATTTAAAAAGTTCACATACTCGTCAGTTCTGAACATAAATTATGCCAGATTTGAAATACATGTATGGTGTCTTGTATATATTGATCAATTGCTTTATTAAACAAATTATTGATATTGTTTTTAACAAAGCTTACTATCAAGAGTCATATATACTAATTATAGAGTTTAGTAGTGTGGTCACAGTAGTCGAGTGGTTAGATGGTAGTTTAGTAGTGTGGTCACAGTAGTCGAGTGGTTAGATGGTAGTTTAGTAGTGTGGTCACAGTAGTCGAGTGGTTAGATGGAAGTTTTTAAAGATAAAGTAGACTTAATAAAGCCCAGCAGTAGTTCGATATCCGAAAGTCCCAATATATATATATATATCACGTTTTTAAGCCTAAATCAGTAAAAGGTTAAAGTTCATATATTCAAGAACAAAAGAATAAACTAGATTCTTAAAAATAATCCACTGTTCGAACAATAGTGTGACGTCAGAGAAATGTATTATGATCACAAATGCAATACTGTTCAATTTTACTGTTGGTTCTAACTAAACGTTAGAGAAAACCGAAAGGATATTCAATAATTTACTATCCAGAGACACCGGCATTATTGTATACAAAACGTAGTATAAAGATTGCTCGGAGTTCGGTAATTTTGTTATTTCCCTTATAAAGACAAAAAGAAAACACAAGACAGAAAAATAAAAAGATGAGCAACACGTACGGACCTTACTAAACAAGCAGGGGAACTCTGGTGCTCGCGAGGGGTGAACAGTTCATGTATCTTGTTAAGACACACACTGTGCTACTCTAAACTGTCCAACCGACTGACCTGTATTCCATTAAGAACTTCATTCATCATCTTTATTCTTGAATCTCTTAATGAACTATGTTTTAACTGTAAACAAAAATGAAAACGGTTGCGAAAGAACGTGTGAGTTTGCATATTAAGTTATTTACGACTCTCAAATATTTGATAAAACAATCAGAAGTGTTTCATATAATGAAGTATTTGAACTATATATTTAACAGTATAAACAATATATTTATTTAAGTGAGAAAAAGTCAGCAATTGTTAGGTGTCACATGTGAAACAATTCTGAAACTTTTAAGAGAATTTAATTTTATATACAAAACTATAGTTAGATAACCTAGTTATGTTCTAATTATATGATTTTATATACAAAACTATAGTTAGATAACCTAGTTATGTTCTAATTATATGGTGTTATCCTTTTATTAAGTCTTCTATTTGTACATATAACCCGACTGTTTTATAGACAAGTATGTTTTATTCCTAGAGGTCTTGTCTGTGTCTTAAGTTAATATAAAATGTGTTCACGCCACGATATAGCTGAAATACTGCTAAGGTAGGCGTTAAATAAATAAATAAATCAATCAATCAATCATATTGCTAAGCGCCAAATTCAAACTTTTCTCGTTCGCTACGTGCATATTCTCATACAGCTATTAGCACTGCATGCAGTATGTCGCGGAAATAATTAGTTATATCAGTTATTGCAAATTGCTGGATATCAACAAACCCAATAAAATAACACATGTGTTCCTAGTGTTACATGTACTATAGTACAGTATAATAATATCAACAAATTATTTTGCTATGAGTATTTTGCTAAAATCCTCTATTATCCCATTTTTTGATGTATCATTATGTTAGATAGTGTATCAATAATTGTCAAATACAATAAGAATACACACGTAGATATCAAACTTAGTACAACACCTTATTGGTAAAGTGAATATAAAATTGAGCTATGCATTGATTAATAATATAATGACACGTGACATTTTGTGTATGTGTGTGAGGGTTATCGAGTTTGCCTGTTTTACCATTCTCTAAAAGGGTTAATTGTTTTGACGGTGTTGTATTTTTTTTGTTTTTCAACCGATTTCATCACGCTTATACATGTAAATAATATACTCACATGTAAGGCTTTGGATTTCTTCATTAGCTTTAGGTTTAGGGGAATAAGTAAGATCATGATAATTATCCCAACTAAAATTGATGGACCTATAATAAAAGAAACAATAAAAGTTCAATGTTTTCCATCAGATGTTTCCTGAAACAAGTATACAATGCTGTCGTTTCCACCTAGGACACTCCTGGTGGAGAAAAATTCAGAAGATAGGACTTTCCACTGAATACAAGGACAACGGATCAAACATAGGAAAATGGCTTAAATCGTATTTTGGACTTGCCTTTCTGGACCCAAGTGATGTTGAAGACTGCTTCGGGGACGATATTATGAGGGTGTTACCAGAAGATCCGCGATGTACTTCGTTCGCTGATTATATATTGGAAAATTACATTGTGCCGGATTCAAGGTTTCCTCCAACATTGTGGTCTTCATTACCGTCACTCAACGCACAACTAATAGAGCAGAGTCGTTCCATGTACACTATAACGAACAATTTTATGCAGCTCATCCCACAATATTTATTTTCTTAGATGTTCTGTCGAAAATTCAAACAACAACACATGTAAAAGTCAAAACAATCCATATGCCAGCAGTCATCCGAAGATCTGAGATGGAAAAGCTTTCTTACCTGATGGACCAATACAGCAAGCTACAGGCTAACGAGATCGACAGATACCAGTTTGTGAAAGCGATAGGTTACAAATACTCTGCTAAAACCGACATCTAAATGTTTTGTGACTGAACTGTATTTTATGCTTTTTATATCGCTGTGGATTTTATGACTGAACTGTATTTTATGCCTTTTATATCGCTGTGGATTTTATGATGCTTTTATTTGTGTTAAACTAGTGCTTATATATATCCTGCTCAAAATCCTACTTCCACCTCCCCGCGGTGAGCAGGGGTAACATAAATTACAGTAATCTGTGCAATTGAAAGATTGCAACAGGCAAATGAAAGGTGTTTTGCAGCGCAAATGAAGGATTTTTTTCCACTCAATTGTAAGGCTAATCCGCGCAAATGAAATGTACTGATGGAATCCAATGTAATGAGAAGGCAATTCAAACAAAACTATTTAGTTAGATCAAGAGTGAATGATTGTTGCTTAAAGCCATGGAAGCCCATTTTATCCATATCATGGCGAGAAAATGTTCTTTTCGGAAATATGATGATGATTCCTGATTTATTTAGATAATTATGGTGAATGTGACCTTTTTGTTATACATTAGCTGTCATATTGCGCAACTTGCACTACAAAAAATCCTGATATCCACTGTAAACATCTAAAATGCCAAATAATGTTGATTTATTATCTCAGAATCTTCGCACTAAAATTCGTAAATATTCTAAGTTGGGCACTATATACGCGATGATATATATAACGTCTGTATTCTTCAGTGTATATAACCCGTGAATATGTTCCAATTCTCACCGAGTTTGATATCGCAAACGAACCCATTCTAAAACGGTATGTAAATTGTCACAGGTGACATGGAGAGCACAAATATTAGAAGCCAAACATACACTATAGGAGAACGTATTGTATACCACATTATAACTCAAAAATATATAATACATGTAGGAGGAAGTACTGTCCAGAAATCTATATACTTTACGTACCTAATATCTGCCACAGAAAATAAAATGATATACAGAACACCAGAGGGTGTGTAATGACGTCACTTATACTCCACATACATTCACCAATCTTATTAGCATCAGATGACATCAGGTTGGTAATCTCACCAACAGTTGTAAGCTTCTTCGCTGAACTGGAGAGTTTCAATGTCTATAATTAATTAAAATGATGTTTAGTTTATCTGTAAAGATATAGGTATTTAATTAATTTAGTGCGCACAACGGGTTTCTGGAACAACCTGCATCAGGTGACCAATGTCAAAAGATTGGAAAACCAATTAATTTACAAAATCTTTGGAAGAGTAAACCAAAGGGTATCAACAGTATAGTCAAAATCGGCAAATGACACCTACAATATATTGCTGATGAGGAGAAGCGTAGCTTTAATAATAATAACATTTTCCTCGTCATTCAATATAAAGTTTTAAAGTTTCAGGTGTTATAAAAGGTGGATTCTTATTGTTTGTGGTTGGTTATATTGGAAACTACATGTAGTACCGTTTAACGTTTTATTTTCATTATAAATATATCTATATCTATACAGCAGTTAATGTCGTTGAATTAAATGAGCAACTGCTTCTTAAAAGAGATCGTTTGGGGTGTGTTGAAAATATAAAAAAATGCCATTCTATATCCATTATATCCAATTTTCTAAGTGTAAATTTACATTTAATGTTAATTTACATTTTCTAGTGCCACCATTTTACTGAGAAGGTTTACGAGGAACGATCATAATGAAAGTAGCTGAAAAAATAAACAAAGGGATTCAATCCATCCGCTATCCGACACAAAAAGACACTGGAAGAACACAAACAAAAACACAACACAGAAAACTAAAAACGTGAGCAACAAGAACCCCATAAAACACAAGGTGCTCACTAAGAGTAAACAATTCCTGTTTCTTATAGGACACCAGCCGTGTTACTTATATAGTCAATCCTTAGATCACTAACCTTCTTATAAATAGCTATAGTCAGCGCTGTCCAGCTTCTCATCATGGCTTCATGAGTTTTCTGTTGATGATTTGGTCCAAATATTGACTTACCAAGAATGGCAGAGAGCAAAAGAAAGGAATATAAATAACCATAGCTATTGTCCCCGCTTTTATCTGTAGCTAGTAGTATCAAAGCCCTACAATAATAACAATTTAAATGCATAAGGTTATAGCTAATGACACTACCGTTGCTGTAGCTATTATAGCTTAAATTCTTTTTTTTAAATATAATTTCATAGCATTATCTATACCTAATAGTATCAAAGTCCCACAAAAATAACAGCTTTAACTTTTCATTTCATAGCTACAACAACCACCCTTGTCTGTAGCTAGTAATAGTTGTAGTAACTGTTTTTAATGTAGAGCTATACTCATCACCATTGTCTGTGGCTGTGGTTTATGGTGTTTAACGCCACTTTCAACAATATTTCAGTTATATCGTTACGATCAGTTTAATTGGTGGAGGAAACCGGAGTACCCGGAGAAAACCAACGACCTGTCGCAAGTCACTGATAAACTTTATCACACCTCACCATGAATGGGGTTCGAACTGGATTGCACAGGTAGTTGTAAATCCAACTATCATACGACCACGACGGCCCCTGTCCATTTTCTGTAGATAATAGCAAGTGCTACAGCAACAACAATGTAAAATTGCATAGTTATTATTATTACCATAAAAATAAATTCCTCTACAATAGGGCGCGTTATTATTTCTTACTCACCTCAAAACAATAGGATACATGAAATCTGCTGCGTGAAACATCAGTTTATAGATTGTCGATAAAAACAGAATGGGTCCATAGGTCTTAAGTAGACATATACAAAGGTTTCCTTGTTGTGTATTTTTGGTCTGCTCTTCCCGTTTCAGCTTTACCTCTGTTTTTATTCTGAAAATATGAAAGGACGGTCGTTGAAGATTTCATTTCACCTTTCTCAGAAAAAGGCCCTGTGTTATTTGCTTGCTTTTCTCGAAAAGCCAAATTTATTGAACGTTAGGGACTGACCGTTAAACTTGTAAAGGGGGGTCTATTAAGTATGGTAGCATAATCTAAAGAACATATCCTCTTCTAAAAGTGAAATGGTTGTTCCCTTTCAATGTTTGTTAATTGATAAAAAAAAACAACCTATAACATACACATGTCCAAATGATCATCCATTGAGCGATTGTTGTTTAAGGTGAGATGAGCAGTATCTAAGCTATATTGCTGGCTAGAAGTTTTACAAATAATACATTTTGTATGGGAAAGGTGGAACTGGAATCGGCAAATGTCCTGATGTTTTGATTGTTACAAAAAGAAGGGGGGGGGGGGGGGGGCGCGATGGATAGGGTTAGAAATATTATAATTGCAACGGACCGCTTATGACAACTCCGAACAAATTTGTTTTTATGAACTGCTGTAAGTTGTCTAAAACTTGCAAGGAACATGGGAATATCCAAGCATAAAACCATAAAAATGTGCGAAATTAAAATTTATGCAGGTTGAATTGCACAAAAACGGTAGGGGTCAAAACAAAACAATACAAAAATCAATATGGAAAAATAGGAATGATTTTTTATCTATTTTGAATTGTTATGCGCTACATCAAAGCAGTGAACAAGTTCCCGTACATAAAACATATTTAAATATGATCATATCATTTATTCTCCCTTTTATTTAGAAAAAGAATCCATCTTTTTAGATTAATATGACAAACAAAACTATGGCATATGCGGGAGATAATAAAACGAGTATTGTATTCATCACACAATTATGATATCACTGCATTACCATGTTTAACAATATCCATTCCAATACTATACAATTCTATTAAAATAAGAAAAAAACAGAATACCGAAAGTTACATTGCATGCATATCCATTCGTTCAAGACATATTCATCAATCTTACACAGTATTAGTCTTACATTTGTGTGTAATCTAACTGTTGGTTCCAATATTTTTCAAAATGATGTGTAATACTGGTAGCTGTATTTCCTTTCCTTAAAGGCCACAAATCTTTCCTTTCAATATATTCCTTTTTCAGAATTAGTCTGAAATAAAATGAAAAACAAAGTAACAGAAAGAGAATGAAGTGTATGTTAAAGATAGGCATTGCTGTATGTTAGAGATAGGCATTGCTGTATGTTAGAAATAGGCATTGCTGTATGTTAGAGATAGGCATTGCTGTATGTTAGAGATAGGCATTGCTGTATGTTAGAGATAGGCGTTGCTGTATGTTAGAAATAGGCATTGCTGTATGTTAGAGATAGGCGTTGCTGTATGTTAGAAATAGGCATTGCTGTATGTTAGAGATAGGCATTGCTGTATGTTAGAAATAGGCATTGCTGTATGTTAGAGATAGGCATTGCTGTATGTTAGAGATAGGCATTGCTGTATGTTAGAGATAGGCGTTGCTGTATGTTAGAAATAGGCATTGCTGTATGTTAGAGATAGGCGTTGCTGTATGTTAGAAATAGGCATTGCTGTATGTTAGAGATAGGCATTGCTGTATGTCAGAGATAGGTATTGCTGTATGTTAGAGATAGGCATTGCTGTATGTTAGAGATAGGCATTGCTGTATGTCAGAGATAGGCATTGCTGTATGTTAGAGATAGGCATTGCAGTATGTTAAAGATAGGTATTGCCGTATGTTAGAGATAGGCATTGCAGTATGTTAGAGATAGGCATTGCTGTATGCTAGAGATAGGCATTGCTGTATGTTAGCGATAGGCATTGCTGTATGTTAGAGATAGGCATTGCTGTATGTTAGAGATAGGCATTGCTGTATGTTAGAGATAGGCATTGCTGTATGTCAGAGATAGGCATTGCTGTATGTTAGAGATAGGCATTGCTGTATGTTAGAGATAGGCATTGCTGTATGCTAGAGATAGGCATTGCTGTATGTCAGATATAGGCATTGCTGTATGTTAGAGATAGGCATTGCAGTATGTTAAAGACAGGCATTGCTGTATGTTAGATATAGACATTGCTGTATGTTAGAGATAGGCATTGCTGTATGTTAGAGATAGGCATTGCAGTATGCTAGAGATAGGCATTGCTGTATGTTAGAGATAGGCATTGCTGTATGTTAGAGATAGACATTGCTGTATGTTAGAGATAGGTATTACGCTTGGGCAGAAGGGTATGTTAGAGATAGGCATTGCGCTTGAGCAGAAGTGTATGTTAGAGATAGGCATTAAGCTTGAGTAGAAGTGTATGTTAGAGATAGGCATTGCGCTTGAGCAGAAGTGTATGTTAGAGATAGGCATTACGTTTGAGCAGAAGTGTATGTTAGAGATAGGCATTGCGCTTGAGCAGAAGTGTATGTTAGAGATAGGCATTGCGCTTGAGCAGAAGTGTATGTTAGAGATAGGCATTGCGCTTGAGCAGAAGTGTATGTTAGAGATAGGCATTGCGCTTGAGCAGAAGTGTATGTTAGAGATAGGCATTGCACTTGAGCAGAAGTGTATGTTAGAGATAGGCATTGCGCTTGAGCAGAAGTGTATGTTAAAGATAGGCATTGCGCTTGAGCAGAAGTGTATGTTAGAGATAGGCATTACACTTGAGCAGAAGTGTATGTTAGATATAGGCATTGTTGTATGTTAGAGATAGGCATTGCGCTTGAGCAGAAGTGTATGTTAGAGATAAGCATTGCGCTTGAGCAAAAGTGTATGTTAGAGATAGGCATTGCGCTTGAGCAGAAGTGTATGTTAGAGATAGGCATTACACTTGAGCAGAAGTGTATGTTAGAGATAGGCATTGCTGTATGTTAGAGATAGGCATTGCGCTTGAGCAGAAGTGTATGTTAGAGATAGGCATTGCGCTTGAGCAGAAGTGTATGTTAGAGATAGGCATTGCGCTTGAGCAGAAGTGTATGTTAGAGATAGGCATTACACTTGAGCAGAAGTGTATGTTAGAGATAGGCATTGCTGTATGTTAGAGATAGGCATTGCGCTTGAGCAGAAGTGTATGTTAGAGATAGGCATTGCGCTTGAGCAGAAGTGTATGTTAGAGATAGGCATTGCGCTTGGGCAGAAGTGTATGTTAGAGATAAGCATTGCGCTTGAGCAGAAGTGTATGTTAGAGATAGGCATTGCGCTTGAGCAGAAGTGTATGTTAGAGATAGGCATTGCGCTTGAGCAGAAGTGTATGTTAGAGATAGGCATTGCGCTTGAGCAGAAGTGTATGTTAGAGATAGGCATTGCACTTGAGCAGAAGTGTATGTTAGAGATAGGCATTGCGCTTGAGCAGAAGTGTATGTTAAAGATAGGCATTGCGCTTGAGCAGAAGTGTATGTTAGAGATAGGCATTACACTTGAGCAGAAGTGTATGTTAGATATAGGCATTGTTGTATGTTAGAGATAGGCATTGCGCTTGAGCAGAAGTGTATGTTAGAGATAAGCATTGCGCTTGAGCAAAAGTGTATGTTAGAGATAGGCATTACACTTGAGCAGAAGTGTATGTTAGAGATAGGCATTGCTGTATGTTAGAGATAGGCATTGCGCTTGAGCAGAAGTGTATGTTAGAGATAGGCATTGCGCTTGAGCAGAAGTGTATGTTAGAGATAGGCATTGCGCTTGAGCAGAAGTGTATGTTAGAGATAAGCATTGCGCTTGAGCAGAAGTGTATGTTAGAGATAGGCATTGCGCTTGAGCAGAAGTGTATGTTAGAGATAGGCATTGCGCTTGAGCAGAAGTGTATGTTAGAGATAGGCATTACACTTGAGCAGAAGTGTATGTTAGATATAGGCATTGCTGTATGTTAGAGATAAGCATTGCGCTTGAGCAGAAGTGTATGTTAGAGATAGGCATTGCGCTTGAGCAGAAGTGTATGTTAGAGATAGGCATTGCGCTTGAGCAGAAGGGTATTTTTGACGCCTTTCCTTTTCAAGCAATTGTAAATTGTCAGGCATACGACGCATGCCTTTCTTCGTTCTTATCACGCATTATTTGCTTCACGTTGTGCTTATATGAATACTCGTCAAACAACAGCAAGGCAACTCATAATGATGTCGTTGTCGCAATTCAATGTATATTTACATACATAACCAAGGTCTGCCATCTCCCGGCTGTGGCAAGGTCCACTATATACAGTATTATGTGATACAGACAGTCAGTTGTTTCCGTCATTTTATCCGGGTTTTACAGTTTCCTCCTCTGATGATAGTATAACTGATATAATGTTGAAAGTGCCGTGAAAAATATTTTCATGGAAATCTAATCCACTCGTCAAACACTAAAAGCTTATTATTTTCATAATATTCTTAATACAAAATACAATATAACTTTGTACCTTGTAACACTATGCTTGGTAGAAGTTTTCAGAAACAGGAAATTATCCATAACAAATAATAAACATTAGTAATAGCGGCAGACATTTGTCGATGAATTCATTAACCTAAACTATCACTGGGTAGATATCTCTGCTGGTGGACTATTAGTCCCTGAATGTAAAACTTTTCTAAATAATTTATATAAATTGGTATACAAACTGGCAGTTTAGCACACATTGTCCCATATTACCTTAAAAGCAGATACAATAAATGATGGAAGTTTACGTAGAATATATCAAACTTACGGTCCTATCCAGTTAAATGTAACCAACGACAATAGTGAAGCTTTACTTTCTGGTGACGTCTGCAAGTATAGATTAGAAAACATCCAACACAAATTGTAAAAGTCACAGATGACATGAACTAAGATACCATGGTATTTGACCACCAGTCCTACATGACATGAACTAAGATACCATGGTATTTGACCAACAGTCCTACATGACATGAACTAAGATACCATGGTATTTGACCAACAGTCCTACATGACATGAACTAAGATACCATGGTATTTGACCACCAGTCCTACATGCTTTTTCTTTGCTAATATACCGGCAACAAAATTAAATCATTCATGCCACAAGCAAGTGAGTGAAATAGTGAACACTCTGTAAATTTACAATGTGTAGTTCACGAGACATCCATTAAACTAAGGCTATTCTCGATCAACCCTATATAGTTGACGAGACCTCCATTAAACTAAGGCTATTCTCTATCAATCCTTTATGTAACCCATTAAACTAAGGCTATTCTCTATCAACCCTATATGTGACCCATTAAACTAAGGCTATTCTCTATCAATCCTTTATGTAACCCATTAAACTAAGGCTATTCTCTATCAACCCTCTATGTGACCCATTAAACTAAGGCTATTCTCTATCAATCCTTTATGTAACCCATTAAACTAAGGCTATTCTCTATCAACCCTCTATGTGACCCATTAAACTAAGGCTATTCTCTATCAATCCTCTATGTGACCCATTAAACTAAGGCTATTCTCTATCAACCCTATATGTGACCCATTAAACTAAGGCTATTCTCTATCAACCCTCTATGTGACCCATTAAACTAAGGCTATTCTCTATCAATCCTATATGTGACCCATTAAACTAAGGCTATTCTCTATCAATCCTATATGTGACCCATTAAACTAAGGCTATTCTCTATCAACCCTATATGTGACCCATTAAACTAAGGCTATTCTCTATCAACCCTATATGTGACACATTAAACTAAGGCTATTCTCTATCAACCCTATATGTGACCCTTTAAACTAAGGCTATTCTCTATCAATCCTATATGTGACCCATTAAACTAAGGCTATTCTCTATCAATCCTTTATGTGACCCATTAAACTAAGGCTATTCTCTATCAATCCTATATGTGACCCATTAAACTAAGGCTATTCTCTATCAATCCTATATGTGACCCATTAAACTAAGGCTATTCTCTATCAACCCTATATGTGACCCATTAAACTAAGGCTATTCTCTATCAATCCTATATGTGACACATTAAACTAAGGCTATTCTCTATCAACCCTATATGTGACCCATTAAACTAAGGTTATTCTCTATCAACCCTATATGTGACCCATTAAACTAAGGCTATTCTCTATCAACCCTATATGTGACACATTAAACTAAGGCTATTCTCTATCAATCCTCTATGTGACCCATTAAACTAAGGCTATTCTCTATCAACCCTATATGTGACCCATTAAACTAAGGCTATTCTCTATCAACCCTATATGTGACCCATTAAACTAAGGCTATTCTCTATCAACCCTATATGTAACCCATTAAACTAAGGCTATTCTCTATCAACCCTATATGTGACCCATTAAACTAAGGCTATTCTCTATCAACCCTTTATGTGACACATTAATCTAAGGCTATTCTCTATCAACCCTATATGTGACACATTAAACTAAGGCTATTCTCTATCAATCCTATATGTGACGCATTAAACTAAGGCTATTCTCTATCAACCCTATATGTGACCCATTAAACTAAGGCTATTCTCGATCAACCCTATATGTGACCCATTAAACTAAGGCTATTCTCTATCAATCCTCTATGTGACCCATTAAACTAAGGCTATTCTCTATCAACCCTCTATGTGACCCATTGAACTAAGGCTATTCTCTATCAATCCTTTATGTAACACATTAAACTAAGGCTATTCTCTATCAACCCTCTATGTGACCCATTAAACTAAGGCTATTCTCTATCAACCCTATATGTGACCCATTAAACTAAGGCTATTCTCTATCAACCCTATATGTGACCCATTAAACTAAGGCTATTCTCTATCAACCCTATATGTGACACATTAAACTAAGGCTATTCTCTATCAACCCTATATGTGACCCATTAAACTAAGGCTATTCTCTATCAACCCTATATGTGACCCATTAAACTAAGGCTATTCTCTATCAAACCTATATGTGACACATTAAACTAAGGCTATTCTCTATCAATCCTCTATGTGACCCATTAAACTAAGGCTATTCTCTATCAACCCTATATGTGACACATTAAACTAAGGCTATTCTCTATCAATCCTCTATTTGTGACCCATTAAACTAAGGCTATTCTCTATCAACCCTATATGTGACCCATTAAACTAAGGCTATTCTCTATCAATCCTATATGTGACCCATTAAACTAAGGCTATTCTCTATCAACCCTATATGTGACACATTAAACTAAGGCTATTCTCTATCAACCCTATATGTGACCCATTAAACTAAGGCTATTCTCTATCAACCCTATATGTGACCCATTAAACTAAGGCTATTCTCTATCAACCCTATATGTGACACATTAAACTAAGGCTATTCTCTATCAATCCTCTATGTGACCCATTAAACTAAGGCTATTCTCTATCAACCCTATATGTGACACATTAAACTAAGGCTATTCTCTATCAATCCTCTATGTGACCCATTAAACTAAGGCTATTCTCTATCAACCCTATATGTGACCCATTAAACTAAGGCTATTCTCTATCAACCCTATATGTGACCCATTAAACTAAGGCTATTCTCTATCAATCCTATATGTGACACATTAAACTAAGGCTATTCTCTATCAACCCTATATGCGACCCATTAAACTAAGGCTATTCTCTATCAACCCTATATGTGACCCATTAAACTAAGGCTATTCTCTATCAACCCTATATGTGACACATTAAACTAAGGCTATTCTCTATCAATCCTCTATGTGACCCATTAAACTAAGGCTATTCTCTATCAACCCTATATGTGACCCATTAAACTAAGGCTATTCTCTATCAACCCTATATGTGACCCATTAAACTAAGGCTATTCTCTATCAACCCTATATGTAACCCATTAAACTAAGGCTATTCTCTATCAACCCTATATGTGACCCATTAAACTAAGGCTATTCTCTATCAACCCTATATGTAACCCATTAAACTAAGGCTATTCTCTATCAACCCTATATGTGACACATTAAACTAAGGCTATTCTCTATCAATCCTATATGTGACCCATTAAACTAAGGCTATTCTCTATCAATCCTATATGTGACCCATTAAACTAAGGCTATTCTCGATCAACCCTATATAGTTGACGAGACCTCCATTAAACTAAGGCTGTTCTCTATCAATCCTTTATGTAACCCATTAAACTAAGGCTATTCTCTATCAACCCTCTATGTGACCCATTAAACTAAGGCTATTCTCTATCAACCCTATATGTGACCCATTAAACTAAGGCTATTCTCGATCAACCCTATATGTGACACATTAAACTAAGGCTATTCTCTATCAACCCTATATGTGACCCATTAAACTAAGGCTATTCTCTATCAACTCTATATGTGACCCATTAAACTAAGGCTATTCTCTATCAACCCTATATGTGACACATTAAACTAAGGCTATTCTCTATCAATCCTCTATGTGACCCATTAAACTAAGGCTATTCTCTATAAACCCTATATGTGACACATTAAACTAAGGCTATTCTCTATCAATCCTCTATTTGTGACCCATTAAACTAAGGCTATTCTCTATCAACCCTATCTGTGACCCATTAAACTAAGGCTATTCTCTATCAATCCTATATGTGACCCATTAAACTAAGGCTATTCTCTATCAACCCTATATGTGACACATTAAACTAAGGCTATTCTCTATCAACCCTATATGTGACCCATTAAACTAAGGCTATTCTCTATCAACCCTATATGTGACCCATTAAACTAAGGCTATTCTCTATCAACCCTATATGTGACACATTAAACTAAGGCTATTCTCTATCAATCCTCTATGTGACCCATTAAACTAAGGCTATTCTCTATCAACCCTATATGTGACACATTAAACTAAGGCTATTCTCTATCAATCCTCTATGTGACCCATTAAACTAAGGCTATTCTCTATCAACCCTATATGTGACCCATTAAACTAAGGCTATTCTCTATCAACCCTATATGTGACCCATTAAACTAAGGCTATTCTCTATCAATCCTCTATGTAACCCATTAAACTAAGGCTATTCTCTATCAACCCTATATGTGACCCATTAAACTAAGGCTATTCTCTATCAACCCTCTATGTAACCCATTAAACTAAGGCTATTCTCTATCAACCCTATATGTAACCCATTAAACTAAGGCTATTCTCTATCAACCCTATATGTAACCCATTAAACTAAGGCTATTCTCTATCAACCCTATATGTGACCCATTAAACTAAGGCTATTCTCGATCAACCCTATATGTAACCCATTAAACTAAGGCTATTCTCTATCAATCCTCTATGTGACCCATTAAACTAAGGCTATTCTCTATCAACCCTATATGTGACCCATTAAACTAAGGCTATTCTCTATCAACCCTATATGTGACCCATTAAACTAAGGCTATTCTCTATCAACCCTATATGTAACCCATTAAACTAAGGCTATTCTCTATCAACCCTATATGTGACCCATTAAACTAAGGCTATTCTCTATCAACCCTATATGTGACCCATTAAACTAAGGCTATTCTCTATCAATCCTATATGTAACCCATTAAACTAAGGCTATTCTCTATCAATCCTTTATGTGACCCATTAAACTAAGGCTATTCTCTATCAACCCTATATGTGACCCATTAAACTAAGGCTATTCTCTATCAACCCTATATGTGACCCATTAAACTAAGGCTATTCTCTATCAATCCTATATGTAACCCATTAAATTAAGGCTATTCTCTATCAATCCTTTATGTAACCCATTAAACTAAGGCTATTCTCTATCAACCCTTTATGTGACCCATTAAACTAAGGCTATTCTCTACCAATCCTATATGTGACCCATTAAACTAAGGCTATTCTCTATCAATCCTATATGTAACCCATTAAACTAAGGCTATTCTCTATCAATCCTATATGTGACCCATTAAACTAAGGCTATTCTCTATCAACCCTATATGTGACCCATTAAACTAAGGCTATTCTCTATCAACCCTATATGTGACCCATTAAACTAAGGCTATTCTCTATCAATCCTATATGTAACCCATTAAACTAAGGCTATTCTCTATCAATCCTTTATGTGACCCATTAAACTAAGGCTATTCTCTATCAACCCTATATGTGACCCATTAAACTAAGGCTATTCTCTATCAACCCTATATGTAACCCATTAAACTAAGGCTATTCTCTATCAACCCTATATGTGACCCATTAAACTAAGGCTATTCTCTATCAACCCTATATGTGACCCATTAAAGTAAGGCTATTCTCTATCAATCCTATATGTGACCCATTAAACTAAGGCTATTCTCTATCAATCCTTTATGTGACCCATTAAACTAAGGCTATTCTCTATCAACCCTATATGTGACCCATTAAACTAAGGCTATTCTCTATCAACCCTATATGTAACCCATTAAACTAAGGCTATTCTCTATCAACCCTATATGTGACCCATTAAACTAAGGCTATTCCCTATCAACCCTATATGTAACCCATTAAACTAAGGCTATTCTCTATCAATCCTATATGTAACCCATTAAACTAAGGCTATTCTCTATCAATCCTTTATGTGACCCATTAAACTAAGGCTATTCTCTATCAATCCTATATGTAACCCATTAAACTAAGGCTATTCTCTATCAACCCTATATGTAACCCATTAAACTAAGGCTATTCTCTATCAACCCTATATGTGACCCATTAAACTAAGGCTATTCTCTATCAATCCTATATGTAACCCATTAAACTAAGGCTATTCTCTATCAACCCTATATGTAACCCATTAAACTAAGGCTATTCTCTATCAACCCTATATGTAACCCATTAAACTAAGGCTATTCTCTATCAATCCTTTATGTGACCCATTAAACTAAGGCTATTCTCTATCAATCCTATATGTAACCCATTAAACTAAGGCTATTCTCTATCAACCCTATATGTGACCCATTAAACTAAGGCTATTCTCTATCAATCCTATATGTGACCCATTAAACTAAGGCTATTCTCTATCAATCCTATATGTAACCCATTAAACTAAGGCTATTCTCTATCAACCCTATATGTGACCCATTAAACTAAGGCTATTCTCTATCAATCCTATATGTGACCCATTAAACTAAGGCTATTCTCTATCAATCCTATATGTGACCCATTAAACTAAGGCTATTCTCTATCAACCCTATATGTGACCCATTAAACTAAGGCTATTCTCTATCAACCCTATATGTGACCCATTAAACTAAGGCTATTCTCTATCAATCCTATATGTGACCCATTAAACTAAGGCTATTCTCTATCAATCCTATATGTGACCCATTAAACTAAGGCTATTCTCTATCAACCCTATATGTGACCCATTAAACTAAGGCTATTCTCTATCAACCCTATATGTGACACATTAAACTAAGGCTATTCTCTATCAATCCTTTATGTGACCCATTAAACTAAGGCTATTCTCTATCAATCCGATATGTAACCCATTAAACTAAGGCTATTCTCTATCAATCCTATATGTGACCCATTAAACTAAGGCTATTCTCTATCAATCCTATATGTAACCCATTAAACTAAGGCTATTCTCTATCAATCCTATATGTGACCCATTAAACTAAGGCTATTCTCTATCAACCCTATATGTGACCCATTAAACTAAGGCTATTCTCTATCAATCCTTTATGTGACCCATTAAGCTAAGGCTATTCTCTATCAATCCTCTATGTGACCCATTAAACTAAGGCTATTCTCTATCAATCCTATATGTGACCCATTAAACTAAGGCTATTCTCTATCAACCCTTTATGTGACCCATTAAACTAAGGCTATTCTCTATCAACCCTATATGTGACCCATTAAACTAAGGCTATTCTCTATCAACCCTATATGTGACCCATTAAACTAAGGCTATTCTCTATCAATCCTATATGTAACCCATTAAACTAAGGCTATTCTCTATCAACCCTATATGTGACCCATTAAACTAAGGCTATTCTCTATCAATCCTTTATGTGACCCATTAAACTAAGGCTATTCTCTATCAATCCTATATGTAACCCATTAAACTAAGGCTATTCTCTATCAATCCTATATGTGACCCATTAAACTAAGGCTATTCTCTATCAACCTTATATGTGACCCATTAAACTAAGGCTATTCTCTATCAACCCTATATGTAACCCATTAAAATAAGGCTATTCTCTATCAACCCTATATGTGACCCATTAAACTAAGGCTATTCTCTATCAATCTTATATGTGACCCATTAAACTAAGGCTATTCTCTATCAACCCTATATGTAACCCATTAAACTAAGGCTATTCTCTATCAACCCTATATGTGACCCATTAAACTAAGGCTATTCTCTATCAATCCTTTATGTGACCCATTAAACTAAGGCTATTCTCTATCAATCCTCTATGTGACCCATTAAACTAAGGCTATTCTCTATCAATCCTTTATGTGACCCATTAAACTAAGGCTATTCTCTATCAACCCTATATGTAACCCATTAAACTAAGGCTATTCTCTATCAATCCTTTATGGGACCCATTAAACTAAGGCTATTCTCTATCAATCCTTTATGTAACCCATTAAACTAAGGCTATTCTCTATCAACTCTATATGTGACCCATTAAACTAAGGCTATTCTCTATCAATCCTATATGTGACACATTAAACTAAGGCTATTCTCTATCAACCCTCTATGTGACCCATTAAACTAAGGCTATTCTCTATCAATCCTATATGTGACACATTAAACTAAGGCTATTCTCTATCAACCCTCTATGTGACCCATTAAACTAAGGCTATTCTCTATCAATCCTATATGTAATCCATTAAACTAAGGCTATTCTCTATCAACCCTATATGTGACCCATTAAACTAAGGCTATTCTCTATCAACCCTATATGTGACACATTAAACTAAGGCTATTCTCTATCAACCCTATATGTGACCCATTAAACTAAGGCTATTCTCTATCAACCCTTTATGTGACCCATTAAACTAAGGCTATTCTCTATCAACCCTATATGTGACCCATTAAACTAAGGCTATTCTCTATCAACCCTATATGTGACACATTAAACTAAGGCTATTCTCTATCAACCCTATATGTGACCCATTAAACTAAGGCTATTCTCTATCAACCCTATATGTGACCCATTAAACTAAGGCTATTCTCTATCAATCCTCTATGTGACCCATTAAACTAAGGCTATTCTCTATCAATCCTATATGTGACCCATTAAACTAAGGCTATTCTCTATCAACCCTTTATGTGACCCATTAAACTAAGGCTATTCTCTATCAATCCTCTATGTGACCCATTAAACTAAGGCTATTCTCTATCAATCCTATATGTGACCCATTAAACTATGGCTATTCTCTATCAATCCTATATGTAACCCATTAAACTAAGGCTATTCTCTATCAATCCTATATATAGCCCATTAAACTAAGGCTATTCTCTATCAACCCTATATGTGACCCATTAAACTAAGACTATCCTCGATCAACCCTATATGTGACCCATTAAATTAAGGCTATTCTCGATCAACCATTAAACTAAGGCTATTCTCGATCTACCATTACACTAAGGCTATTCTCGATCAACCATTAAACTAAGGCTATTCTCGATCAACCATTAAACTAAGGCTATTCTCGATCTACCATTACACTAAGGCTATTCTCGATCAACCATTAAACTAAGGCTATTCTCGATCTACCATTAAACTAAGGCTATTCTCGATCAACCATTAAACTAAGGCTATTCTCGATCAACCATTAAACTAAGGCTATTCTCGATCTATAGGTCACCTGTTTGGTTCTTTGGTGTTCTTACTCGCAAAGACTTTTAAATTATTTGGCTTTCAAATATGTTGGCTTTGAGCGTACGTGATGAAGGTTATTCCAGACCGGTCGGAAACGCGATGTGTGCATTAAGTTGGATATCTATCTTTTATTACGCGCCATATTTCTCCACATTATTGAGCATGTTGTATTTCTATCCTGTACATACTTTTTATGAGTGAGGTTGCATTTGGAAACCGACAAATTAGGACTAATTTCTATATCCTCGGATTCCCGATGAATATGTTAGCTAATTAAACTGGTGCGTGCAATGCAAATTATGTATTGTAGTAGAGATAAAAAAAACATAATAATTATATATGTACCTGATCTTTGAAGTCTTTCTCATCTTCAACCAATGTCTCAGTGAATGCCGACTTTATTACACGGCATAGCACCAGAACAAAATATAAACAGAGAGTCGTGAAGTTTAAGCTGTCAGTGATGCCATTCTGTAAATAAAACCATACAAACATTAAAAAGAATATTACACTAATAATATATAATCTAAAGCTAAGTCCAATGGCTTTGGAGCCTTGTTTAGGAAATTGTAATATGACACGACTACATTTTGTATCACATACCATCCATGCTAGGTATTCATTCAATTAAAAAATACATAATATGCACAGCATAGCAACTTTAGATTCTAATAAATAAAGTCCTGAAAAAAAATGAAAGATCCTGAAATTATAAGATGTCGCGATTTTACAAGAACTACAACAATATTTAATAAACAGTTTACACATTCCCGATTTGATCGTTAAGGCCACAAGACAGTAATATTGAATGAGGCTGATATTCGATTACAATATTGACCAAGTCACAGTCTTGTAATTATATTATAACAAAAGCTACATTTATTATAATCAGGACTGCTTTGGTCTATCAAGCATGACATACAGTGCAATACGAAGCAACCATGTGACGTCTTTAAACCATTGGCAGCGAACATGGTCATTTACACTCATATCCGTACTTACCAATATGATACACCTGTACAATAATATATATTACCTACCTTAAAGAAGGAGTTGTGTGTGGAATCATGTAGATACAAACGTAGAATTATTGCAAAGAACAACAAAATCCATGTTATATTTAGAAACGTATTAGTCTTCATTTTTCTCTGTTGTTGTTGTCTATTATCATTATATATTGCTGTTACCTACAAATAATAATGGACAGTATAAATACTTACTTGATCACAATGTATTAATAATATTGCATTACTGCACATGGTACCGAACCATTTATCTATAGTTGACAAGGTATAGACTGAATTTGACCAAGTTGTGAACCAGGGGGTATATGACCTAGTCTCAACTACAAAGGTGTCAGCTAGTTGTTTGTGTGTACCATATGCACAACCAACCGACGTAGAATACCAATGTTACATACAGAATGAACAACAGGGAGCTGGAAATGATCTCTGGATGCCATCTTCATATAGATCATCCCAAGAACATCATATTACATACATGCTTATTGAATGAACGTACGTGGTCTCATGACGTCAAGTTACAATCAAGTAGGTATATTACCAGTCATACATTTATTGCATCTCACGTTTGTCGTTGTCTTCTTGATGAATGTGTGATTGTTATTTAACGACAACTGATAATTTCTTCAGTTATAGCATGGCGAGAGTACATTAACGAGACGATGCTGGTATGCTAATGCGGCTGCTTTGAACTAGACCAAAAGGCTGAATGGTTATAATGGTAGTTCATTAAAGCAAAAATGTCCGCAGGTAGAGATAAGGTTGCATGCGGACACATTATTCTGTCTTCTTGACAACTAGTTTTACTATTGTTCCTAACTGATGCATGTAAAATATAATAGCACGAATATATATTGTACTTACGATAGGGAAAATAGATAGATCAAACGATCGTCTGCACTCGAGACAAGTACCCTAACAAATTGTTAAAAATAGACAGTGGATAAATAGAATCACATTCTAATACAATAACAAGTAGTCAAATAAGGGCATATTTCTTGCCCATTTGGAAATTCAATAAATTCGTTTGAAATCATCCAACACTCAACAAATGTATATTTTTTGTTTTATATTTTCGTCAAGTTGATTGTAGTACTTTATTGTTATTGACACTTACCAATGATAGTAAAATAATAATTGGTGACAAAACAACAGAAGTAGGTACAACATCTCCGTTCACAATATCCATCAGAATCAACCCTATATTACATAACGTTATAACAGCTATAAATAGAGTTATGACCTACAAAAAAAAAGGATTACAATGGATTATTGTTCAACATTAAGTAAGCAAGTTTTTTAAAACTATATTCATAGCGAGAACAAGAATATAAACAATGCATTTTGTAGGCAAAGAGACGACATCGATACATGGGCAATTTTAGATTGCTAAAGGAAAACGAAAATATAATGGATAGGGTCGGGAAGAGTTCCTGGCAACAGGACATCAACGACAACTCCTAATAAACGGTTGCTCATTAGGGGTTGTTGTACGTTGTTACATTAATTAAATAATCGTTGTTTAACGTCAAGTTAGCAGTATCTCAGCAATACTCATTACGAGAGCAAGTTTGTAAACTAATAAAACATAAAGAAAGGAATAACATAGGCACTACAGAGGGCATATGGACGGTATTTTGATAATCACAGGGTAAATCAAATAATGAATCATGGGTCAGGTCGGAATTGCAACAACGAATTGTGTGTATTATAATTCGTCCTACACCAGAAGTGGCCATCCCGTTTTGGGTAGGGCAGGGGTGTGGGGTTGTATCCTGAAACAAAATGATCGCATCGAGGTTAGACTTTTTAATATTCATTAAATAAAATCGTGGCATTAATTTGCCTTATCAACGGATTACAATTTAAGATGTTATTACCTACCTTTTGAATATTTTTCAGTACTGTTGGCTTTGTGTCATTGTTTAACGTCAAGACATGCAAGGGCGTTCCTAACAAAAGGAGAACACACGAAGTCCATGGAATAACGGACTTCTCTATACATTCTTGAAACCGTGGGTCTGTGGTATTCCATGATAATATGGATTCCTAAATCAAAGATAAAACATTATATCAAAGGTTCGAGGTAGTAATAATTAATCAGAAGTATTGTGTATGTGATCTGTCTCACATTTTCTGTTTATTTCTCTGTCTTGTGTTTTGTATTGTTAGGTGAGTAGTATTTCCTCAGGAGAAAAGGTACAGGGTCGAAAGTCTTGTCTTGCCTTCAACTCATAACATGTTATTACAAGTTGCAATGGGAGTCGCTGTGTCCATTTCATTTACGTCCAGTCCGCAAGGTGAGATGGGTATTTTATTTGTTCCAATCCAGCGGTATGTCCTATTTCTATACCTCAAGGTCATTTGTGTTATATACTATTATATGCCTAAAATATTTTGATGCTGTCTGAATCTGATCACCAATTTTTCTTTTGCGAGAATAAAGACTTCACCCCCAGTTTTTAGTGGGGTTCATGTTACTCGATCTTTAGTGTTATGTGTATGTTTTGTAGATCGTTGTTTGTCTTTTTGTTCTTTGTCTTTTGGCCATTGTTTTGTTTGTTCCTCTTAGATTTTACGGATTCTGATTACCTCCCTTTGATATCTTCAAACTTTTCTTATTAACAAATACCATATAACATAATGAAAAGCTTGAACTGACAATTAGCCTACTATTTGTTTCGTTTATAAATAAATGAATCAATAAGAATATCAAATTGCAATGACTGGAAAATAGACTTTAAATCATTAATTATCAATTTCGGGTGGAATATTACTGACTGTTTTATTGGAGTGTCTATATAAGGACTAATGTTTCATTGAGCGAGCACTGTACAAATCCAGCGCAATATGTTTATCTAGTACAAAAAACAGAGACAATGTCATCAACGTTAACATATATAACTTAACAAATGCTGACTTAGCGTTTAATTAACATTCATTACATGTGTGGTTCGGTCACATCAAGAAGTCACTAATGCAAGGACCTTCGACGAACTGTGTATTCTATTGTCATAATTAATATATACACACAAAAGTAAAATTGTAAACAGCTTAATATAGATCAGTACATACATAGTACATATATACATGAATTTGTATGTCAGTATATTAAAAGTTTAAACTCGCCCAGGATACATTGTCATTGGGTAAATTAATACATAACGTAAATAGCAACAATTATAATTTGTTCAATATGCATAATTGTATACACATTATATTAGTAATTTAATGAGCATGAAGCAACTATTATCGAATTTGAAAAATATCTTATTAAATTATTAATTTATTATTAAAAGTCAATATAAGAAGGAATAAATATCTCACCTGACATTGTTCAAAATCTTCCATGTTCAAACACACATTTGTTTTGATCATTCATGTCACAAACACAGTTTAAATAGATTTTGTTCTGGTTAGCTTTAATTATTAATAGTAAAGGGTATTTAAATGTATGTTACCTGATTTGTCTATAAATAGATTCGCTATGAAGCAACACGTTGAGTGTTGTTTAACGTCGGGTGAACAGTATGTTAACTACATTGAGATACATACGTACATCTACTTGTGTATTAACTTCCCAATGTACATGTAAAGTAATTGGTAGCTATATTCTCCTTCGATTCGTCCACATGATTTTTTTCTATTAAGATAAAACAACATGAATATGATTTATGCGTGTTTTTGTGTGTCTCGTATTCAATGTTGCGCGTGTTTCATCTTTGTCTTGATTACCCCGTCAGTTGTCTTGATTACTGTCAGTTGTCTTGATTACTCCGTCAGTTGTCTTGTTTTCCCCGTCAGTTGTCTTGATTACTCCGTCAGTTGTCTTGATTACCCCGTCAGTTGTCTTGATTACCCCGTCAGTTGTCTTGATTACCCCGTCAGTTGTCTTGATTACCCCGTCAGTTGCCTTGATTACCCCGTCAGTTGTCCTGATTACCCCGTCAGTTATCTTGATTACCCCGTCAGTTGTCTTGATTACCCCGTCAGTTGTCTTGATTACCCCGTCAGTTGTCTTGATTACCCCGTCAGTTGACTTGATTACTCCGTCAGTTGTCTTGATTACCCCGTCAGTTGTCTTGATTACCCCGTCAGTTGTCTTGATTACCCCGTCAGTTGTCTTCATTACCCCGTCAGTTGACTTGATTACTCCGTCAGTTGTCTTGATTACCCCGTCAGTTGTCTTGATTACTCCGTCAGTTGTCTTGATTACTCCGTCAGTTGTCTTGATTACCCCGTCAGTTGTCTTGATTACCCCGTCAGTTGCCTTGATTACCCCGTCAGTTGTCTTGATTACCCCGTCAGTTGTCTTGATTACCCCGTCAGTTGACTTGATTACTGTTAGTTGTCTTGATAACCCCGTCAGTTGTCTTGATTACCCCGTCAGTTGTCTTGATTACCCCGTCAGTTATCTTGATTACCCCGTCAGTTGCCTTGATTACCCCGTCAGTTGTCTTGATTACCCCGTCAGTTGTCTTGATTACCCCGTCAGTTATCTTGATTACCGTCAGTTGTCTTGATTACCCCGTCAGTTGACTTGATTACCTCGTCAGTTGTCTTGATTACCCCGTCAGTTGTCTTGATTACTCCGTCAGTTGTCTTGATTACTCCGTCAGTTGTCTTGATTACCCCGTCAGTTGTCTTGATTACCCCGTCAGTTGTCTTGATTACTCCGTCAGTTGTCTTGATTACCCCGTCAGTTGTCTTGATTACTCCGTCAGTTGTCTTGATTACTCCGTCAGTTGTCTTGATTACCCCGTCAGTTGTCTTGATTACCCCGTCAGTTGTCTTGATTACTCCGTCAGTTGTCTTGATTACCCCGTCAGTTGTCTTGATTACCCCGTCAGTTGACTTGATTACTCCGTCAGTTGTCTTGATTACCCCGTCAGTTGTCTTGATTACTCCGTCAGTTGTCTTGATTACCCCGTCAGTTGTCTTGATTACCCCGTCAGTTGACTTGATTACTCCGTCAGTTGTCTTGATTACTCCGTCAGTTGTCTTGATTACCCCGTCAGTTGTCTTGATTACCCCGTCAGTTATCTTGATTACCCCGTCAGTTGTCTTGATTACCCCGTCAGTTATCTTGATTACCCCGTCAGTTGTCTTGATACCCCGTCAGTTGTCTCTAACGTTTATTCTTACTCAATGATCGCATGCCAAATTGACATAGAAATTATTTCAATACGATAATATTGTATTATTACATGATGTTTTTCATATTGGCCTAGTTATAGGTCCGAGTCCTGCTGTATTGGCCCGAGGCGCAGCCGAACACCAATACAGCAGACCGAGGACCTATAACTAGACCAATATGAAAAAAAACATCACATAATGATACCTTTATTAATTAACCAGTCTAATATCTCTCGGGAATTTACCTTGCAATTGTCGAAATGTGTAGCGGATTCCGATCTAGTTGTTATTGGACTTACTGGAATTGGGCCAATACGGAAAATATCCGTATTGGACTGGATTTTGTCGTATTGGCCGAATGAAATTTTTTATATTGTATTGACAGATTTGATCATATAAAGGCTAACAAATCAAAGTTAATTTATAAACATAGATTATTACATGGCATTTTTCATATCATGCCCTTTATTAGCCCTTGGTCATGATACCAGCCCGAGAGTCGATAGGCTCAAGGGATGATATATGAACGAGAGCTGATAAAGGGTATGATATGAAAAATGACATGTTATGATCTGCTTATCATATACTTCAACAGAGGAAATAACTGATTTGTACAAAAATGTTTAGTCATTTTTGGCTAGAATTAAATACATAATTATGGAACAGGAAATTTATTGTTTTAATATAAAAATCCAATAAATGAGCTTTCTTTTGGCACTTTCAATATCATAAGAGAAAAAATTGGCAGTTCATAATTTTCTGTGCAAATATTCAATAAAACAGTTTAATTATGCTTGTAAATACAGTTTTCCACAAATCCACGAAGTGAACTTACGAACATTGACGGAAAGGCATGTAAAAACATTCCGGAACCAGTTAATAAACTTGCTTTATCAACTTGCTTGGGCCATTCTTGGGAAACTGAGTGAAATAAACATGATTCCTCTTATTATTCTAAACGAAACTCAAAGTTTTATCACAGGGTAAAATTTTAGCTATATTATCTACAAGTTAATATGCAAAAGAACTGAAATTCACATATTGATGACAAAGGTGCTCTCGTAGATCATCTATTTTCATCAACGCGTTCTCAGGAACCGCACATGTAGCATAAAACCACTATTTCCGTGTACATGTATTTAATAATGATGACGATTAATTAAGCTTTAAAGTGATTGACCTGTTGGCACTAATTATAGCATCAATAGGCTGAAATCGAAATTATCACAGGAAAAAGGAGATCAAATAGACAGGGTCAGAATGGTTTGCCTTGTAACGTTACACAAAACGACCATTTCTAACACGCTTTTGTTCATAAAGAACTGTTTCAAGTTGTCTCTTACGTTCAATGCTATAATGTAAATTAGTACATTTATGGTTTTATACAGTATTATAAAACCATATAATTCATTTTTTGTGATAAATCGTCTTGTTACATACTTAGTTCAAATAAAGGCATTTTTGTATGACCGGAAGTAAACTGTCCATACTCTCACACCCCGGGAAAATAACCGGTTATTGGATTACTACAAGATCATTTCCATATCGAGGCCCATATTGGCCTGGGCTAATATGGGACTGGACGTCGTCTCAGGCCAATATGGGTGTCTCTCTTCTAGATGTCGGAAGTATGTAATAAATAGTTTAATACATGGGTATTTCCATATTGGCCTGGTTATCATCCCGAGACCCCCATATTGGCCCGAGACGCAGTCGAGTGCCAATATGGGTCGAGGTATGATAACCGGGCCAACATGGAAATACCCATGTATTAATCTGTAAATATTACACGGCAGGATTTCATATTGAAAGATCTATTTTGCTGTGGGCGAAATCCCGGCAAAATTTTTAAATTTACTAGCCAAACGTTTTCTACGTCCGTTGCAATGACGTCACACAAATACAAACAGAAAGTGGCACAGAAGTTTTACAAACGCAAGCAGAATGCATATATAAATTTAGACACATTGAATTAGTAATATAAATTTGTACGCACTGAATTAGTACAAGTATCTATGATATTAAAATAATCAGATCATGTGCTTTTTGAATTTGAAAAAAAACAACAAACAATCCCTAAAAATTGATCCAGGTGCACAAAAAAAAAGGTGGAATGTTAAATGTAATAAAACAATTACAGCACTTCATTTTGTGCAATATGATGTGCTATGGAGCACTGAAAAAGTAATATTGACCGCGACCTTCGGCCTTGGTCAATATTGCTTTCCAGTGCTCCATAACACATCATATCGCAATCAATGAAGTGCAATAATTGTATAGTATTTCACGTACCTATTAGAATTATGATTAGGACTTTTAAAAGTATTTCAGTCATATGGGGGTGGTCAGTTTAATTTATACAAGACTCCATAGTACTCGGTGAAAACCTCCGACATTTCGTATGTCGCCGACATACTTTATCACAGAAGGTGGTATCAAGTACAACTCGCTTTGTGCAAGATTCGAATTCAAAGATAGCGTGTACAATAACGGAGGTCCATTTCCACAATAATATCAATTATCTATAAGGGGCCGTCGTGGTCGTGATCGAATGGTAGTTAGATTTACAAATACCTATGCAACCAATGAATATCACCATTAACGTTGTGAGTTCGAATCCCGAGGTGTACTTGATACTACATTATGTAATAAAGTTTGTCAGTGACTTGCGGCAGGTCGGTGGTTTTCTCCGGGTACTCCACCAATAAAACTGAACACCATTATATAACTGAAATATTTTTGAAAGTGGCGTTAAACACCATAACACCCCAATTATCTATCCATCATATCCCATTTTCTTGTGCCAATCAAAACATTGGTACATACGCCTAACCCAGTGCCTTCTGTGTGATCTACAATTTCAATACGTATTACTCATGGCTATAAATCTAGCTAAATTACTGCTCATTGTACGTTAAACAACAATTTTCCAATAGTATCAACTTCATTAATCGTCTCTCTTAGAGGAAACAACTGATTTCAACATGTTCTAATATATAGATAGTTCTGTAGTTATCCCTGGGACATTATCACTGGAGTTATGTCTCTTTGTACCTAATGTGATCTACTGCAGATAAATATTCCAAGACGTGGCTTAACCGATTTATCTGTTATTGAAATTAACAGTTTCTAATTAATATTTTTTTTTAAATAAAACTGTTCTGTTAGTGTAATATTTTTGGTCTCTTTCATTTTATTGGTATTTTTCCTCCACGGATCTTTGCGTTATTGGGTAATTAATATTCCCATTTCTGCATACTGATCACATATTTTGATTATGTTTTTTTTCCTGGTTAATTTTACAACTGTTCTAATGGTGTGGTATTTCTTTGTTTTCAATGTTATTGGTATTTTACCTGAATCTTTGCATAATGGAATAATTAATATTCCTGTTTCCGTAGTTTATAGTATCTTTAGTATCCAGTTCAAAGTGAACATAGGTTTGTTCTTTTTCTGGTAATATAAACAATCCGTGCAAACATAGACAAATCATTGTTGTCATTACTCAATAATGTATATGGTCTCCGTCATGAAATGTTTAGTGCTTTCGTATCTCTTTGTCTTAATTTGTTACCGATATATATACAGTATACGTACGTTGTCGGTAAATATAACATTTATTTGTACGAGCTTTAGAAACAGGCAGAATAGCGACCCTTCGGAGAGCTTTTCAGGCCTGTTTCGCAGCGAGTACACATGAATTTTATATTCAACGACAACGTACGTATATTGTGTTTATCCTGCAATGTCAAAAAAGTCGGAAAACTTGTCAGATTTAAACAAAAAGGACAGAAACAAGCGTCATTCCTCGCCTTTCATAAATGTTGTCAAGGGTGTCTTCTTCGTGGTCCGCGTTACATTAGTACCAGTTTCATACTTGTCTGCGCCCTCCGCTGTACATAGCTACAGGGTACCAAGAAAGTTTATTCGTCTAGTACAAATAAAGCAAAAATGTATTCGCATAGCATATTTGTACAGCAAATGTACTGATTGCAGGATAAAATAATATTTAATACCACCATTTTATGATTTTATATAACTGTATAAGACGAATGACACGTCGCCACTATCGTACCTTCAAGTGTAAACATCAAGGTCCAGAAATAGGATATATATTCTTTGCGGGGACAGTTCCGCCGAAATGGGCGTCGGCTGGTTTTGACGGACAAATCAAAATCAAAAACAAATCCCGCCTTTAAGACGGGAGCATAAATTAGATCCCCGTTTCTGGAGAATGCCGAATTCCTTGCACACAGAAGATAACTTGAAACAGCTCCTAATTTATTCAACAGTTTTTGAGAGTTATTGTTGGTAGCTCATTACAAGGCAAGCTTTTCTAACGGTACCAAAACTATTCTAAATGTCCATAGGCTCAATGTAGTGATTATTTTACCCACGCGATTTGCTTTTATAGTAAACCTTTTCTCATTGTGAATATAGCTGAAATACTCACTGTCGTAAAAGAGCTCCGATCGAAATTGTTTCGTCAACATCCGGGATATTATAAAGCGGTATTTTTAAAGAAGACACAGACGATTATCGTCAGTTTTTATGAATATACTGTATATATAATGTTTTGAATAATGATGCTTTATCATAGCCAGAAATGATGGGTACTTTGCTCATTTGCATATCTAAGATGGCGACTCCGGGACGTCTGCAATTTTCATATGATCTATTAGACGATATCATTCCTAATTGCATGTGTGTCATTTTCTGAACTTGAAAATGATACATTGAATCAAGCTGAATTAAATGAAATAAAAATTAATGAAAACAATTAAATATTCGAGGTTCCTGGACTAAATGAAAATCCGAGGCGACGAACCCTTATTTGGCCTTAAGAGTCTATGTAAAAATGTCTGAAATACATGAAACTGGTGGCGTGTGACACAAAATTTAGCAATGAATGGCATTTGGCGACATATTTTCTGAAATTAATTTAGATTCCTCAATAATAGATGTAATTATATTGTCTAACCTTACATTTCTAGCTTCTAAACTCGGGGTTCCCACATTAAATATATTATGATAATTTTTGCATGATTGCGATATCAAAAAAAAGTCTAAAATCGTTACAAAGCAAAAATATTTGAATTTTGACAGAAGAAAAACTTTGCGGAAATAAACAATAACTTTTAATTTTCGAATCATTGACGGGACAAATTGAATTTCCGTACTGTATGCTATTATTTGACAATTCTAATAAAAGATCCATCAAGCTTGAAGCTGCAGTCACGTGATCAAAATCTAATTTAAATATGATGAATATTTATGAGGAAAGTACCATCAATTTCTGGATATGTGATTGTTATTATTATTATTGTCATTTGTTGTCCAAATATCATTGCTTTTTACAGTGTAAAATTAGATTTGTTCTAAAAGTTATAAGGAATCCGGCATCAAAATCATTACGATCAATTGAAATATCGCTATATCTTGTATTTACGAATGAATGAAATGTTGTCAAAAAAGAAAAATTATTAATGAATGATTTATTTTACTTAGAGATATTATTTTGTTGAGGAAAAGTCAATTACTAACTAGTTATAACCTAAAACTTGATGTCAACAGATGTTTTTGAAATCCGGCTTTGTCAAATTGTAAACATGTATAGAAACCGGTTTTGTCAGTATGTAAGTACGACTGATCGTATTATTATTGATCATTATATTGCAATTTAACAATAGTTATGATTAGCAAATATCTCAAAAGTGATAAATCCTGACCATAGTATGAATATTCGCCATGGCTCCTAATTTCAGCTATTTTGTCCAATAAAAAAAAAAATCGTTATTTCTATGTTAAATTGCTGCTGTCGCGAACACTTGATTGTTGATGCTTTTTGTGGCACTGACATCACGACCGGCGCTCAATGCGCTACATGCACTTGCAGTCGCTGTCCAAGCGCATCAGTGGGGGATTCTTTTGATAATACAATATTTGAATTTTATACTCATTAATAACGAAGTCACTCTGTGGAAATAGCTTCGTGGAAACGATATTAAATTTTCTTCACAGTATAATGTTTACATAAACGTTATACATGTAGATATGCAAATTAACAAAGGCTGTAGCATTGAATTCCTTTCCGCACGGACAATTTTGGCAGTTAGTATATAAAGAAAATGTTAGGTGTACTCGATTAATGCGACGTTCGTTACAAGTTGTAATACGACAAAAGTTCGTGATTTGGATGTTATCGTCCCCCCGCCCATCCACCCAGATTAATGCCAAAAGAATTTCAACTACTCGTATATATTTTGCATTTTTTAGGGGTAGAAATGACAGACTGAATGAATTTGTTATGTTGATATATGTTCATAATAAATGCTATGCGATCTTGTAGCGAACACACAATCCTACACTGTGTCGAGTCTTATTTATATTACATTATTTTAGAAAATAAATACACAATATACATACATTGTCCAAAATATAAAATTTATATATACGAGTTTTTCTTACCTGTTTCGCAGCGAGTGGAAATGAATTATATATTTTCCGACAATATACGTATATTGTATTTATCGTGGTATGTCAAAAGCCCTAAAGAAACTGTTAAAAAACGTGTCTAAAAAGAGCAGAAACAAGCGTCGTTCTTATCGTTTTTGATTGTGTCCTCTGTGAAGTCCGAGCTTATAAGCTTATACGAATAAATGCTGTTACTGTTTCTTACCGTCGCTCAACATGAATCAGATACCAGAAAACTATATATTGGTCAATAACCAAATATAACAAAAAAATATCCGGTCAATGCAACTGCTCAAATAGAACAAGTGCAGGATAAAAAAAAAAACAGTAACGCGACGGTGAAGAAATAATATTAAAACATCTTATGTTTCAATCTTGCGATTACCCTCATTTTATTTGTATTAGCTTATGACAATTTGATTGGTAGATTTATATTATATTGTAAAATTCAAGAATGTCGTTTGACAGTAGAAACAACCAAATAACGACAAACTTCCAGTCTTCATCTCTACCTGAAATGCAAGTAAAATAAAACTAGAATTTCATAACAAAATGTACAATCAAAATATTAAACAGCGTCCGTATGCCATGTCTTGGACCGGTTTTTGTAATAGATACTGAACAAACAAACAGTTGCATACTAAAGGTTCATTATAACACTTATCAAACTCAAAGGGTACACTCAATATGCCAATTTGCTTAAGTGATTGAGTGAGTGAGTGATAGTTGTTTAACGCCTATTCAGCAATGTTTCAGCTATATCATGGTAGAACAAGTTAATTTTCAATAAGATGATGATGACGTCCGCTTTGTTCTAGACCAACACGATGAGTTGGATTTGTATAGTGCTAGTTCACTGAAATAACAGTCCGCGGATAGACATGTCGCTCCATTCGGACACATTATTCTGATTCCGAGCCAACAAGTCTTTGATCTTACTCCTTAATGCTGCGTGCGTAACGGATAAGCAACAAATACCAATTTTATATTCTTTGGTTTGACCAGATCGGGACTCGAACCCACAATCTATCGCACTCGATGCGAGCACGCTAACCATTACCCTACCGATGCGTTCCCAATTTTTATTTGACTTTAAATTTGTTAATTCAAAACAATAAGAGTTACTTTATATCTATATAAGATGATGTTTTCCCATAGACATATTACACGTCTAATAATGGGTGGTAAAGTTTCCGGTTTTGTATGATTCCACATCAGTTTTATAGAATTCAGATCTTTTGTTTTAAATAACAGAATATAAAAAATAAATAGCACAACATGATGTTAATGGAATAGGCTAGGTACTCTCGGCATATATATAGCGTTATTTAATTTTAAAATGTTGAAAAGATACCTCAGAACTTGAAAACTTTGTGAATATGGCGTACATTTTGCAACTTTTTCCACTTCTGAAACAATTTTCAGGCATTAACATACAACTTATGAGCATATAAACAGTGAGAGTTCTTACTTTTGACCAAACACTCTTTGAATATTGCAATAATCCAACTGCATAGCAAATAAAGAAAACATTACAAGTTCTATAAAAAAAATCATGACCATTCTGTCGAACGTAACTTTGGCGAATGCCAATTCTGCACAAACCGTTTTGTATTTCTTTCTTTTAATGTTATACAAAGCAGCCACATGTAAAATATTTTGACTATGTGCTGTTGTTTTTTTTCACAATTTTTATTCATTTATTCATTTAAGACAATTTTGTTTTTCTTTTTGTCAATTTGCAAGTCGAACACACCATTGGTAAGTGTTATAATGAACCTTAGATAACTTATCAAAAGGAAACATAATTGTGATATTGAGCTTTCTTACGCTATTCTTTGAATTTTGTACATTGACAAAACCGGGTCTATTTAAATACAATTTTTGGGACTCAACCGGAAAGTAATGGTTGACAAAGCCGGAACGAATGTACGTAAATAAGCATTGTGTTTTTCACTGTAGTAAGTCTAAAACTATTCATGGTAGCACGCCAGTGCAAATTATCATTTATCATTTATCTAAGCATGATAAAGGGTTTGTGTACTTTAATTACACATATAGACTACTTTTTATAGCTTTATTTGATGATTTCAATCGACGAAGTTACCCCCAGAAACATATAGGTAAAAACAAACAAAAATAATCGACGGATAACGACATCTTCTGGATTCAAGATATAATAATACTATATGATCATAAAACTTACTTTTTGTCGTCGCCTGTATGTCAATCATGCCTAATTGACTTGTACAAGAAGCTGACGGAACATTTTCGACCGGAGCTCTTTGACGACAGTGACACTGTTCACTAGACGTTAAGCAACAACCAATCAATCAATGATATATATAGTTTTGATTGATTGATTAATTGTTGTTCAATCGTTGAGCTATATTGAGGATGAAAACAAAGCAAATCATGCAGGTAAAAAGATAGCAATGAGAGGTGTATAGGGACAAAGTTTAAATTGACATTTACTTTACAACGGGTTGTCTTACAAACTGTTGTACATTAAGAGTGACTGCATGTTTTCTTGTACATGTAATGAGTGTAGCTTTAGCAATGCATGAGACACTCATGCACGTTCCGTCCTAAGGACGTGTTTTGTATCTGATCCGTCCGTTACCCGTGGGATTATGTCGAACAATATAATTTCGGTATTTCATCTGTTTTCTGTATGGTTTTCCATTATTTGTTTTTATGTGGTATGGTATGTATAGTTCTAATAATAAAACTCTAAATGCTCGCTTACTCGCAAGGGTTATAACGGGATGCCATTACACGCCGCGATTTTTTGCGCTCGCTTACAGAGTTTCTGACGCCTGAATTTATCAATAATAAGACATAACCTTTCCTTTTGTCCATTATTATAACAAGTTTTTATCACCTACCAGTATTTTAAAATGTAATTCCCACAAAATAAAAATTCATGTTTACTTAACTCTCTGAACATTTTGAATTTCGTCATTTCCGGCCTCACTATTTGGAAGTCGATACCATATTTGGCGATTTGAGGCGTGAATGTTTACATCAGCGTGTAGTAAGAAATACCATATTTAGAAAAGTTCCGCCTTCCGTAGTTTCCGGTTATGGAAAATGACCGATAAATTTGAACAAGGTTGTTGTTACCTTTGAAAAGCATATATTTCTCAGCCAAACCGATTTAACAAGGACTGGAATCATCAGTAATAGTTATAATGAAATGTTTGAAGCGTAAATAGTGAGTTTTAATGTTTCAACTGCAACTTTTTTTTTGCTCCATTGTGACGAATGGGACCGCGTTGTAGCTCTGCCGAGACACAAGTTTCTCACAGGAGCTACATTATTGCAGCTATGGTACGTAGTGCATCAGGATTGTGCTATGGTAATTAACCTCCAGCCTATTATAACAAAAGCAGTAATTATGTTCTATGGTGTTTAACGCCACTTTCAACAATAATTCAGCTATATCGTTGCGGTCAGTTTTATTGGTGGAGGAAACCGGAGAAAACCACCGACCTGTCGTAATTCACTGACAAATTTGATCACATAATGTTATATCGAGTACGCCTCACAGCAGCAATTACAAATTGAAGATTACTTAATGTATTGTAATTAATGATAATGTACTCCAGCTGCGCCTCGAATCAGTCATTAAAACAGGTAATATTTCCTCCATCGACATTTGATGAAGATTATCCAGTAAATATACACAGGTATGGAAAATGGTAATAACATATTTTAGAATGTCAGAGGGTAAGGAAGAAAATGGTTTCCTTTGATTTCTGACGTTTTGTTATTAGAATAAGAATACCAGATCGATTTTTACTATTTTCAGATGGGTATAGATTATTATTAATAGGACAATGCACAAATAATATGTTTACTAACGAATTAATGTATTTACTTTTATCATAAAGCCAAAGAAAACCCCGTATAAAATGATATGGCATTCCTGCGGAATTGTAATAGGTAAAAAATACAGGATAATAGATGTAAATAAATATTAAAGAATACCGAAATAGGTTTTAATGGAGATGTGAATATTAACTATGTACATTTACTTTAGTCCAATTGCATTAAAAGTCAATGTCAATCTAGGATCCGTTGATCTTATATAAACTGTGACAGACGGTTTGATTGATTGATGCCCTATGCTACTTTTATCATTATAACAGAACACAATATCTTAATGTAAAGTCAGTAGAAAAATGCATTTAAATCAGATGACATGTGGACCGTTACAGAAAGCAAAAATGTGATATCGGATGGAAAGTTTTTACATATATTATCACGCTATATGTATTTTGTGAAAGTCAATTCGACTACAAATTGCATTAGTTTACTAAATTCCTTCCGCTCTCATTTTGCATATAAATAAAATAACACAGAAATAAGACAAATATTGATTATTTTGGCAAATTATATACATACATATTTTATAAATGTTTAGAACAAATTATGTAATTAATGTTCATAATAACTCAATTAACATAAATTAATATAAAGTACCAAACTAACGGCCATTATAAAGTGTTGAGTATCAGACCAGTTAATAATTATATTGTGTTTATCAGTATGATTAAATGTTATTTACGTATTTACAAGTGGAGTCAGAAACTAATAAAACCAATTTCTTTGAATGTGAAGCACCTGCAAAGAAAGTTAATGAGAAATCATGTTTGCCATGGAGCGAGAAATTGATAACTTATCCTCAAAGTTAAATTCCAGGTAAATTTTGTAGGCATCACTATGCCAGTCCCCATGAAACTGAATTAGTTCGGACGGAACTTTTGAATGAAATGCCCAACTGGCACCACCCCTTCGAAATGAATGTGATGAGTAATTGGATGGATTTAATTTGCATCTTTTTAAAGTATCTCTTAATTTTCTTTGATATTGTTTATAAGTTAAAACGTTCCTAACATGTCCATGACAAATTAAAAATGCAGGGTCATTATTATATGCCGGAACTAAATTGCACATATTAGTATATGCCTGATATGGACATAATGGAGAATTAGGAATTTTAACTAGGGGTATTTCTAACTTTCTGTCTCCAAATTGAATAGTTTTTAACCATCAAATTTTTATTACCAAATAATCCCTATGAACTGTGATATTTTTTCTGCATAATTGTTTGGACGGATCATACTTTTTAACAGAAATCGGTACCAAATTTGATTTTCTTGCCATCAAGAAAAAGGCAAACAAATAGGAACACCAGTAAGTTACATCTACTGAATTTGACATATCAAGTTTTTTGTGCATCTGAAGTAGAATATCAGGAGTAATTGGTAATGCCCTATGAGGCAAATGCGGATTTTCTCGTGCTAAACCACGATACAATAATTTGACAGAAAACCAATTTTCTGATGGAAATTCAATTCCTGCAAGTAAGTGTAATGTTTTAACTCCGCTAATATAATTTTGAATATAATTTACACTTTTAAAGCTTCTACTCAAAAATTCTCCATAAAGACATAATTTACTGACTGTAGTGGGTAATGGTGTCAGTTTGAAATATGTACAAAATAAGAAGTAAGATTTAAATTGAATTTTTAAATTCTTGTAAGTCCCTTCCGCAAAAGCCGACTTTTTGGATAATTCTGTGTCTTTTCGAAGATTATACAACTGCACATCTACAAACAGAATAACAACACCTTACCAAGGGGCTGAAAATAAAAACAACTCATCTTCAACTACTACTTCAGACCATGCATTATTTTTACATTTTAACACAAATTCGTACGAAGCAGCCAGGAAACATATCTCCCTCAAACAAGATTGCATAAAAGAGTTCCTGCAAGCCCCAGAATTTACTACAGTTACCGAAGAAGAATTGTCACAATAAATTACCACTTTTAACCCTTGAAACCTGTGAGCCCAAAGTTTCAAACTAACAACTAAGCACAGAAGTTCAAGGGCATTTATATGCAACTGTTTCTTTTGAATAAACCTGGGAACGATTTTGTGAAAATACAAATCTCCACAGAGTCCGCCACAACCAACCAAAGTAGAATCACAAGATAGAATACAATCTGGTGTGGAAAAATCTTGTAGAAACATCATGGACACGCCATTATAAATGATCAAAAAATTACTCCACCAAACTAAGTCCAATTTAACATATTTTGGAATCTTCTTAGAAACATTTTGACCACCAAAAGTTGTTAACCAAGTCAATAACCTGGACACAAACAGTCGTCCGGGGCGTACACACGTACTAACAAAATGTAACATTCCAAGCAAGGACTGCAACTCCTTCAAAGTACACTTGCTTCTTATTAACCAATCTTCGACTAAGGATGAAATTTCAACCAACCTTTCCTTAGTAATAGAAATAGTACAGTTCACGGTATCAACTAATATACCTAAAAAAACATAGATGTAGAAGGAGGGATAGCCTTTTCCACCGACTCTTCCAGACCACACTCCTTCAAAACCTGACCTAAAGTGTCATATTCTGTAGACGCTTTATCTGGAGTATTACATCCCGCAATGTCATCAAGATAGTTAATAACCTTCAAACCATAATGGAAATCACAAATATAATATACAACTGGTCCAGACTCAATTCCATCGTTTATTTTAAAATCAGCGGCAGACCAACTAGCTCCAATCTTGACAGACATATTTCAAACATCGATTGACACAGAAGAAGTACCACAAGACTGGAGAGATGCTAATATTGTACCATTATTTAAAAAGGACGAAAGACATCTAGCCTCCAACTATAGACCTGTTTCCCTCACCTCCATCACATGTAAGATACTGGAGCATATAGTCCACAGCAACATCATGGACCATTTCGACAAAAACAAGATCCTCACCAATGCTCAACATGGATTCCGCAAAAAACGATCATGCGAGTCCCAACTCATAGTAACCATCCATGAAATAGCATCAAAATTGGAAAAAGGCTCACAAGTAGATATCATCTTGCTAGATTTTGCAAAAGCGTTCGACAAAGTGTCACACCAACGCCTTCTACATAAATTAGAATATTACGGAGTCAACGCCAAGACAAAGAACTGGATTCAATCATTCCTACAAAATAGACAGCAGAGAGTCATACTAGAGGGAGCAGCATCAGAGCAAGCCCCGGTCCTGTCTAGTGTACCCCAAGGAACCGTCTTGGGTCCATTACTGTTTCTGACCTACATCAATGACATGCCAGAAATGGTTAAATCATCAGAAACAAAGCTATTTGCCGATGACAGCCTACTCTTCCGTACCATCAACAACCAAGCTGACAGCGTATTATTACAGAATGACTTAACATCGCTACAAGATTGGGAAGACAAATGGCAGATGAGCTTCAACGCCAAGAAATGCCAAGTCATTCGAATAAGACCTAAGAACAGACCACCACAGCCAACAACTTACAAACTACATGGACACACATTAGATACAGTAGACGCAAGTAAATACCTAGGTGTCACCATCTCTAACAACCTCACCTGGGACAGGCACATAGACAATACAATTGGCAAAGGCAAGAAAACATTGGGATTTATTCGACGCAACATAAAAGACTGCACCAAACCAGTGAAATCAGCAGCATATACATCCATGGTGAGACCAACAATGGAGTATGCAAGCTCAGTATGGGACCCGACAAACCGGAAAGAGATTGGCAACCTTGAAAAAGTACAGAAAAGAGCAGCAAGATTCGTTTTCAATAATTACACAGACCGAACACCTGGCTGTGTTACTAAAATGGTAGAATCCTTGAAGTGGGAAAATTTAGAAGAAAGGAGAAAGTCTAATAGGCTATGCATGCTGTATAAAATCAAAAATAGATTAATTGATATAGACAGCCACCAATATATCCAATACAACGACAGCAGGACTAGAGGCAAAGATCGCCTTTATCAAGAAAGAACGAGCAGTGAGGCCTTCGGAAATTCGTTCTTCCCCAAGACCATCAGGGACTGGAACCAACTGCCAGCTAATACAACTCCGGCCAACACAGTAGAGGGATTCAGGAGCGCCTTCAAGGCGCATCCTGACAGCAACTAGACCAGCTCCCACCTGTATATAGTTTTACCTGTAGATAGTCGGTAGAAGACTGTTGTGTTGCCCGACACTGCGCAAAGTTTTCGCGGAACCTTATACATTCACGTGTGAATCCGGTTCCTAAATTGGAAGAAGAAGAGAAGAACTAACCGCATTTGTCACCCGTTGACAGATATATGCGGCGGACCGTAAACCCATAGAAAGAACTCTATAAAAAAATGTGTGATTTTTCCAAGAAAACCCAACCAAATGCCAGTCCCCGGGACAGCATGGAATTTGTCTGTAAGCCCGTTTTAGATCGCGCTTAAAACAATGACAACCTTGACCTTTTACCCTGATCAGCTCCACCAAAGAGTCAACCGAAGGGTAAGAAACCTTGATAGGATTTCCTAATTAATAATCCTTATCAATATGACCGTTAACAGACTCTTCAAATTCACCAAAACTTAAATCTAAAATTATCCTGCGATCTTCGCTCTCTTTCTTAGGCACAGAATTAAGTGGGCTAATAACCATATCAGTTTTGAATGGATTCTTGAAAAATGGTCCTATTATAGCCCCATATGTGCATTCATTTTTTAAATATTTTTCCATTTTGTCTGGGAAATTTGTTGCCCCTGTGTGATTTCTTTCACTAGATAGACCTGAACAATTACCTTGACAATTTATAGGAAATCCAAACTCCAAAAATTTAACCACTTCTGAATCGTGATAATTTGATAACATTTTTGAAAAAAGGTTACATTAAGTTTAGAATAAATTGGAATTTTGCATTCGAATGCATTTGGAATTTTGGATTCTACTACTCGGTCATGCATGTGTATTAAATTGTCAATATTCTGAACACCAAAATTACTTTGCAAACTACAAGAACCTGCACAAATATTACAATCATGATCTGAATAGTGTGTATTTATTTGCTCCTCACCATATAGTCATAATTCATGATGAGGACATGAAGGATCCGACTCTGCATGAGGCAGCTGTTTGTTGTCTTTCAACAAACAACTTGCACAAATATGCTTCACATGCCTAGTCACACCCTTGACGACCCTGTCATGAGATCCGGAAAAAGAACATATCTTTTTCTGAAAATCTGAACAAAACCATACTACAGGAGATTTGATCATATTGCTAGCATCTTTGTTTAACTTGTTCTGTTTTGGTCTAACAGAACTAGCCAACAATGGTGTTTCTATATCCACAGAATCATCTGACCATTTATTCTGCCCAGATTCAATTCTGCGGATCCATGCAGCATAAAATTGTAACAACGCTTTCCAATCATATAGTTTATAATAATATGAGATCTTTTTTAACAATCTTAATCTACCTGTTTTTTCTTTATCATTTTTACATGCAATAATTATTTCCATTTCTCCTGCGACAAACTGATTATATTTTAAATCTTCAAATTTAATTTTCTTGTTTGCATATTCCAGTTGCAATTTTGATTGGGGGCAATCTTGGGGATGTTTGGTTCTTTGTTTTGATGTTACATTTAAACCTGATTTTTTCTTATATTTTTTGTGTCTTTTCTTACATTCATAATCTGAACTGTTATCAGACTCTGAACTATTTGATACATGTTTACCCTTTCTTTTATTGTATGTGTAATGTGAACTACTAGTATCAGAACTACTTGTGTCTGAAAAACTAACTGTACATTTTTTAAGTTTCTTTTTCTTTTTCTTGATCGTAGCCCCACTAGTTGTACTGTAATTTTCCGAATCATCTGAACCATTGTCACTATCGGATGATGAATCGGACATCAGATGTAACGATTTTAATTGTTTGTTAACAGATTTCAATAATTTCTTATTGCATCTTAAATCGTTCATGTTAATTTCTGTCTTGTGTGATGTCTGTTTACCTGAGCCTGAACTGCCGGACTTTGTCTTCTCTCCTTTTTCATCGACCATCTTTTTCTTTTTCCTACCACTACTAGATGCGCCGTCTGTCTGTTTTAACTTCTCTAACTCCGACTTTTCCTTCTTTATCTGTTCCAATAGATGTTTTCTTCTGTTCTTTTCATAATCATTTCTTTTTCTTCTCTTAGCTCCGCTAGAGTTGCTTCTAGATCCTCTTCGTCACTTTTATCCTCGAATTTGAACATGGATCCGACATACTTCTTTTCTTCCGTCTTTATGTCGTCCATTGCGCCCTCTGTGTGCAAATATTTCGTTGTAAATATTGGCGAGTTCTTCACAGGTGAGATTACCCCCGTTTCTGAACTAACTTCGTTGTTCATATGCTCATCTAAATCGACACTGCGATGTCCAAATTCGTTTAACAGTTTATAATTAATGCGTTGACATTTTCGTGTTTCGTATCACACCACCAGACCAGAAATATGGCATATTGATACGTTGGGAGAATTTATACTAAAATCCCCTTCTTCAACACCAAGCGCAAGCTGTAACACCCTCAGTATTATAACTACCAATCTAACCGCAGTTACCAACATTGGTCTGCATATACTCATTTAAATTAAACCGTGTTGTCTCAAACAAATATTTTAAACCGAATGATATAAGCGTGCGGGAAATTTACAGGTGAGTACTGATTATGAATCAACCAATCAGAGAGAAATAAATCTAAACAGAAAGGTACACATGAGTGAACTTAATTTGAATATCGGCGAGAGAATTAATAAATTTTACAAATAAAAATTTACCGTTTTAAATAAACTGCATTAGCCGAACACGTTCGTGATTTTTATTTGTATATTATTTACAATGTCTAATTAAACAACATATGTATTGTGGTTTACTGAACAAATAGTATGAAAGCATATATATGTAAATTATCTAAAAGGATTTCCTAAACATGTTTATTTTACGACATCATACATTACGGCAATGTTTATTTTACGACACCACACAGTTGATGTTTAGTCTATAGTAGTTTTATATTCAAATGACAACACTGCGGAGCAGCTAGATGTAATTAATTCAATCATCCATCGGGTAGCGCCTAAATTAGAAAGTCTCGTGGCATTATAAATGAACAAAACATGTCGGTGTCATTGACACATAAATTATACCTTTGTATATAGCATACAAGAAATAAATTGCTAAAGTTATACTAAGAAGTGGCAGTTACTCTGATTACTTGCTTAATCAAACTTTCCCGAATCCGTAAAATGGTCTTATTAATAAGAAACATTGTCCTTTCTCTATATTAATAAGTTCCCAGAACTACTTTGAGTTTGTTGATAAACAAACATTTTGAAAGTTTGAAGATACCACAGGGGTAATCAGAAGCCGTATATCTAAGATACCACAAGGGTAATCAGAAGCCGTAAATCTAATATACCACAGGGGTAATCAGAAGCCGTAAATCTAAGATACCAAAGGGGTAATCAGAAGCCGTAAATCTAAGATACCACAAGGGTAATCAGAAGCCGTAAATCTAATATACCACAGGGGTAATCAGAAGCCGTAAATCTAAGATACCAAAGGGGTAATCAGAAGCCGTAAATCTAATATACCACAGGGGTAATCAGAAGCCGTAAATCTAAGATACCATAGGGGTAATCAGAAGCCGTAAATCTAAGATACCACAGGGGTAATCAGAAGCCGTAAATCTAAGATACCACAGGGGTAATCAGAAGCCGTCAATCTAAGATACCACAGGGGTAATCAGAAGCCATAAATCTAAGATACCACAGGGGTAATCAGAAGCCGTAAATCTAAGATACCATAGGGGTAATCAGAAGCCGTAAATCTAAGATACCACAGGGGTAATCAGAAGCCGTAAATCTAAGATACCACAGGGGTAATCAGAAGCCGTAAATCTAAGATACCACAGGGGTAATCAGAAGCCGTCAATCTAAGATACCACAGGGGTAATCAGAAGCCGTAAATCTAAGATACCATAGGGGTAATCAGAAGCCGTAAATCTAAGATACCACAGGGGTAATCAGAAGCCGTAAATCTAAGATACCACAAGGGTAATCAGAAGCCGTAAATTTAAGATACCACAGGGGTAATCAGAATCCGTAAATCTAAGATACCACAAGGGTAATCAGAAGTCGTAAATTTAAGATACCACAGGGGTAATCAGAAGCCGTAAATCTAAGATACCACAGGGGTAATCAGAAGCCGTAAATCTATGATACCACAGGGGTAATCAGAAGCCGTAAATCTAAGATACCACAGGAGTAATCAGAAGCCGTAAATATAAGATACCACAAGGGTAATCAGAAGTCGTAAATTTAAGATACCACAGGGGTAATCAGAAGCCGTAAATCTAAGATACCACATGGGTAATCAGAAGCCGTAAATCGAAGACGGACAGACAATGCAACGGCACAACGATCCACAAAAAGATCTAAAAATTAAAGATCGAGTAACATGAACTCCATTACAAACCGGAGTTGAATTTAGGTGATCCGGAAAGGTTAACAGTTCCTGCTGCACTAATGGCATCCGTCGTGTTACTCTTCTCAGAGACAAGGTGATAAGTCAAAACGTCCAACTTAGTAAGCATTACGAGTGTGACCTGTCTAATCGAAACATCTGACTAATTTGATAAAAGAACATCGGCCTTATTACTTATCGGGTTATACATGCTTCGTTGTATATGAACACATTATTCCTCAATCGTAGCCAGTTGTACACATGTCTATTAGTATGTACTACAAAATCTACATGATTTATTCATCATTTTCCTTCTTCTGTTTAAGGCTTGTGATTATCACTTTTGTATCTTCAAACTTTTCTTTCATTAATAACTTTTTCCGGAAAAACTGGAAACATATTAATTAGTGGTTTATATATTAAAAAATACAAATTTGTTGTTAGCTGAAAAGTGCAGGTTCTCAGTTTCCGTTGTATTTCTATCATATGTGTAGTTTCATTTATGTTGATCAAGTCGTTATGTTTGTAATCGTGTCCCCTCCGATATGTTTTACATACATTGTAACTAGTCATAGAAAGAGATAAACATTGCGTTGGAGTGTGATTCCTCGTATCACCACACGGATGAAATTACAAAAGGACAGAAGATGGACCAGAAATGTTCACTATACTAGTGAATACAACATAAACATATGCATTTTCAAAATCTTTATTTTCTGTGTACTGTGTTAGGAAGATTATTTGTAATTTTGTTCCTTTGACCAGGACGTCATTGACAGAGCAGTGTAGAGTCGGAAATTGCTGTATTGGAACTTACCACCAATGGCCACGCATAGTAGACATGTTCAGTGAGAGTAGATAAATTGTCCACATGAGAGAGGCTAAGTGAAGTCCAGTTCTAAGGGAAAATAGTGTAGTCGATTCGTCCCGCACAATTACATGTACCCCCTTTTCGTTCGAGAGGGTTTTATCCTGCCCTGAGAAAACTAGGTCTAATTTGTTAATGGAGCGTCTTGGCAATTATCTAAGGAAGAACATGGATTCAAGTTAACATTACACCTAGACATAAAGTAAAGGGACAGTGCATGCGTTGTTGCTTTACATTTCAGTCAATGTTTGTATATCTAGTTATACATTCAGTGTGTATCCCCAACAAAGGTGTGAGTTCGTAGCAAGGTGTACTCGATACAACACTGTGATTCAGTTTCTAAATGACTTACTTAAGGTCGGTGTTTTCCAACAGGACTTCTTCACATACACATATTACCACCACAATAAACTGAAGATTGTTGAAAGTGTTGTTAAACATCCATAATACTTACCAGAAAGTCAAGTTATTTCTAAGTAATACTTACTGCATCGATGGTGTAATGGTTAACGTAGAGTGTGGAATATTTAGATCTTGGGTTCGAGCCCTCGGTCAGATCTAACCAAAGACTATACAGTTGCTGCTTCTCCACTAAGCACATTAAGGTTCAAAGACTTGTTTGCTCGGGATAAGAATATCGTTTCGAACGGAGCGGCATGTTGAACTATAGCTTCAGTGAGCTAGCAGTATAACAATCATACTAAACGTGTTGGTCTGGTATAAAGGGAGCAATATAACAATCATACTAAACGTGTTGGTCTGGTATAAAGGGAGCAGTATAACAATCAAACTAAACGTGTTGGTCTGGTATAAAGGGAGCAGTATAACAATCAAACTAAACGTGTTGGTCTGGTATAAAGGGAGCAATATAACAATCAAACTAAACGTGTTGGTGTGGTATAAAGGGAGCAGTATAACAATCATACTAAACGTGTTGGTCTGGTATAAAGGGAGCAGAATAACAATCAAACTAAACGTGTTGGTCTGGTATAAAGGGAGCAGTATAACAATCAAACTAAACGTGTTGGTCTGGTATAAAGGGAGCAGTATAACAATCAAACTAAACGTGTTGGTCTGGTATAAAGGGAGCAGTATAACAATCATACTAAACGTGTTGGTCTGGTATAAAGGGAGCAATATAACAATCAAACTAAACGTGTTGGTGTGGTATAAAGGGAGCAGTATAACAATCATACTAAACGTGTTGGTCTGGTATAAAGAGAGCAGAATAACAATCAAACTAAACGTGTTGGTCTGGTATAAAGGGAGCAGAATAACAATCAAACTAAACGTGTTGGTGTGGTATAAAGGGAGCAGTATAACAATCATACTAAACGTGTTGGTCTGGTATAAAGGGAACAGTATAACAATCAAACTAAACGTGTTGGTCTGGTATAAAGGGAGCAGTATAACAATCAAACTAAACGTGTTGGTCTGGTATAAAGAGAGCAGTATAGCAATCAAACTAAACGTGGTGGTCTTGTATAAAGGGAGCAGTATAACAATCAAACTAAACGTGTTGGTCTGGTATAAAGGGAGCAGTATAACAATCAAACTAAACGTGTTGGTCTGGTATAAAGGGAGCAGAATAACAATCAAACTAAACGTGTTGGTCTGGTATAAATGGAGCAGTATAACAATCAAACTAAACGTGTTGGTCTTGTATAAAGGGAGCAGTATAACAATCAAACTAAACGTGTTGGTCTGTATAAAACGAGCAGTATAACAATCAAACTAAACGTGTTGGTCTGGTATAAAGGGAGCAGTATAACAATCAAACTAAACGTGTTGGTCTGATATAAAGGGAGCAGTATAACAATCAAACTAAACGTGTTGGTCTGGTATAAAGGGAGCAGTATAACAATCAAGCTAAACGTGTTGGTCTGGTATAAAGGGAGCAGAATAACAATCAAATTAAACGTGTTGGTCTGGTATAAAGGGAGCAGTATAACAATCAAACTAAACGTATTGGTCTGGTATAAAGGGAGTAGAATAACAATCAAACTAAACGAGTTTGGTCTGGTATAAAGGGAGCAATATAACAATCAAACTAAACGTGTTGGTCTGGTATAAAGGGAGCAGTATAACAATCAAACTAAACGTGTTGGTCTGGTATAAAGGGAGCAGTATAACAATCAAACTAAACGTGTTGGTCTTGTATAAAGGGAGCAGTATAACAATCAAACTAAACGTGTTGGTCTGGTATAAAGGGAGCTGTATAACAATCAAACTAAACGTGTTGGTCTTGTATAAAGGGAGCAGTAAAACAATCAAAGTAAACGTGTTGGTCTGGTATGAAGGGAGCAGTATAACAATCAAACTAAACGTGTTGGTCTGGTATAAAGGGAGCAGTATAACAATCAAACTAAACGTGTTGGTCTGGTATGAAGGGAGCAGTATAACAATCATACTAAACGTGTTGGTCTGGTATAAAGGGAGCAGTATAACAATCAAACTAAACGTGTTGGTCTGGTATAAAGGGAGCAGTATAACAATCAAACTAAACGTGTTGGTCTTGTATAAAGGGAGCAATATAACAATCAAACTAAACGTGTTGGTCTTGTATAAAGGGAGCAGTATAACAATCAAAGTAAACGTGTTGGTCTGATATAAAGGGAGCAGTATAACAATCAAAGTAAACGTGTTGGTCTGGTATAAAGGGAGCAGTATAACAATCAAACTAAACGTGTTGGTCTGGTATAAAGGGAGCAGTATAACAATCTAACTAAACGTGTTGGTCTGGTATAAAGGGAGCAGTATAACAATCAAACTAAACGTGTTGGTCTGGTATAAATGGAGCAGTATAACAATCAAATTAAACGTGTTGGTCTGATATAAAGGGAGCAGTATAACAATCAAACTAAGCGTGTTGGTCTGGTATAAAGGGAGCAGTATAACAATCAAACTAAACGTGTTGGTCTGGTATAAAGGGAGCAGTATAACAATCAAAGTAAACGTGTTGGTCTGATATAAAGGGAGCAGTATAACAATCAAACTAAACGTGTTGGTCTGGTATAAAGGGAGCAGTATAACAATCAAACTAAACGTGTTGGTCTGGTATAAAGGGAGCAGTATAACAATCAAACTAAACGTTTTGGTCTTGTATAAAAGGAGCAGTATAACAATCAAACTAAACGTGTTGGTCTGGTATAAAGGGAGCAGTATAACAATCAAACTAAACGTGTTGGTCTGGTATAAAGGGAGCAGAATAACAATTAAACAAAACGTGTTGGTCTGGTATAAAGGGAGCAGAATAACAATCAAACTAAACGTGTTGGTCTGGTATAAAGGGAGCAGAATAACAATCAAACTAAACGTGTTGGTCTGGTATAAAGGGAGCAGTATAACAATCAAACTAAACGTGTTGGTCTGGTATAAAGGGAGCAGTATAACAATTAAACTAAACGTGTTGGTCTGGTATAAAGGGAGCAGTATAACAATCAAACTAAACGTTTTGGTCTGGTATAATGGGAGCAGTATAACAATCAAACTAAACGTTTTGGTTTTGTATAAAAGGAGCAGTATAACAATCAAACTAAACGTGTTGGTCTGGTATAAAGGGAGCAGTATAACAATCAAACTAAACGTGTTGGTCTGGTATAATGGGAGCAGTATAACAATCAAACTAAACGTGTTGGTCTGGTATAAAGGGAGCAGTATAACAATCAAACTAAACGTGTTGGTCTGGTATAAAGGGAGCAGTATAACAATCAAACTAAACGTTTTGGTCTTGTATAAAAGGAGCAGTATAACAATCAAACTAAACGTGTTGGTCTGGTATAAAGGGAGCAGAATAACAATTAAACTAAACGTGTTGGTCTGGTATAAAGGGAGCAGAATAACAATCAAACTAAACGTGTTGGTCTGGTATAAAGGGAGCAGAATAACAATCAAGCTAAACGTGTTGGTCTGGTATAAAAGGAGCAGTATAACAATCAAACTAAACGTGTTGGTCTTGTATAAAGGGAGCAGTATAACAATCAAACTAAACGTTTTGGTCTTGTATAAAAGGAGCAGTATAACAATCAAACTAAACGTTTTGGTCTTGTATAAAAGGAGCAGTATAACAATCAAACTAAACGTGTTGGTCTGGTATAAAGGGAACAGAATAACAATTAAACTAAACGTGTTGGTCTGGTATAAAGGGAGCAGAATAACAATCAAACTAAACGTGTTGGTCTGGTATAAAGGGAGCAGAATAACAATCAAACTAAACGTGTTGGTCTGGTATAAAGGGAGCAGTATAACAATCAAACTAAACGTGTTGGTCTGGTATAAAGGGAGCAGTATAACAATTAAACTAAACGTGTTGGTCTTGTATAAAGGGAGCAGTATAACAATCAAACTAAACGTGTTGGTCTTGTATAAAGGGAGCAGTATAACAATCAAACTAAACGTGTTGGTCTGGTATAAAGGGAGCAGTATAACAATCAAACTAAACGTGTTGGTCTGGTATAAAGGGAGCAGTATAACAATCAAACTAAACGTTTTGGTCTGGTATAATGGGAGCAGTATAACAATCAAACTAAACGTTTTGGTTTTGTATAAAAGGAGCAGTATAACAATCAAACTAAACGTGTTGGTCTGGTATAAAGGGAGCAGTATAACAATCAAACTAAACGTGTTGGTCTGGTATAATGGGAGCAGTATAACAATCAAACTAAACGTGTTGGTCTGGTATAAAGGGAGCAGTATAACAATCAAACTAAACGTGTTGGTCTGGTATAAAGGGAGCAGTATAACAATCAAACTAAACGTTTTGGTCTTGTATAAAAGGAGCAGTATAACAATCAAACTAAACGTGTTGGTCTGGTATAAAGGGAGCAGAATAACAATTAAACTAAACGTGTTGGTCTGGTATAAAGGGAGCAGAATAACAATCAAACTAAACGTGTTGGTCTGGTATAAAGGGAGCAGAATAACAATCAAGCTAAACGTGTTGGTCTGGTATAAAAGGAGCAGTATAACAATCAAACTAAACGTGTTGGTCTTGTATAAAGGGAGCAGTATAACAATCAAACTAAACGTTTTGGTCTTGTATAAAAGGAGCAGTATAACAATCAAACTAAACGTTTTGGTCTTGTATAAAAGGAGCAGTATAACAATCAAACTAAACGTGTTGGTCTGGTATAAAGGGAACAGAATAACAATTAAACTAAACGTGTTGGTCTGGTATAAAGGGAGCAGAATAACAATCAAACTAAACGTGTTGGTCTGGTATAAAGGGAGCAGAATAACAATCAAACTAAACGTGTTGGTCTGGTATAAAGGGAGCAGTATAACAATCAAACTAAACGTGTTGGTCTGGTATAAAGGGAGCAGTATAACAATTAAACTAAACGTGTTGGTCTTGTATAAAGGGAGCAGTATAACAATCAAACTAAACGTGTTGGTCTTGTATAAAGGGAGCAGTATAACAATCAAACTAAACGTGTTGGTCTGGTATAAAGGGAGCAGTATAACAATCAAACTAAACGTGTTGGTCTGGTATAAAGGGAGCAGTATAACAATCAAACTAAACGTGTTGGTATGGTATAAAGGGAGCAGAATAACAATCAAACTAAACGTGTTGGTCTGGTATAATGGGAGCAGTATAACAATCAAACTAAACGTGTTGGTCTGGTATAAAGGGAGCAGTATAACAATCAAACTAAACGTGTTGGTCTGGTATAAAGGGAGCAGTAAAACAATCAAACTAAACGTGTTGGTCTGGTATAAAGGGAGCAGTATAGCAATCAAACTAAACGTGTTGGTCTGGTATAAAGGGAGCAGTAAAACAATCAAACTAAACCTGTTGGTCTGGTATAAAGGGAGTAGAATAACAATCAAACTAAACGTGTTGGTCTGGTATAAAGGGAGCAGTAAAACAATCAAACTAAACGTGTTGGTCTGGTATAAAGGGAGCAGTATAACAATCAAACTAAACGTGTTGGTCTGGTATAAATGGAACGTCATTTATCATTTCATTGAAATGTAACTTTTTCGTTGTCATGCTATAGATTAAATATTGTTTTCTTGGCGTTAAGCCACAGTCATTCGTTCTAAATAATCCTTGTCTGTATTTCAGTCTATATGTCATAATAGATATCTTTATAAAATGTTCAGTTTGGTGGTGCCATGTTATGTACACATCTATAACACGTTACATCAAGACATTCCTAGTTCGTCGTCAACTACGACTTGACAAAACCCAATGTGTTTTATTAACTTCAAATGTTCTAAACAAGAATCAGCTGCATTTAATGGTGGTATTCTAATAATTAATACGTCACAATATAGCTGAAATACTGCTAAAGTTGGCGTTAAACATTAATCAATCAATTAATAATTAACAATACATGTGTATAGCTATTTATTTTCAATCAATTCCATTTGACATGCTGAACTTGATGATTTATTCTAAAGGGAAACCATTAATAGCCATTGTTGTCAATATACATTTTAAGTAATTAAGATACAATTTCCTTTTTTTCGCAGTTTACGTAGGTAAGTAAGTAAGTAAATTCTATTTAGAGTCGGTATATATATATATATATATATATACAGTCTAGTGCCAAAAGTATTCGCGGAAAATGGCGGACGTCCTGAAACGGCACATTTCCACTGCATTTTAAATCGATTTTTCAATGCCGATTCCAGTCTATTTTTTAGTTTGAGACGGTCTCTATTATTTTGATACAGTCCAAATCGATGACGTAATAAAATCGTCTGCTAAAAATACTTACAGTGTAATTTTTCCTATGTAAACAAAGATGGGTCGAAAGTCGAAAAAATTGTGACCAGAAAAGAAAGAAGTAATTGTTAATCTGAAGTCAAATGGTCACAAGATTAGTGAAATTGCCAGGATGTTGTCAATACCTGAAAGTACCTGCAGGTCAGTTATCAAAACTTATAACGAACGGAAAAGTTTTGAAAAAGCTCGTCGTTCTGGACGGCCAAGAAAAATGTCTGCTCGGAGTGAAGCCAGATTGAAGCGCTTGGTGAACAAAAACCGTGGAAAAGTTCTGAGGGATATACCAACTGAATTTAATATCGGAAATGGAGATCATAGTGTGAGTGAAAGGACTGTTCAGCGATATTTACACAAAAAACGTATTTACAGGAGAATAGTGAAAAAGCGAATGGTTGTGAAAGAAATTAATAGAAAGAAAAAAAAACGATTGACCTGGTGCTTACAGAAAAGAAGATGGACTGTAAATGAAAACTGGAGACATATTATATTTAGTGATGAATCACAAATTGTTATTGGCCAGAATAATCGGGTTTACGTGTGGAGAACCGCTCATGAAGCATACCGTCCAGAATGTATGACTGCTGAATGTGTGCCGAAATTTCCGTTATGATATGGGGTTGTATCACATGGTATGGTGTCGGTACTTTATGTCAAGTTAATGGAAATATAAATGCAGAGAAGTATATTTCAGTTTTGGATAGTCAATTATGGCCGGTTATTGCCCGTCATTTTCCGGATGATTCTTATGTGTTCCAGGACGACAATGCCCCTGTCCATAGGGCTAGGATTGTGGAGAGGTATAAGCATGATAACAACATTCATGGTATGGTATGGCCAGCCCAGTCACCTGATATCAATGTCATAGAAAACTGTTGGTTGAGAATTAAGAGAACTCTGCAATATCGTGCAGGAGGAATTACTAACTCTTGCCAGTTGTTTGGCACCATTCTTGACATCTGGCAAAATTTTACTGTTGAATATCTTCAGAACTTGTATCAATCCATTCCAAGACGAGTTTTAGCTTGTATAAGATCCAAAGGCCACATTACGAAGTATTAAAGGTCAGTTGTTTTAGCATATTTTACTTTTTCCTAAGTTCAAAATAGCCAAAGGGAGACAACTCAATCTTGACGTCCGCCATTTTCCGCGAATACTTTTGGCACGAGACTGTACATAGACAACAAATCAACATGAGCCCTAAAGTGCTCTTAAACCGACTATTAAGGTTAAGAATTACAAGGCGATGTCCCGCTGTGGACAACATGATGAAACAAATATTTCCATATATCTTTTTGACATCTAATCTAAAAAAAAAAGCCATCAAGTCGTGATTTGTAATTAACCGATGAGATCTTATCCGCGGGGTATATATACTGAACTAAACAAAACGCTATTACCTTTGGCTTCTATTTGGAACACTTCAAAATATTTGTCTTTTTATTATAAAAAAAAACCATGTACATTTTGTAAAAGGATCAAAAATGATTAATTACTGTTTCTCTTTATATTGTTTTATTTTATTGAACATATTTACAGTGTTATTACGATACTTTTAGAAATGAGTCTACAAGCCTATTTTGATAACGGCGTTCAACGTTGGGGCGGATTTTTATAAAATGGGGCGACAAAAAACAATACAATGGGGCGGTGAAAATGTATACATTGGGGTGGATGAGAAAATATAAAAAGGGGCGGTTTAAATTACTATAATTAATATTAAGCTACGGTGTATATCATGGCAAACAAAATTAACAAGTTGTATATGATAATACATGTATGAGATGAATCCTGCTTATAGCGTAACAGCAACAAATACCAATTTTAAAGTTTAAAATTTAAAGATTTAATCAATATAATTAGCAATTGTTCAGTTATATCATGTCCTATGTATGGAATGAATTATGATGTGTACAAGATACACCTTTTCTGCTGCATGTTTATAGCGAAGCAGCAACAAATACCAATTTTAAAGTTTAAAACTTAACGATTATTAATACAATTAGCAATTGTTCGGTTATATTATGGCCTATATCATAATGTATGACATAAATTATGATTTGTAAAATATACTCCTTAATGCTACATCAATATGATAGAATAAATCTTAAAATTTTATTTTATTTAATACAATAAAAATTACACCGAAATAATAGTTTTCATTTTAAAACACATGGAATCTGGATTTGGGTTTTCACAATTTGCAAGTCCATCTTGTATGAAGACAAATAGTTATTTGAAATAAATGTGTTCAGAAGGTTACGAACCATGTAAAAAGTGTTCACATACGCACTGCTTAATTAACAAGGTATCATTATGTTTACAGGTAATTCATTGAATTTTACAGGTAAATTTCGCCCCATTGTTTGTATTTCCCCGCCCCATTGTATGCCTCTAATGAAGCCATATTCCGCCCCAATGTAATGCGGCTTTTGATAAGGGTTAGGTTTAATGAATCTTCCCGCGGTTCGGTAGTAATAGCGGTATGTATTAATGGTATGTTCCGTGAATGTGACCAATCGGGTGGATCCGATAGAGGTATTTAAATTAGTTTGCACAGGTAGAGTCATTTCTAGCCGCCGTTCCATGGTGTACATGTCAAAGTTCATTTTAATTTATGGGTTATTGGAGTTATTCGGTATTTGTTTGTTAGCTTTAGAGAACATTTATTTTTTAATCGTATATATAGGAATTAATTTGTAATTAATTTTGTAAGGAAAGCTTCACATATTCAAAATCAACGCAAGTTCTCGTGTTGTCCCTAACAGACAGTCTGTCGAAAGGTATTTTTGCTCGAGAACACAGGTTTCCAGAGCTTTTTCCTTATAATAAGGTTTATCTCTTTTTTTTTTGCCTTAGCGTGCCTTGGCCGTTGGTACGGGGAAGAGCTTTCTTGGTAGATATTGAATAACATGAATTTTGCACTATGATAGTTTATTATATATTTAATAAATCCGGCGTCCATCGTACTCGGCGGGCTAGTCGGCAAAATATTATTTTGATGTTAATCTTATTTCATACAAGTGTATGGGCGAGGAAGGCATCAGTTGCGATCTGTCATTAGGAGTTAAAGTGAATACTGGTGCTTACGACACTTTCAACAATATTTCAATTATGTCGTGGCGGTCAATTATGTCGTGGCGGTCAATTATGTCGTGGCGGTCAATTATGTCGTGGCGGTCAATTATGTCGTGGCGGTCAATTATGTCGTGGCGGTCAATTATGTCGTGGCGATCAATTATGTCGTGGCGGTCAATTATGTCGTGGCGGTCAATTATGTCGTGGCGGTCAATTATGTCGTGGCGGTCAATTTTATTGATGGAGGAAACCGGAGTACCCGGAGAAAATCACCGAGATGCCGCAAGTCACTGACAAACTTTATCACATAATGTTGTATCGAGTACACCTCGCAATTAGTGGGCTTCGAACTCACATTGTTAGTGGTGATATGCACTGATTGCATAGGTGGTTATAAATCCAACTACCATACGATCATGAGCACGACGACCCCTATTTTGATAAGAGAGCAACTAAAACCACAATCTACAGACATTTCAGATCGAATGGCTCAATGAGTGAGGTTGTTGTAGGGTCTGGATGGCTCAATGAGTGAGGTTGTTGTAGGGTCTGAATGGCTCAATGAGTGAGGTTGTTGTAGGGTCTGAATGGCTCAATGAGTGAGGTCGTTGTAGGGTCTGGATGGCTCAATGAGTGAGGTCGTTGAAGGGTCTGGATGGCTCAATGAGTGAGGTTGTTGTAGGGTCTGAATGGCTCAATGAGTGAGGCTGTTGAAGGGTCTGGATGGCTCAATGAGTGAGGTTGTTGTAGGGTCTGAATGACTCAATGAGTGAGGTTATTGTAAGGTCTGGATGGCTCAATGAGTGAGGTTGTTGTAGGGTCTGGATGGCTCAATGAGTGAGGTTGTTGTAGGGTTTGAATGGCTCAATGAGTGAGGTTGTTGTAGGGTCTGGATGGCTCAATGAGTGAGGTTGCTGTAGGGTCTAAATGGCTCAATGAGTGAGGTTGTTGTAGGGTCTGAATGGCTCAATGAGTGAGGTTGTTGTAGGGTCTGGATGGCTCAATGAGTGAGGTTGTTGTAGGGTCTGGATGGCTCAGTGAGTGAGGTTGTTGTAGGGTCTGGATGGCTCAATGAGTGAGGTTGTTGTAGGGTCTGAATGGCTCAATGAGCGAGGTTGTTGTAGGGTCTGAATGGTTCAATGAGTGAGGTTGTTGTAGGGTCTGGATGGCTCAATGAGTGAGGTTGTTGTAGGGTCTGAATGGCTCAATGAGTGAGGTTGTTGTAGGGTCTGGATGACTCAATGAGTGAGGTTGTTGTAGGGTTTGAATGGCTCAATGAGTGAGGTTGTTGTAGGGTCTGGATGGCTCAATGAGTGAGGTTGTTGTAGGGTCTGAATGGCTCAATGAGTGAGGTTGTTGTAGGGTCTGAATGGTTCAATGAGTGAGATTGTTGTAGGATCTGGATGGCTCAATGAATGAGGTTGTTGTAGGGTCTGAATGGCTCAATGAGTGAGGCTGTTGAAGGGTCTGGATGGCTCAATGAGTGAGGTTGTTGTAGGGTCTGAATGGCTCAATGAGTGAGGTTGTTGTAGGGTCTGGCTCAATTAGTGAGGTTGTTGTAGGGTCTGGATGGCTCAATGAGTGAGGTTGTTGTAGGGTTTGAATGGCTCAATGAGTGAGGTTGTTGTAGGGTCTGGATGGCTCAATGAGTGAGGTTGTTGTAGGGTCTGAATGGCTCAATGAGTGAGGTTGTTGTAGGGTCTGAATGGCCCAATGAGTGAGGTTGTTGTAGGGTCTGGATGGCTCAATGAGTGAGGTTGGTGTAGGGTGTGAATGGCTCAATGAGTGAGGTTGTTGTAGGGTCTGGATGGCTCAATGAGTGAGGTTGTTGTAGGGTCTGAATGGCTCAATGAGTGAGGTTGTTGTAGGGTCTGAATGGCTCAATGAGTGAGGTTGTTGTAGGGTCTGGATGGCTCAATGAGTGAGGTTGTTGTAGGGTCTGAATGGCTCAATGAGTGAGGTTGTTGTAGGGTCTGAATGGCTCAATGAGTGGGGTTGTTGTAGGGTCTGGATGGCTCAATGAGTGAGGTTGCTGTAGGGTCTGAATGGCTCAATGAGTGAGGTTGTTGTAGGGTCTGGATGGCTCAATGAGTGAGGTTGTTGTAGGGTCTGAATGGTTCAGTGAGTGAGGTTGTTGTAGGGTCTGGATGGCTCAATGAGTGAGGTTGTTGTAGGGTCTGAATGGCTCAATGAGCGAGGTTGTTGTAGGGTCTGAATGGTTCAATGAGTGAGGTTGTTGTAGGGTCTGGATGGCTCAATGAGTGAGGTTGTTGTAGGGTCTGAATGGCTCAATGAGTGAGGTTGTTGTAGGGTCTGGATGGCTCAATGAGTGAGGTTGTTGTAGGGTTTGAATGGCTCAATGAGTGAGGTTGTTGTAGGGTCTGGATGGCTCAATGAGTGAGGTTGTTGTAGGGTCTGAATGGCTCAATGAGTGAGGTTGTTGTAGGGTATGAATGGTTCAATGAGTGAGATTGTTGTAGGATCTGGATGGCTCAATGAATGAGGTTGTTGTAGGGTCTGAATGGCTCAATGAGTGAGGCTGTTGTAGGGTCTGGATGGCTCAATGAGTGAGGTTGTTGTAGGGTCTGAATGGCTCAATGAGTGAGGTTGTTGTAGGGTCTGGCTCAATGAGTGAGGTTGTTGTAGGGTCTGGATGGCTCAATGAGTGAGGTTGTTGTAGGGTTTGAATGGCTCAATGAGTGAGGTTGTTGTAGGGTCTGGATGGCTCAATGAGTGAGGTTGTTGTAGGGTCTGAATGGCTCAATGAGTGAGGTTGTTGTAGGGTCTGAATGGCCCAATGAGTGAGGTTGTTGTAGGGTCTGGATGGCTCAATGAGTGAGGTTGATGTAGGGTGTGAATGGCTCAATGAGTGAGGTTGTTGTAGGGTCTGGATGGCTCAATGAGTGAGGTTGTTGTAGGGTCTGAATGGCTCAATGAGTGAGGTTGTTGTAGGGTCTGAATGGCTCAATGAGTGAGGTTGTTGTAGGGTCTGGATGGCTCAATGAGTGAGGTTGTTGTAGGGTCTGAATGGCTCAATGAGTGAGGTTGTTGTAGGGTCTGAATGGCTCAATGAGTGGGGTTGTTGTAGGGTCTGGATGGCTCAATGAGTGAGGTTGTTGTAGGGTCTGAATGGCTCAATGAGTGAGGTTGTTGTAGGGTCTGAATGGCTCAATGAGTGAGGTTGTTGTGGGGTCTGGATGGCTCAATGAGTGAGGTTGTTGTAGGGTCTGGATGTTTCAATGAGTGAGGTTGTTGTAGGGTCTGGATGGCTCAATGAGTGAGGTTGTTGTAGGGTCTGGATGGATCAATGAGTGAGGTTGTTGTAGGGTCTGGATGGCTCAATGAGTGAGGTTGTTGTAGGGTCTGAATGGTTCAGTGAGTGAGGTTGTTGTAGGGTCTGGATGGCTCAATGAGTGAGGTTGTTGTAGGGTCTGAATGGCTCAATGAGCGAGGTTGTTGTAGGGTCTGAATGGTTCAATGAGTGAGGTTGTTGTAGGGTCTGGATGGCTCAATGAGTGAGGTTGTTGTAGGGTCTGAATGGCTCAATGAGTGAGGTTGTTGTAGGGTCTGGATGGCTCAATGAGTGAGGTTGTTGTAGGGTTTGAATGGCTCAATGAGTGAGGTTGTTGTAGGGTCTGGATGGCTCAATGAGTGAGGTTGTTGTAGGGTCTGAATGGCTCAATGAGTGAGGCTGTTGTAGGGTCTGGATGGCTCAATGAGTGAGGTTGTTGTAGGGTCTGAATGGCTCAATGAGTGAGGTTGTTGTAGGGTCTGGCTCAATGAGTGAGGTTGTTGTAGGGTCTGGATGGCTCAATGAGTGAGGTTGTTGTAGGGTTTGAATGGCTCAATGAGTGAGGTTGTTGTAGGGTCTGGATGGCTCAATGAGTGAGGTTGTTGTAGGGTCTGAATGGCTCAATGAGTGAGGTTGTTGTAGGGTCTGAATGGCCCAATGAGTGAGGTTGTTGTAGGGTCTGGATGGCTCAATGAGTGAGGTTGATGTAGGGTGTGAATGGCTCAATGAGTGAGGTTGTTGTAGGGTCTGGATGGCTCAATGAGTGAGGTTGTTGTAGGGTCTGAATGGCTCAATGAGTGAGGTTGTTGTAGGGTCTGAATGGCTCAATGAGTGGGGTTGTTGTAGGGTCTGGATGGCTCAATGAGTGAGGTTGTTGTAGGGTCTGAATGGCTCAATGAGTGAGGTTGTTGTAGGGTCTGAATGGCTCAATGAGTGGGGTTGTTGTAGGGTCTGGATGGCTCAATGAGTGAGGTTGTTGTAGGGTCTGAATGGCTCAATGAGTGAGGTTGTTGTAGGGTCTGAATGGCTCAATGAGTGAGGTTGTTGTGGGGTCTGGATGGCTCAATGAGTGAGGTTGTTGTAGGGTCTGGATGGTTCAATGAGTGAGGTTGTTGTAGGGTCTGGATGGCTCAATGAGTGAGGTTGTTGTAGGGTCTGGATGGATCAATGAGTGAGGTTGTTGTAGGGTCTGGATGGCTCAATGAGTGAGGTTGTTGTAGGGTCTGAATGGCTCAATGAGTGAGGTTGTTGTAGGGTATGAATGGCTCAATGAGTGAGGTTGTTGAAGGGTCTGGATGGCTGAATGAGTGAGGTTGTTGTAGGGTCTGGAAGGCTCAATGAGTGAGGTTGTTGTAGGGTCTGAATGGCTCAATGAGTGAGGTTGTTGTAGGGTCTGGATAGCTCAATGAGTGAGGTTGTTGTAGGGTCTGGATGGCTCAATGAGTGAGGTTGTTGTAGGGTCTGGATGGCTCAATGAGTGAGGTTGTTGTAGGGTCTGAATGGCTCAATGAGTGAGGTTGTTGTAGGGTCTGGATGGCTCAATGAGTGAGGTTGTTGTAGGGTCTGGATGGCTCAATGAGTGAGGTTGTTGTAGGGTCTGGATAGCTCAATGAGTGAGGTTGTTGTAGGGTCTGGATGGCTCAATGAGTAAGGTTGTTGTAGGGTCTGGATGGCTCAATGAGTGAGGTTGTTGTAGGGTCTGGATGGCTCAATGAGTGAGGTTGTTGTAGGGTCTGGATGGCTGAATGAGTGAGGTTGTTGTAGGGTCTGGATGGCTCAATGAGTGAGGTTGTTGTAGGGTCTGGATGGCTCAATGAGTGAGGTTGTTGTAGGATCTGGATGGCTCAATGAGTGAGGTTGTTGTAGGGTCTGGATGGCTCAATGAGTGAGGTTGTTGTAGGGTCTGGATGGCTCAATGAGTGAAGTTGTTGGATCGAACAGCTCATACAAACCTATCACCAATACGGCGTGGGTTCGCGCCCGGTTTTGTATATTACAAAAAGGGTGCACTAGACTCGCAGCCGCAAGTGCTAAAGTTTACCAGTTGCTTGCCCATGGTCGGTGGTTCTCTCCGGGTACTCCGGCTTCCTTCACAACTAAAACTGGTCGCCATGATATAGCTGAAATAGTGCTGAAAGTGACGTTAAAACACCAAAAATAAAAATAATAAAAAATCGAATTTGAAACCAGCACTGCAAGGCATCACACAATTTAAACAATATACTACGTTTACCACTTTATATTAACATGTACTAACAACATGGATTCTGAAATTTAATTGTTAATCAATACTTTGTAAGAAAAAAATCTTAATCAGTAGTTTATATAAACGTTAGAGAAAACAGAAATAGACAATTGAGAGAAACTGACAACATTGGGTACACAAGACACAAGGCGAAGACAAACCAAATACTTTTTTTGTGGTCTAGTGGTAAGACGAACACTTGTCTATAACAGCTATTATTATTTCACTGGCATAAAGCTGCTCCTCCTACATCCACAGCACCTCAAAGGAAGGATAACATTATTAAGCTTTACTTGCGTCAGATTAAATCGTTCAGATGCAGTAGTTTGACGGAACGGAGTACGTAGTTTGACGGAACGGAGTACATAGTTTGACAGAATGGAGTACGTAGTTTGACAGAACGGAGTACGTAGTTTCCTGTCCACTGTTATCTGACTCTTTTGAAAAGGTGACACAGAGTATATCCATTGTGGAAAGTCTATAGTGCAGCAGGAACTGCTTACCTTTCCTGTGCACCTGAGTTCACCCCCGGTTTCATTGGGGTTCGATTTTTAGTTTTATGTGTATTATGTTTTGTAGATCGTTGTTTGTCCTTTTGTACTTTTTCTTTTGGCCATTGTCTTATCTGTTCTTCTTCGGGATACGGATTCTGATTACCACCTTGGTATCTTCAAACTCACCTATTCTATAAGCATATAACATTCATTGTCTTTTTAGATGTTTCGTAGAAGACAGCAATTATAGTATTCAGTCGATGAAATAAAATACCAGCCATTCTAAATTCCGGTCGAAAAACTATCAACTATTTACGGTTACCATTAAAAGTTGCAAATATTACATAACTGAATGTATCCTAAAACAGTCTGCTAGTAAAATATCATCATATTATTCACAGACATGTGTATCGTGTAGCTAAGATAGCAGCTGGCGACAAACATATTATTGTTGTAATAGAGATACTAAGAGACGGGTCATTGTACGTCTTATTGCGGTATCGTAGAAACCTAATCCCTAGAGATGAAGAATAATAATGGTTATTGTCTCACACAGGATTTGTTTCAGATCAATTTCCTTCACGTGTCCCTGTGATGAATGATATAAAGTATTATAACATAGATGACCGTGAAATACTGAGATTTCCTAATGGAATAAGAACCGACATTCCGCCATGAAGTCTCATTCCTGAAGTCATCACAATCGAATATTTCATTGAGCGTCCCAAATTGAAAAAAAAAAGAAGTTATGCTTTAGACGTCGTATTACATCAAGCAAAAGTATGAAATATACTTACCATATACTTGCCATATACTTACCATTAATAATGCTAGTTAGCTTGTACATATGTATACAGTGTTCTGAAAAATTATCTTTTCGATTCATTCTTTTTTATTTCCTCGTAAAACATTTTGACTGAAGTATATGATCAAAGATATACAATGTACTTATCTTGATTCCCAGTAAATAAAAAACGACAAAAACGGATCACAAAATTCTTCAAAATATTTCGATGTTTCCCATTAATATTAATTAGGGTAGTGATGCTCTTGTATGACAATAACGTTCTGATAATGTATCTCTTGGATTCATATTTTTATTTGCGTCGAAAAACATTTTGTCGGAAGTATATGATAAAAAGATGACATGAGTTGGATTTTTATAATGCTAGCTCACTGAAACAACAGTCTGCTGATAAACATTTCATTCCAAGCCTACAAGACTTTGTTCTTACCCCTTAGTATTGCGCGCTTAACGGAGAAGCACAACATTCCAATGTTTAAGTCTTTGCCTTGAACCGACCGAATTATATGAAGATTCCCACTACATAGAGAAAACATATGTGCAGTTTTTGGCACAGTCTTGAAGTTAAGGACATCCCCTTTCTGCATGTGGAAGTCTCTTTGTTAGTGGAGTTCGTGTTGCTCATCTTGTTTTTTTAAGTTCTCCGTTTTGTGATATTCGCTACGATTTCCACATAAAGCGATGCTCAGTTCGTCTTTACCTCCCCTTGTTTACATGAGGGGTCATGTCTTGCTTACGTTATTTGTGTTTGTTTGGGAATACTGGTGTTCAACACGTATCATGTTGTGTTTTTGCTTTTTTTTGTCTTCGTTTTGTTCACAGTTTCCCTGTATGTATCATTTTCATGATTACCTCTTCGTTATTCTCTAAAATTTATTTTAACGTTTGTTTTGAACAGTAAATCGTTGTAAACCAGTTGTAAACCTTACCGAAAGGTTAAGCATATCCTACACAAAAGACAGAGTCGTAAATACGTAATTTTAACTGATACTGTGACTGGATAATCATGTCAACAAACCATGGTATATTACATTGTTGTTCTTGTATTTCTAGTTACATCTGAAATTATATGCAGCTCCTTTCAGCTGAAGAACACCTGTGTAATTACTTGCTAAACAGGACTCGACCAAATCTGTTATAGTTTCAGATAAAATCACATCTTTATAATGCAGCTACAAACAAAATTTGAACCAATTGAAATAAAGTTTATTTAGAGTTTACATGCATTACGCTATGAAGATGTAGTCCTTGTACTAAATAATTCAAAGGTTGGTGACCATATCGATCACAACTATACCATTGAACCTAGAATAAATGATACCACGTATAAAACTACATGTAGGTCTGTGTCTTGACCTAGGTCTTGATATTGACAGTGAGAGCCGGTTGATATGATATTCAATTTTCCCAGACCTATATGACTAAATAAAAGGCCGATATCTAGAATAGTATCAAATCATTATACAGAAATCAAAGTTTCACATGAATATTACCATCTATTTCTGAATCCTATTGAACAAATTCATCCAATGCATATGTACTATATTAATGAAGCGGATAGTTGGTAAACTATTTCACTTGGTGAGACTAGCACCAAATTTGGTATGACGGTTCCTTGTCTAGTATTTGAATAGGAAATATCGTTGGCCATTCAGGTTTCGGCCATTTTCAAAATGGCCGCCACGATTTTCAAAATGGCGTCAATTTTCATAACGTTTATCTGGTATATTCAAGTTTTTTTGCAGCATTTCAATTTCCTTTAAAATAATCAAAAAGGGGTCCAACATACGATTAAAGTATCATTTCATATATGTGCACTGCACATGCGCCACAATACAGGCTGTAGTGGTTTTATAGGACGCGAAAGACATAATATTCAGAGCAGTTACAGCTGCATAGAGCAGTACAAGGTAATCCTGACGTGAAACATTTGCAGTTGCCAGAACAACTTATTATACACCCACATTTAAGTAGTTCTTGATATGATGCTGATATTGGCACCAATGATGTCCAGTGTGGGACCCAAACTCCGCTATCTTATTCCCAACCCCACCTTGAAGGTGACGGTAAAGTTTGCGACTTACATAGCGACTGCCCCCAAGTATGTCCTGCTTGCAAGACAGATCTTTTGATATGCTCAACAAGAGCAGGTCTTTTCTAACAATAGTTTTCAAAATAAAATGTTCAAACTAATAAAATGAAAAACAAAATATACCACACTGTCGGAACAAAATCCAATAATATTTTTTTAGAAATAGACAAAATCGATACACATAACACACAAATACATGACCGCTCACTTTTATGTCTGGGTACAGGCACGTAAATCAACAAAATAGAAGAGCTAAACTGATTTGATTGCATGAACCTTCCCTCTTAGTGAAATGATGTGGTCACAGATTGTTATTCGAAACGACTTAATTCAAATAACTAATCCGAGATCGCGTGATAATTCAAAATATCTGCTACCTCGAGCACCTTAGATATAACGGTGTAAATATTTGTAAAGGATACATTTATGAAGTGTCTGTAGAATTATATACATGACATCATAATAATACTACATGTAATTAAATGTAGGTCTCCGTGTTAGAGATTAAAGAACAAAAACAGAACAACATTGTTACTGTTTGTTATATATATATTTTTTGTATATTTTATTTCTTTTTTTCGTGTATGATAGTTTAAGTATAATTATAATTTCATTCACCCAGTTGTCATCATGACACATTCACTATGTTATAAACAAAATGTGTTTCGGATCATTTCAATCACTTCTCCTTGTAAAGAATGGTCGTTACACATTCGCTACATGTCTTAATCATGATTTGTTTCGGAACATTTCCAAATGAATCGTGGTTACACATGGGCTATGTCATAATCATTTTGGTTGTCACCATTTGAAGCATCCGTACGTTTCCGACTTACAAGTTTGAAATGGCTGTCACTTCTGTTTGACTTTATACTGTTCCGTTGACTAGTCATATCTGAATTCTCATTCTGGCTTTTATTTATATTATTGTAGGAGCTTCGATTCTGTTTACAGCAAAAGATACAAAATCCCAGCAGACTTTTGAATTCTCTTTTGAATTTTTCCTGAAATTTAATCAAGGCTTTCTTTCAATGAATTACATAGTAAATGTAACAAAAGCCCGAATTTAGACATATTGCTAATGTAAAACCTTTTGTGTTTCTTGTGAGGTCATAATGAGTATATATATATACCTAAGTTAAGCGTACAACTTTTGATAGAACACAGTCTTCGCTGTAATAAGTTATCGGTATCAACGCTAAATGAACAATTGTGCAGATATGCCATGGTGTACGGTGTTACTCATTTGAAAGGGACTCAAACAAATTAATAAGCGACTCGTACTACCGACAGGACGGACATGAGAGATCCTTGTTTGGGGATTTCATACTCCTTTACGTTATATGTGTTTGTTTGGATCCAAAAGGTAATCAGAAAATAAGATGAATTACTGCTCACTTTACGTTAAAGAACAATCAAAGAACACAGTGCTGTGTGAAATGTTGCTTTCTATTACGTGTGGTCATTTTGGGTAGCCTTATTCATTATAAGACAATGCAAATGTTTTTATCTACATGTGGATCTTCTGGTAAACACTTGGTTCCATCATAAATAATGAAAATGAGGATTGGAATACTTTAAACGACAATCAATCACACAATTTGTTTTTGTTTTAGAAACAGACACCTTTTCCAAATATATTCTACTTTTTTTTATTTAAAATCAAACAGAGAAAAGACTGACGAAAAGAAATATAACCGACACTAAACAAGATATCACTGACACTAAACAGATATCACCGACATTAAAAAATATCACTGACAATAAACAAAAATATCAGTGACGCTTACACAAATAGAAATAAGTAAATACATATTGGTCATTTATGCCACTCTTTCTGATATGTTGGCCATATCGCTATGTCCTGGTCTAGTGACTGCCACTGGAAACGTATGGAGAGTTGGGTTGGGTCGCCATATTTATCGTTTTGTAGCGTCTATAACTCGCATACTCTTCGAGATCTATATCAGAGGTATTTTACGCGTATGGAGCGTGGCATTCCACACACTTTTCCCACTATGGTGCACAATCAGGTATTCCTCTTTAATAACCAGACAACCCCTATCGAGAGGACGGACACTCCCTGTCCCTCATTTGGAGAAATATATGGATTTTGTAAAATAGTTTCTATTTACAATAGAGATGAAAATAGCCAAAGCAAGAACAATTCAAACAACACATATGTGGTTGTGTACAAGCAGTATTTATCTATAGGTTTTAAGCTTTATATTTGAACATCAATGGTGAAACGTTCTGAATACCCCTTTGGTATCTTCAAAATATTCTATGAAAACTCTGACCGCATAGTAAGGAATCAATATTAAAATCACGACCTACAAAAACAATCATATCAAAATGTTTTAAATAAACGTTTAAGAAAACAGAAGGCACAATCAAGAATGGACAATCCAGAGAAACTGGTAACATTGGGTACACAAGATGAGGACCAGCAAGGCAAAAACAATCCAGAGAAACTGGTAACATAGGGTACACAAGACGAAGACAAGGAAAACAAAAACAATCCAGAGAAACTGGTAACATACGGTACACAAGACGAAGACAAGCAAAACAAAAACAATCCAGAGATACTGGTAACATACGGTACACAAGACAACGACAAGCAAAACAAAAACAATCCAGAGAAACTGGTAACATAAGGTACACAAGACAAAGACAAGGAAAACAAGAACAATCTAGAGAAACTGGTAACATACGGTACACAAGACAAAGACAAGGAAAACAAAAACAATCCAGAGAAACTGGTAACATACGGTACACAAGACAAAGACAAGCAAAGCAAAAACAATCCAGAGAACAAAACGAATACAAGGAAAACAAAAACAATCCAGAGAAACTGGTAACATACGGTACACAAGACGAGGACAAGCAAAACAAAAACAATCCAGAGAAACTGGTAACATACGGTACACAAGACGAGGACAAGCAAAACAAAAACAATCCAGAGAAACTGGTAACATAGGGTACACAAGACGAAGACAAGGAAAACAAAAACAATCCAGAGAAACTGGTAACATACGGTACACAAGACAACGACAAGCAAAACAAAAACAATCCAGAGAAACTGGTAACATACGGTACACAAGACAAAGACAAGCAAAACAAAAACAATCCAGAGAAACTGGTAACATACGGTACACAAGACGAGGACAAGCAAAACAAAAACAATCCAGAGAAACTGGTAACATACGGTACACAAGACGAGGACAAGCAAAGCAAAAACAATCCAGAGAAACTGGTAACATACGGTACACAAGACAAAGACAAGCAAAGCAAAAACAATCCAGAGAAACTGGTAACATAGGGTACACAAGATGGGGACAAGCAAAACAAAAACAATCCAGAGAAACTGGTAACATACGGTACACAAGACGAAGACAAACAAAACAGCAACACAACACAGAACACTAAAAAGATGAACAACACGAAGCCCACCAAAAAACGTATGATGAATCCATGTGCTCGCGACACCCATCATGCTGCCCATAGAGCCAAGATGTGCTGAACCACTTTATACGCAAACAAAAACAATAACAAATACAACATGAGCCCTCCCACAAACAAATGGGGGAGGAGCTAAAGTCGAGCCGAACATCGGTTCAATTTAATTAATCGTATATTCATGATCTTTGTGTCTTTTGAATGTTTATTCAATACTAATAACTTACATTTAATAGTCCATATATAAATGGATTGTAGCAAGCATTACTCATGGCCAGCCAGTTAAAACACATCCACACTATGTGAATATAACTCAATCTGCAAAGAAAAATTATATAGCAACATAAAGCATTACATGCATTAATACATCTATTTTAAATCAAAACATTTCATTGTTATCAATGTTAACGTTAAACTAGGGAACCACGGGATATCACCGCTACGCTATACAACACGTTCTTAAGTGGGCGACATCTGGTTATGCGGGACCAATAGCATCAATTGAAATTAGATATTTGTTGTATCTAACGGTAGTTTTTCACCAAGAAAACAAGATACAACAAACATCTAATTTTAATTAGATTGCAATAACATATACAATTCATCTCATCCTTACGACGGACGTAAAACACGACAAGCATACGCTCCTAATAAGCAAATATAACTTGTTAGGAGAGGTTAGTAGTGGTTCGTTGCCCGGCTTCCCACATTCTTCTGAGCTGAGGCATCATCTCTTCCTTGTGTCTTTGTAATAAAAACGTCCGGTTAGTCTCAATACCAACTGTTGTCTACACGAGTTATTGTTTATTGTCAATTGTAGAAATAAACTGCGTAGAAAGTTTGTCCCAGATGTAAAATCAAACATTAAAAAAAAAAACATAGCGAAACATGTTTTTCGATAAATCAAATAATGTATTACTCATATGTTTTATCTACGAGCATGGCTTGATGGACATAAACAAAAAAATAACAAAGTACTACGTCTTGAAAAATAGGAAGGCAAAACAAAGCAAAATCGTCTGAATAATACCTGAAGGAATAAGATCAAATACATATTATGTTTCTTTATAATATATGAAATATGATCACAGCTAACTTTTAATTAATTTTGACTGAGTTTCCATCTATATTTATACTCTCTACAGAGAAGAGCAACAACGGACATGACATCTCTGTGGTAGAACAATTGAGTTATTAATTAATTCATATCTGACAACAAACTATATCCTATTCATCTTGTCTATGATGTTAAACCGACCCCTTTTATCATGTGTTAATGTACTAATACAACATGGTGTGGGTTATCTGACGTAACATACCAACGTTACATTGTATTTTCTCCTTCAAACGAAGGCTTTGATTGTCTTGTGCGAACAAATCGAATATATAGCACGATCTCAAAACGGGATGCGAATGAGTGTCTTGTATTTGGAGAATGTCATGCTATTTGTAGGTAAAAGCCAACTTGACACATCTCCTTCTGAACCATGTTAATCATGATCGTTAGACACCCCACCCCCCAACCCCGTTGAAAGTCTATATATCCCGATCCTTTCCATCATATCCCTTGTCCTTGTGGCAATCAAAACATCACTCCATATAGCCACGGAAAATTTAGATTGAAATTGTATATCATGAAACATATATTATTACTGCCGGTTCTCGGCCCATACAACCCATATAACGAGGAAGTTATTAGTTAAATTAGATATCATGAAACATATATTATTACTGCCGGTTCTCGGCCTATACTACCCCATATAACGAGGAAGTTATTAGTTAAATTAGATATCATGAAACATATATTATTACTGCCGGTTCTCGGTCTATACTACCCATATAACGAGGAAGTTGTTAGTTAAATTAGATATCATGAAACATATATTATTACTGCCGGTTCTCGGTCTATACTACCCATATAACGAGGAAGTTATTAGTTAAATTAGATATCATGAAACATATATTATTACTGCCGGTTCTCGGTCTATACTACCCATATAACGAGGAAGTTATTAGTTAAATTAGATATCATGAAACATATATTATTACTGCCGGTTTTCGGTCTATACTACCCCATATAACGAGGAAGTTGTTAGTTAAATTAGATATCATGAAACATATATTATTACTGCCGGTTCTCGGTCTATACTACCCATATAACGAGGAAGTTATTAGTTAAATTAGATATCATGAAACATATATTATTACTGCCGGTTTTCGGCCTATACTACCCATATAACGAGGAAGTTATTAGTTAAATTAGATATCATGAAACATATATTATTACTGCCGGTTCTCGGCCTATACTACCCCATATAACGAGGAAGTTATTAGTTAAATTAGATATCATGAAACATATATTATTACTGCCGGTTTTCGGCCTATACTACCCATATAACGAGGAAGTTATTAGTTAAATTAGATATCATGAAACATATATTATTACTGCCGGTTCTCGGTCTATACTACCCATATAACGAGGAAGTTATTAGTTAAATTAGATATCATGAAACATATATTATTACTGCCGGTTTTCGGCCTATACTACCCATATAACGAGGAAGTTATTAGTTAAATTAGATATCATGAAACATATATTATTACTGCCGGTTCTCGGCCTATACTACCCCATATAACGAGGAAGTTATTAGTTAAATTAGATATCATGAAACATATATTATTACTGCCGGTTCTCGGTCTATACTACCCATATAACGAGGAAGTTATTAGTTAAATTAGATATCATGAAACATATATTATTACTGCCGGTTCTCGGCCTATACTACCCCATATAACGAGGAAGTTATTAGTTAAATTAGATATCATGAAACATATATTATTACTGCCGGTTCTCGGTCTATACTACCCATATAACGAGGAAGTTATTAGTTAAATTAGATATCATGAAACATATATTATTACTGCCGGTTCTCGGCCTATACTACCCCATATAACGAGGAAGTTATTAGTTAAATTAGATATCATGAAACATATATTATTACTGCCGGTTCTCGGTCTATACTACCCCATATAACGAGGAAGTTGTTAGTTAAATTAGATATCATGAAACATATATTATTACTGCCGGTTCTCGGCCTATACTACCCCATATAACGAGGAAGTTATTAGTTAAATTAGATATCATGAAACATATATTATTACTGCCGGTTCTCGGTCTATACTACCCATATAACGAGGAAGTTATTAGTTAAATTAGATATCATGAAACATATATTATTACTGCCGGTTCTCGGCCTATACTACCCATATAACGAGGAAGTTATTAGTTAAATTAGATATCATGAAACATATATTATTACTGCCGGTTCTCGGCCTATACTACCCCATATAACGAGGAAGTTGTTAGTTAAATTAGATATCATGAAACATATATTATTACTGCCGGTTCTCGGCCTATACTACCCATATAACGAGGAAGTTATTTGTTAAATTAGATATCATGAAACATATATTATTACTGCCGGTTCTCGGTCTATACTACACATATAACGAGGAAGTTATTAGTTAAATTAGATATCATGAAACATATATTATTACTGCCGGTTCTCGGCCTATACTACCCCATATAACGAGGAAGTTGTTAGTTAAATTAGATATCATGAAACATATATTATTACTGCCGGTTCTCGGTCTATACTACCCCATATAACGAGGAAGTTATTAGTTAAATTAGATATCATGAAACATATATTATTACTGCCGGTTCTCGGTCTATACTACCCCATATAACGAGGAAGTTATTAGTTAAATTAGATATCATGAAACATATATTATTACTGCCGGTTCTCGGCCTATACTACCCCATATAACGAGGAAGTTATTAGTTAAATTAGATATCATGAAACATATATTATTACTGCCGGTTCTCGGCCTATACTACCCATATAACGAGGAAGTTATTAGTTAAATTAGATATCATGAAACATATATTATTACTGCCGGTTCTCGGTCTATACTACCCATATAACGAGGAAGTTGTTACTTAAATTAGATATCATGAAACATATATTATTACTGCCGGTTCTCGGCCTATACTACCCCATATAACGAGGAAGTTATTAGTTAAATTAGATATCATGAAACATATATTATTACTGCCGGTTCTCGGCCTATACTACCCATATAACGAGGAAGTTATTAGTTAAATTAGATATCATGAAACATATATTATTACTGCCGGTTCTCGGTCTATACTACACATATAACGAGGAAGTTATTAGTTAAATTAGATATCATGAAACATATATTATTACTGCCGGTTCTCGGCCTATACTACCCCATATAACGAGGAAGTTGTTAGTTAAATTAGATATCATGAAACATATATTATTACTGCCGGTTCTCGGTCTATACTACCCCATATAACGAGGAAGTTATTAGTTAAATTAGATATCATGAAACATATATTATTACTGCCGGTTCTCGGTTCTCGGCCTATACTACCCCATATAACGAGGCAGTTATTAGTTAAATTAGATATCATGAAACATATATTATTACTGCCGGTTCTCGGCCTATACTACCCCATATAACGAGGAAGTTGTTAGTTAAATTAGATATCATGAATCATATATTATTACTGCCGGTTCTCGGTCTATACTACCTCATATAACGAGGAAGTTGTTAGTTAAATTAGATATCATGAAACATATATTATTACTGCCGGTTCTCGGCCTATACTACCCCATATAACGAGGAAGTTGTTACTTAAATTAGATATCTACGTTTCTAGTAACATTGAACATATAATGAAGTATGGAGTCCAAATGAAATAACATGAACAAACGGTTAAAATATGAAGATATATAAAATAATTGTAAATATTTGTTAAAAAAACCCAGCAAATTAAAACGTACTAAAACAAATACTTACGAAGTTAGTTTTCCCTTAAGGAAAGAAACAAGCATATTGTAGGTTTGTAAAGGCAACCAACATATCGCAAATAAACTCACGACGATAATCAGCATTTTTACGACCTGAAATTATAAAAAAAAACACTTTTAGGTTGGCAATATGGTTACGTACGAGTTATCTGACATAACGTACTCTTTATGTGAGGTTAAGGTCGTGGTGTTTAACGCCACTTTCAACGATATTTCACCCATATCGTGGCGGTCAGATTTATTACTGGAGGAAAGGGAGGGCCCGGAGAAATGCAGTTGAGAAATTCCGAATTTTGGAAGTATTACCTTACTTTATCACATAATGCTGTATCGAGTACACCTGATCACAAGCAGGAGTGAAATCAATAAACATTAGTGTTTATGTTTATAGTCATTGGTTGAACATGTAGATGTAAATCTAACTACCAGATAATCACGGCCGAGAAAGCCACTCTTCAAAGAAATAATAAACAGATGTACCGTACGAGCATGATACTCCTGAATACAGTACCATAACAACAAGACATAAACACTCAAAATGTATACCTGTATAAACCCCGCCATTTTCAATAATCTGGTAATAAAAACCTAGATATCAAATTTAATGCGCAAGACGCGTTCTGGAATAACCTTAACCAGGTTTGCTCCCCACTGAGTATTTATTTGAAAATCATAAATGTTCGCCTCTCACAATTTCGTGAAGAACGAACCAAGCTAAAAGAATTGATGTCACAGTATTAGTTCTGTGAACTTCAAATCTTTCGGGAACTTTGAAAATGACAGTTTTGTGAAGAAAGAACTATGTCTAAAAAACAATTTACTATTGATGGCACAGTGTTAGTTCATTGAACCTCAAATCTTTCGGGAAGTATATATTCCGTTGTCCGTTGTCATAACTGTCAATTATTTTGAATGATCGGCCATACTTGAGAAGAGAATGTATATACACAATTATATTACTGTTTGTTTCGTTTATCTGATATGCACTGTTGATATTTCCCTCCATTACACCTACATAAAAATTGCAATACTTTATAGAGACATGATTAAGAACAAATCATAATAAAAGTATGACTCAGAAAATAGTTTATGCGGATTAGAACAGTACTGTAAACATTTCATGCTAGTACAAACCAATACTTTAGATATCACACAAGCTGTTTGGTGCTTTAATAAAAACGTAGATATCAAATATAGTGCGCACGACACGTTTCTGGAATAACCTTCATCAGGTACGTTCAATAACCTTCATCAGGTACGTTCAATAACCTTCATCAGGTACGTTCAAAATAACCTTCATCAGGTACGCTCAATAACCTTCATCAGGTACACTCAATAACCTTCATCAGGTACGTTCAATAACCTTCATCAGGTACGTTCAATAACCTTCATCAGGTACGCTCAATAACCTTCATCAGGTACACTCAATAACCTTCATCAGGTACACTCAATAACCTTCATCAGGTACACTCAATAACCTTCATCAGGTACGCTCAATAACCTTCATCAGGTACGCTCAATAACCTTCATCAGGTACGTTCAATAACCTTCATCAGGTACGCTCAATAACCTTCATCAGGTACGTTCAATAACCTTCATCAGGTACGCTCAATAACCTTCATCAGGTACACTCAATAACCTTCATCAGGTACACTCAATAACCTTCATCAGGTACACTCAATAACCTTCATCAGGTACGCTCAATAACCTTCATCAGGTACGCTCAATAACCTTCATCAGGTACGTTCAATAACCTTCATCAGGTACGCTCAATAACCTTCATCAGGTACGTTCAATAACCTTCATCAGGTACGCTCAATAACCTTCATCAGGTACGTTCAATAACCTTCATCAGGTACGTTCAATAACCTTCATCAGGTACGTTCAATAACCTTCATCAGGTACGTTCAATAACCTTCATCAGGTACGTTCAATAACCTTCATCAGGTACACTCAATAACCTTCATCAGGTACGTTCAATAACCTTCATCAGGTACGCTCAATAACCTTCATCAGGTACGTTCAATAACCTTCATCAGGTACGTTCAATAACCTTCATCAGGTACGTTCAATAACCTTCATCAGGTACGTTCAATAACCTTCATCAGGTACGCTCAATAACCTTCATCAGGTACACTCAATAACCTTCATCAGGTACGTTCAATAACCTTCATCAGGTACGCTCAATAACCTTCATCAGGTACGTTCAATAACCTTCATCAGGTACGTTCAATAACCTTCATCAGGTACGTTCAATAACCTTCATCAGGTACGTTCAATAACCTTCATCAGGTACGTTCAATAACCTTCATCAGGTACGTTCAAAATCGAAAGATTGGAAAACCTAATAATTGACTGTTTTGGGAGCATTTAATGAGTTATTGCCATGTAACGAATGACTAAAGATGCGGGACAATCATTACCAACAATAGTGGATTAATTCAAAGCATAAATGCATTGTTATACGTTTTCGGGACCTATTCAACACAAATCATACAGCCAGACATTGTCTGTAAAGATTCAACATGTAACTTACTACCTTGCCACCAGTTAGGATGACGTTCTCGCTAAGTTCAGCATTAGGTGCGCTCGATTTGAACCTTAAACAAGAACTGATCTTGGAAAGGGAGTGTTCTCCATTTTATCTATAGGCAACTAATTCCGTTCGTCGTTAATATATACGAAATATAAAATGCTCAATTTTAAAGTAACTAAATCAACAAAGCCACCACTACAAATATGAGATCAAGTCCTGTTCCTGCAGATGTGTACTGAATACAATTTGATGTGGTAAATATTGTCAATGACTTGTGCCAGTTAGTTGGTATTCCAAAAAAAAAATGACCATCATCAATAATATACCTGAAAAATTGTTAAAAGTGACATTAATACACCCATAACTCCGACCCTTTAAAAATACCATTATAACTTTATTCAAGGTATATACATAAATATAATCGGCTAACAAACAACACGGCATTCGGGTATAAACGTGGAACTATGGTGTGCATATCAGTGGAAGATAAGCATGACACAGACCAAATAAAAGTGTTTGCTTTCGCATAGTGATGTCCAACAAATAATGTGTTGCGTTTTGTTTTTCGTCGTCTTGTGTGACCTATGTTCCCAATTTCTTTTTGTCAAGATTTGAAACACGTATATTACATAAAGGCTTCCTTAATACTAATATCGATGAAAACTATATAGCAATCAAAATTCATATGTTCTGTGTTGTTGCGACCAATAGATGATGAAATTATAACATTGGAACAACTCGGTAAGCCTCAATAGTGACATATTTAATACAAAACAAAACTTCTACCATGTCCTGCTTTGTAACCTACCAACTCGCCTTTACGGTCAGAAAATGGCCAACCAAATACAATTTTCTCACTCCTTCTATGCCCATAATATATGTAAGATTAGTTTGCCTTTAAAAAGACAAAACTCAGTGAAACGTGACTGATATTAATATTTTCCCTTGAACATTAGTATTGCTCATTTTCTCTTATCAGCTGTCAATCATAAATAATAAGCTTCTCTTCCATTAATATCTGTTTTATAATTGTTGATACATTATAAGATATGCGTTGTTTGGTTGAATATTATATATGTCATCATATGGTGTCTTTTCATATCCTTTTAGTTAAAAAATATAGAGCTTCCATTAAGTTGTCTTAATGAACAGTCATCCGAAAAAGCTACATTTAAAGAGCTTCACTTAAATTGCTAGCTATCTGTGATTAAAGTCACGTGTTGCTATTGGTGACGTTGTCGATCGCATCTATCTCATTGAACTTGAACTAAAGGACAACACATAGATAGAGAGGTATGATTCATATCTTGACCTAATATATATACATGTATCTCGAATGCAACATTATTCCAAAGTAAGTGGTTCTAATGAGGATGTAGATTGTTGTTTGTTTTTTTTGTACTTTTTCTTGTGGCTATTGTGTTGTCTGTCCTTTGATTTACGGATTCTGATTACCCCTTTGGTATCATCAAACTCTTCTTGAAGTCATCACTCCGAAAGCTGTATGGTCGTCAAGGAAATTTGGAGAAACCGTCACGGAAAATCTGTCACATTTGTTCCGTATGTCGTAGTCACCATTCCGTCCTTCTTCTTACTTCATGACATATCACCGGATTTAAAAACTCGAGTAACACAATACATGGACAATATTCAGGAAATAGGGGATCCACACGCAATTTCCGTGTATTAGTTTATTGCAAACACGTTTTTAATGAAAACTTTCCGGAAACTCATTTTAGAAATGTTAAGAAAATTATAAATACATTACAGCTTTTAACTGAAGAGTTATCACTATTAAAACATATTAATTCTGTCAACACTTTATCTTTGAACTTTATATACAACACATGATTTGCAGATACTAAATACAATATTTCTGAAGTTCAATGGTCCAGTACAATAATCAAATGTTTTCTATTTTGATAAGATACGGATTCATTTGTGATTGATATTTCAAAGGAAACATTATCTGTGTTGTGTTACTTTATTGAATTCTTAAATGGTTGATATATTATTAATTGGTCTGTAGTATTCCATAATGATTGATTGATTTCATTTCATCTAACATAGTTTATAAATAAACTCAAATGGATTGGACAAGAAATCCCCTCCAATTGATTGATTGATTCCATCTTAACGTCAAGTGGGCAGTATTCCTCCAATTGATTGATTGATTCCATCTTAACGTCACGTGGGCAGTATTCCTCCAATTGATTGATTGATTCCATCTTAACGTCACGTGGGCAGTATTTCATGTATATTAAACTAGAACAATCAGTAGTATAGATGAACGTTGGTCTCGGTGTCGTCCTATTATTTGAAATTTAACTACCACAATGAATATAATGACGATAGCATAGACAACACCAGTATCTTGGCTTTCCAAGTTTATAATTGGTCAGTTTCCATAATCAACTGTCAATCATAATTACATAGGCATATCTTGAATGTTCCAGGGAAGTGTTCTTTCTAATTATTGCAACATTATAAGAAGTAAGTTGTTCCGGTTAATATTATGTATATCATAAGGTGGATTCTTTTGATTTTCTGTTTGTTTTTGATCAATTTAAACCGTAGAGTCATTAGACATTAATGGGATAAAACTTCATAACAAGTGCTTCACTTATCATTCCAATTAATGGTTACTTTCAATTATAAAACCAAGCTAAAAATAGGCTTAGGTTCAAATATTTGTTATCGTGTTTGTTGACAAATTATGTTCCCTGTAGGGAGTTGTTTTTCATCTGACCATGGAATGTGCATTTTTATCCTTCAAATTTATAGATAATTAACAGACCCAAACTGCAATGTATTCATTTCCCCGATTCATGTCAAAATCGTGCGGATCAACGTTTCACATGTCTAAAGCAGGTGGTTTGTAACCATGATATGAATATCTTCTATATGAACTGTACGTCACAACAGTGGAAAACTAATGACTTATATAAATAGGTTTAATATTTTTACATCACGACTCTCCCAAAACCAGGACCTAGATTCCCGTCAACTTTGTTTATTAATTGCAATGTTGCTTGGTTATTGTTGAATGCACGTAAGCAGAGTTTCAGATTAATTCATGACGAGAACAGTTTAAGAAAGAATGAGTTTAGTTAAAGGTCTGCCTTTGAACCGATGTTTTACTTGCCAAAAGGGAAATGATAATTAATATCGGCAGAAATGTTTGCCATCAAATAATATCTCTAAGATTGTCGCAATAGAAACTGTTATTTAAAATGCAGGGAATGTGCAACTATCCAAATACTTGTCGACTATGGTCCACAAACAGAAGTTTCGCATAATAACTTGACAACCTCTACTTCCCCCATTCGACAGGGCACCTCCTATCCGGCAACTGGGAACGGTCTGGACTGCACTGCAGGTTGAACATTGGGAACAATAACCAATACCCAGGGTAGAAACCGGAGTACCTGGCGAAAAAAAAAAGGCAATGCCTGGTCACTGTCAAACTTTGTCGCACAAGTTTATATCGGGTACACCACCTATCCGAACAAATTTATTTAGGGGCCGTCGTGGTCGTGGTCGTATGGTAGTTGGATTTACAACTACCTATGCGATCAGTGCCTATCACCACTGATGTTGTGAGTTCGAATCTCGATCAGGGCGAGGTGTACAACATTATGCGTTAAAGTTTGTCAGTGACTTGCGACAGGTCGGTGGTAGATTCACAACTACCCATGCAATAAGTACCTATCACCGCTAAAGTTGTGAGTTCGAACCCTGTTCATGGCGAGGTGTACTCGATATAGCATTATGTGATAAAGTTTGTCAATGACTTGCGACAGGTCGACAATTTTCTCCATCAATAAAAGTGACCGCCAAGATATAACTAAAATATTGTTGAAAGTGGCGTTAAACACCATCAAACAAACAAACCGAACAAATTTAACTCTAGTTGCGATAGACACTGCGACAAGAATAAAATTGTATTAAAAATATTCACAGAATGATTGATGATAATTTCCGTATCTCCGTGCAATAATTTATTACAAACATGATTTTAATGAAAACTTTATGAATACTCATTTTAGAAATGTCAAACAAATTATAAATAAATTACAGTCATTAATTGTAAACTAATGGAATGATTACTGTTTTAACATTTATTCTGTCAACATGTTATCGTTCAAGTTAATTTACCATGATATTTCTTAATTTACGAGTGTCGATTCAATAATCAATTTTTGTTCCATTGAACAATATTAAATTAGAAATTAGTTAATATTTTATTAATATTTCAGCACAGAGATGACCTGGTTTCTTATAATGTTCTAGTTTTCGCAATGTATATGTGTTGTAGAGGTATTGATTTTATCTCTGTTCCTGCGATTCTTCGATTGGATCTCGGAACTGTTCTGATGTTTTTTTTTAATAAATTTAGTTTTCATTTTTCCAACTTTTCTGAGTACTTAGCATATTTCTTTTTATTAATTATTTTGAAAGAAAAACTGGAATCGGTCTATGGGCGGAGGGCAACCTGGGACTGGGATCAGCCTATGGGCTGAAGTTCTGTTGGCACTGGGATCAGCCTATGGATTGAGATTAATTTAGCACTGGGATCAGCATATGGATCGACGTTAACTTGGCACTGAAATCGACCTATGGACGGAGGATATTGTGGCCGTGAGATCAGCCTATGGGCTGAAGTTAACCTGACATTGAGATCGGCCTATGGGATTATGTTAGCTTGGCACTGTGATCAGCCTATGGATGGAAGCTAACCTGGCACTGGGGTCGGCATATGGACCGACGCTAACTTGGCACTGAGATCTGCCTATGGGCTGAAGTTAACCTGGAACTGGGATCGGCCTATGGTTGAAGTTTACCTGGCACTGGGATCGGCCTATGGTTGAAGCCTACCTGGCACTGGGATCGGCCTATGGTTGAAGCTTACCTGGCACTGGGATCGGCGTTATGGACGGAAGTTAACCTGGCACTGAAATCGGCGTTATGAGCAGAAGGTTACCTGGCACTGGGATCGGAAGTTTTCCTGGTACTGGGATCGGCCTATGGACGGAAGTTAAACTGACACTGAGATCGGCGTTATGGGAAGAAGGTTAACTGGCACTGGGATTGGCCTGTGGGCGGAAGTTTACCTGGCACTGGGATCGGTCCATGGGCTACAGTTAATTTGTCACTGAAATCGCCCTATGGACGGCAATGTTACCTGACACTGGGATCGGCTTATGGGCAAAAGTTAATTTTGCACTGTGATCGACCAATGGGCGGAAGTTAATTGAACACTGAGATCGGCATATGGACGGAAGATTACCTAGCCCTGCGGTTGGCCTTAGTTGTAAGATTTCAAACAGATAATCAGAAGCCGTAATTTGGATGACAGGCTATGCAATTGCACAAATTAAAAAGGACAAAAAACCAAAACAAACGAAAACAAACAAACTTTTTTTAGTAGTCGACACAATACTACATATAAAACTGAAGATTGAGCATCACGAATCACACTTAAAACGGTCAAGTGTTATAGAGATGTAAGTTATTCCTGTTCCACTCGTGACATTCATCGTGTTACTACTTCAGTACATAACAAGAACATCATCTGATATGAAAATCGGGAAAGACCAGTATATGTAAATAAATACAAATAACAAATAACATATGAAACAAATGGGAATAAAAACCAATCGTAACGCACATGTATTTAAACAACACAAATCCCATTGAAAACCGGGGGCAAACAATTTCTGTTCTACCGGTAATAAGTCATTAAGGAGAAAAGGATGTCATTGTGATTACAACAAACGATTCACAATGCAACTGAAATAAAGAGAATATAATGTAACAGCCATCAGCGACAATTCATACTAAATTGTTTCTCATATTGAGATGATGCAAGTTGTCTTTTACGTTCAAGAAGCGTGGCATTATCCATGCTTAGACGTCACGTCCTAAGTATGCACATATTTAACTTCCACAAGATGTTTATATGATGCACGGAATCAAACCAAAATTTGAAACTGTCTCTACTGTAACAGTCTTTATCGTCACAACGTCATGATACAATAGAGCCAAAAGTGTGTCAGTGGAGATTAGTATGGGCTTCGTTCGTGACGGTAAAGATATTCACATGTTTAGTGTCAGGATTGATTTAAGAAAACGGTTAAAAGTTTCATATTCAACCTCTTGCATTTAATATATGTTGGTAGTTATAAATATACTATCGTTGTGTGATGGTGTTATAGTAGATTATCAAGAGAATGAGTCGAGTGCGATCTTTTTTTCTTTGTTGTTAAATCTACACTAACACGTAATCATCCGACATTTTTACTGAACATTCCCCCTTTTCAGATCCCATTATTGTATCCATATTTGCATAATACTTTTATCAATTTTTCTGTACTACATAGAATATATATTATTGATACCAAGTAACCAATTCAATATGATCTAAAGAATGTTATATTTGATAAAGTGCCTGTTAAATCTTCATATGCAGTAAGGGGGATTACATTAAGCTATATTATGAGTATTTTCAGAAGGAAAGGAACGTGTTGACATTGGCCAGAGAAAACGAAATAATTCACATCAATGATTTTGTTTTTTGACCTTGAATTACAACAGAAAACACGAAAAGTTGTAAATATTAATGATGATTACTTTGAAGTCACGCGGTAAGAAAAAAAAAGAGATATATATGAAAGGGAAAGTACAAAAAAGAGATATTTATTTCAGACTAACAACAAAACAAACTACATCAAATACTGTTCTCGCGGTTATAATTGAACTTACGAATATCACATATTCAACATCTGAACGGCGAAAAATACAGACAAAAAAAAAAATCTTATTTTTAAAATCAAAATGGTGATTGATGAATACGTGTACTTCCTACCTCCATATCACAAATGTTATGACACACATACTTTTATAATACTTGGTATGTATAATATAAAGTATAAAAATAATATCACATATTTCACACGGAATAATATTATATATTCATTTATATACATGAATATGAACATGAATGTTTCACATCACCCATGGCGCTTGCCTATATAATAGTGAATTACGACATCACAAATTCAAGTTCATGCTTAAATCATGATTTCATAAAAAAAAAACAATAAGTCAAAAAAGTATATTAAGATAAGAATATTAACCTACATAAAATTAACACGATATTACTGAAATATTGTTGAAAATGGCGTTCAACTCCCTAACCCTACATAAAATTAACACGATATTACTGAAATATTGTTGAAAATGGCGTTCAACTCCCAAACCCTACATAAAATTAACACGATATTACTGAAATATTGTTGAAAATGGTGTTCAACACCCTAACCCTACATAAAATTAACACGATATTACTGAAATATTGTTGAAAATGGCGTTCAACTCCCAAACCCTACATAAAATTAACACCATATTACTGAAATATTGTTGAAAATGGTGTTCAACACCCTAACCCTACATAAAATTAACACGATATTACTGAAATATTGTTGAAAATGGCGTTCAACTCCCTAACCCTACATAAAATTAACACGATATTACTGAAATATTGTTGAAAATGGCGTTCAACTCCCAAACCCTACATAAAATTAACACGATATTACTGAAATATTGTTGAAAATGGCGTTCAACTCCCAAACCCTACATAAAATTAACACGATATTACTGAAATACTGTTGAAAATGGCGTTCAACTCCCAAACCTTACATAAAATTAACACGATATTACTGAAATATTGTTGAAAATGGCGTTCAACACCCTAACCCTACATAAAATTAACACGATATTACTGAAATATTGTTGAAAATGGCGTTCAACTCCCTAACCCTACATAAAATTAACACGATATTACTGAAATATTGTTGAAAATGGCGTTCAACTCCCAAACCCTACATAAAATTAACACGATATTACTGAAATATTGTTGAAAATGGCGTTCACCTCCCTAACCCTACATAAAATTAACACGATATTACTGAAATATTGTTGAAAATGGCGTTCAACTCCCAAACCCTACATAAAATTAACACGATATTACTGAAATATTGTTGAAAATGGCGTTCAACTCCCAAACCCTACATAAAATTAACACGATATTACTGAAATATTGTTGAAAATGGCGTTCAACTCCCAAACCCTACATAAAATTAACACGATATTACTGAAATATTGTTGAAAATGGCGTTCAACTCCCAAACCCTACATACAATTAACACGATATTACTGAAATATTGTTGAAAATGGCGTTCAACACCCTAACCCTACATAAAATTAACACGATATTACTGAAATATTGTTGAAAATGGCGTTCAACTCCCTAACCCTACATTAAATTAACACGATATTACTGAAATATTGTTGAAAATGGCGTTCAACACCCTAACCCTACATAAAATTAACACGATATTACTGAAATATTGTTGAAAATGGTGTTCAACTCCCTAACCCTACATAAAATTAACACGATATTACTGAAATATTGTTGAAAATGGCGTTCAACTCCCAAATCCTACATAAAATTAACACGATATTACTGAAATATTGTTGAAAATGGCGTTCAACTCCCAAACCCTACATAAAATTAACACGATATTACTGAAATATTGTTGAAAATGGCGTTCAACTCCCAAACCCTACATAAAATTAACACGATATTACTGAAATATTGTTGAAAATGGCGTTCAACTCCCTAACCCTACATAAAATTAACACGATATTACTGAAATATTGTTGAAAATGGCGTTCAACTCCCAAACCCTACATAAAATTAACACGATATTACTGAAATATTGTTGAAAATGGCGTTCAACTCCCAAACCCTACATAAAATTAACACGATATTACTGAAATATTGTTGAAAATGGCGTTCAACTCCCAAACCCTACATAAAATTAACACGATATTACTGAAATATTGTTGAAAATGGCGTTCAACTCCCTAACCCTACATAAAATTAACACGATATTACTGAAATATTGTTGAAAATGGCGTTCAACTCCCTAACCCTTCATAAAATTAGCACGATATTACTGAAATATTGTTGAAAATGGCGTTCAACTCCCAAACCCTACATAAAATTAACACGATATTACTGAAATATTGTTGAAAATGGCGTTCAACTCCCTAACCCTACATAAAATTAACACGATATTACTGAAATATTGTTGAAAATGGCGTTCAACTCCCAAACCCTACATAAAATTAACACGATATTACTGAAATATTGTTGAAAATGGCGTTCAACTCCCAAACCCTACATAAAATTAACACGATATTACTGAAATATTGTTGAAAATGGCGTTCAACTCCCTAACCCTACATAAAATTAACACGATATTACTGAAATATTGTTGAAAATGGCGTTCAACTCCCTAACCCTACATAAAATTAGCACGATATTACTGAAATATTGTTGAAAATGGCGTTCAACTCCCAAACCCTACATAAAATTAACACGATATTACTGAAATATTGTTGAAAATGGCGTTCAACTCCCTAACCTTACATAAAATTACGATATCAATAGCAACATCAAAATCGCATTAAAACTTTTTTCAGAAGAATGTTTTGTTTAAATATTGAGTTTACCGTTGTTGGTCCTTTTTCTTTTGGCATTGTGTTGTCTGTCCTTCGATTTACGGATTCTGATAATCCCTTTGGTATCTTCAAACATAATGGATATTTTGAGAACAGGAGTGACTGTTGTCGACATACTGCACATTCACCTTTTGTGCTCATTACAGTGTTTTGTCGCACACTGCTGCCTTTTTGATCTCATTAGATTATAGAGAAACACAGAATTGTATCGTTATGCTTGCAGGTTTATATAATAACAAAACGTTCAATCAATTTAATGAGGAAGTAATATTAATTGACATTTCTATACATTTATAAGGCTATACTGGATGTTATGTAAGATTTTCCCTGATTTTTTTTACACTTTTCATGTTTCTCGAATATATAGTTGATTTTGACGAATCTATGCAATTTTTGTATGACTGACATAACGAAGGTGCAATAAAATGAAAACAAAAACAAATAATATCATACTGTTCGAAGAATTCCACAATCAACAATTAAAATCGTAGACTGAGAAAAGATCAATGAGAACATGAAAATGAAATCGGCAATATCATCATGGTTGGTTCATATATATCATAAGGTTTCATAGATTTTATTAATACACATCGTTAGATTAAAAAAACCCAATTCAGTTCAATTTCATGAGAAAAGTAAAAGGTGTTTCAACTCTTGGGCAATTTGAGAACTAATATTGTCACGTATGTCATAAGAATTGTGTTTGTGTGACTTAATAACAGTCGTCAGTTATTGGAAATATAAAGTACAATCTGTGGTGTATATCATTTGTCAAAGTCTAGTCGACATATGACACACAAAACCGGTCATCGAGTATAAAAAGACAATTATTTTGTAGAATTGACAACATCTTGAATCAGAAGTTCTTAGTGAGTAAGGGTAATAACAAAATTACGGAACTCCGAACAATCTTTCAAAGGGAAAGTCAAAGCTCATAAGTATATAAACAGACAAAATCAGTCAACAACCGGAAAACTGGGAAAACCGTAATAACCCTGATTTGGTACAGGCATTTCCAAAGAAATTGTGGGTTGAATCAGATTTTACGGCGCCAAACCTCCCGCTTTCATTACGGTTCAAAGGTTCCGGCTGTCACTATAGCAGCATTTATAACAATACTGGAACAAAATAGGTAAAATAGTAGTCAACGCAGTACTAAATCCAGTGAGGAGGGTGGAACATCTATTGTGACCCATCTCCATCAACAACCACGAGTCCCCTGAAGTATTTTAACTACGAAAGTAAATGTCAAAAACACTCTTACGTCACACATCGACAAAAAATATCCTTGAGATTTTTGTTGACTCTCTTATCTTTATACATTTTCACTTTATGAAAATCCATCATTCACCATTGTCTCTGCAGAGACAGAATATATTTCGACAAAATCTTGGTATCGGAAAATAAACATTTTAAGAGATCGAATAAGGCGAATCTTTTCATAGCCCTGGTCCAGTAACCTGTTTCTCAGATAAAGATGACGTTTCAAGAAATCAGAATAGTTGCTACTGGCCCTTGCATAACGAATCAATTGCGAGATGTAAGCACCATATGCAGGAGAAGCTGGTATATTGCTGCACATATTTGGAAAATTTATGATTTTTAAATTGAAGTCGTCCCGTTTATCATATATTTTAGTACTGATTTGACCACTGTCGTCAAATTCGAGGTATAAGTCCAAAAATGATGCGGACGAAGCTGTATCTGTGGTCTCTTTAATTTCCAGCTCTGGAGGATATATCAATGGAAGAAATTCTGCAAATCTAGAATTATTGATAGATAAAACGTCATCAATATACCTGTATGTGAAATTAAAGGCTCTAGCTTCATGAATCTTCTTATCTTTTACAAGCTTTTAAAGAAACTCCGACTCATATGAGTATAAAAATAAATCGGCTAGAAGAGGGGCGCAATTCGTACCCATTGGTATGCCGACGACCCGCTGGAACAGTGTCCCTCCAAAGGAGACAAACATGTTATCGATGAGGAACTCCAGCATACCGATCACTTGTTCCTCGGAGTAGCATGTTTTACCTTTTTGAATAACACAACAAATTTTAGCCATCACTTCTATGACTGAAAACTTTGTGAATTGTTTCTCTTAAGCGGGTTTTTAATTTGTCATACGGTAGGGTGGTATATAGAGTTGAAAAATCAAACGTTTTGATGGAGAATACCTGAGAGAAAGATCTTGATTTCAGGTTATCCAAAAGATTTGTAGAGTTTTTCAAAATCCACATGTGATTTATGCCACTACGCGAGTAAACAGTTTCACAATATTTCTGTTGTCCCTCTTAAATCAAGATCTTTCTCTCAGGTATCCTCCATCAAAACTTTTGTTTTTTCAACTCTATGTATCACCCTACAGCATGACAAATTAAAAACCCGCATAAAAGAAACAATTCACAAAGCTTTCAGTCATAGAAACTATGGCTCAAAATTTGTTGTGTTAGGCTACAATTCCACATATTCTTCAAACAAAATTCAAAAAGGTAAAACATGCTACTCCGAAGAACAAGTGATCAGTATGCTGGAGTTCCTCATCGATAACATATTTGTCTCCTTTGGAGGGATACTGTTTCAGCGGGTCGTCGGCATACCAATGGGTACGAATTGTGCCCTCTTCTAGCCGATTTATTTTTATACTCATACGAGTCAGAGTTTCTTCAAAAGCTTGTAAAAGATAAGAAGATTCATGAGGGTAGAGCCTTTAATTTCACATACAGGTATATTGATGACGTTTTATCTATCAATAATTCTAGATTTGCAGAATTTCTTCCATTGATATATCCTCCAGAGCCGGAAGTTAAAGAGATCACAGATACCGCTTCGTCCGCATCATTTTTGGACTTATACCTCGAATTTGACGACAGTGGTCAAATCAGTACTAAAATATATGATAAACGGGACGACTTCAATTTTAAAATCATAAATTTTCCAAATATGTGCAGCAATATACCAGCTTCTCCTGCATTTGGTGTTTACATCTCGCAATTGATTCGTTATGCAGGGGCCAGTAGCAATTATTCTGATTTCCTGAAACGTCATCTTCATCTGAGAAACAGGCTACTGGACCAGGGCTATGAAAAGATTCGCCTTATTCGATCTCTTAAAAAGTTTATATTCCGATACCAAGATCTTGTCGAAATATATTCCGTCTCCGCAGAAAAGATTATAAACGATGGATTGTCATATAGTGAAAATGTATAAAGATAAGTGATCAAAAACAAAAATGTAAAAAATATGTTTTTATCAATGTGTGACGTAAACATGTTTTTGACATTTACTTCACTGAGTTTGGTGCTGTTATGACAACTCTTTTACCTGTTTTGTTCAAGTATTGTTATAAATACTGTTATAGTGACAGCCGGAAACTTTGAGCCGTAATGAAAGGGGGAGGTCTGGCGCTTTAAAATCTGATTCAACCCACCATTTCTTTAGAAATGCCTGTACCAAATCAGGGTCATTACGGTTTTCCCAGTTTTCCGGTTGTTGACTGATTTTGTCTGTTTACATACTTATGAGTTTTGACTTTCCCTTTGTAAGATTGCTCGGTAATTTTGTTATTACCCTTATTTACTGCAGACAGAATATTTGTCAGGTGAATATACAATTCTTTCGTCGAACAAGTTGATGATCCCGCTATGTACCCTTCTTTGTATGGTGTCTTATGGAGTTTAGGCATCCAATACAAATAGGGTAAATCCTCAGAATATTTACCAGAGAAATGCTTAAAGAGGTCACGAAGGATCTGTGGTCAGCCAGGATTTCATCTTTGTCGAACGAAGTTGGTTCGTATGTGGTATTACCAGAGGTGTTGCTAACTATGCCTAATTCCTTGATTAGGCATTCGTAGTAATATGATTTACATACGCACACGATATTGTTGGAAGCCTTGTCCGCAGGAACGATAACATATTTGTCATGAAGGGAGGAAAGACAGCTTCTTGGTCTTTAAATACAGATTTAGGTCGACTATTAATACAATTTTTGAGTTAGCGAATCCGACCTTGTACTAGAGACCTGACTGTTCTAACCCAGTTTGACATGGACTCTTAACTCAGGATCTCGGTCTACTTCTCTCTTTATCCACCTTCTGGCATAATCTTCAACAACATCCATAATTATCTTGAAATTATGTTTCCAATTGATGTGTTGAGGTTCTCTGAATCTAGGACCATGAGAAATCACCTTTCGGAGACTCTCATGTTGAATGATATTCAGATCACCAGTGATTACATGTCTAGATGGGTCGTATTGAAAAGGAGAGTTGGAGCAGTCACAAGTCAGAGGGTTCTTAAGGTACTATTCTATGTTAATATCTTGCAATGCTTCTTTGTAGTTGAACATTATACAGCCAATGCTGTTGTGTAGCTATAGGAGACAATGGGAACAGATTGATTTTTTAAATATGGTGGAATTTCTTTTACGACCTCTTTTCTATTAAGAATGTTGCTGGTGTTATGGTCGTTTGATGACCCAATACAAGGCAAATGTTTCCAGCCGTTATAGATCTTATACTATTTTTTTTGTGGAATTCTAAAATGGTCGCCCATAACCTATGCCATGCCATTGTCATTATTTACCGGCACGATTCTTTGTCTGTAAGTTTGTTCTCGTCAAGAAGATATTTAAAATACCTGTACAGCTCACTAAACGTTAAACAACAACCCATCATTACAAAATACATGTACAGCTCACATAACGTTAAACAACAACCCATTAAGAAAAAATACATGTACAGCTCACTTAACGTTAAACAACAACCCATTAATAAAAAATACATGTACAGCTCACTTAACGTTAAACAACAACCCATTAATAAAAAATACATGTACAGTTCACTTAACGTTAAACAACAAACCATCAATGAAAAATACATGTACAGCTCACTTAACGTTAAACAACAACCCATCAATAAAAAATACATGTACAACTCACTTAACGTTAAACAACAACCCATTAATAAAAAATACATGTACAGCTCACTTAACGTTAAACAACAATCCATCAATAAAAAATACATGTACAGCTCACTTAACGTTAAACAACAACCCATTTAAAAAAAATACATGTACAGCTCACTTAACGTTAAAAAACAAACCATCAATGAAAAATACATGTACAGCTCACTTAACGTTAAACAACAACAGATCAATGAAAAATACATGTACAGCTCACTTAACGTTAAAAAACAAACCATCAATGAAAAATACATGTACAGCTCACTTAACGTTAAACAACAACCCATTAATAAAACAATACATGTACAACACAATTAACGTTAAACAACAACCCATTAATAAAAAATACATGTACAACTCACTTAACGTTAAACAACAACCCATTAATAAAAAATACATGTACAACTCACTTAACGTTAAACAACAACCCATTAATAAAAAATACATGTACAGCCCACTTAACGTTAAACAACAACCCATTAATAAAAAATACATGTACAACTCACTTAACGTTAAACAACAACCCATCAATAAAAAATACATGTACAGCTCACTTAACGTTAAACAACCCATTAATAAAAAATACATGTACAGCTCACTTAACGTTAAACAACAACCCATTAATAAAAAATACATACACAGCTCACTTAGCGTTAAACAACAACCCATTAAAAAAAAATACACGTACAGCTCACTTAACGTTAAACAACAACCCATTAATAAAAATTACATGCACAGCTCACTTAGCGTTAAACAACAACCCATTAATAAAAAATACACGTACAGCTCACTTAACGTTAAACAACAACCCATTAATAAAAATTACATGCACAGCTCACTTAGCGTTAAACAACAACCCATTAATAAAAAATACATGTACAGCTCACTTAACGTTAAACAACCCATTAATAAAAAATACATACACAGCTCACTTAGCGTTAAACAACAACCCATTAATAAAAAATACATGTACAGCTCACTTAACGTTAAACAACCCATTAATAAAAAAATACATGTACAGCTCACTTAACGTTAAACAACAACCCATTAATAAAAAATACATGTACAACTCACTTAGCGTTAAACAACAACCCATTAATAAAAAATACACGTACAGCTCACTTAACGTTAAACAACAACCCATTAATAAAAATTACATGCACAGCTCACTTAGCGTTAAACAACAACCCATTAATAAAAAATACATGTACAGCTCACTTAACGTTAAACAACCCATTAATAAAAAATACATGTAAAACTCACTTAGCGTTAAACAACAACCCATTAATAAAAAATACATGTACAGCTCACTTAACGTTAAAAAACCGATTAATAAAAAATACATGTACAGCTCACTTAACGTTAAACAACAACCCATTAATAAAAAATACACGTACAGCTCACTTAACGTTAAACAACAACCCATTAATAAAAATTACATGCACAGCTCACTTAGCGTTAAACAACAACCCATTAATAAAAAATACATGTACAGCTCACTTAACGTTAAACAACCCATTAATAAAAAATACATACACAGCTCACTTAGCGTTAAACAACAACCCATTAATAAAAAATACATGTACAGCTCACTTAACGTTAAACAACCCATTAATAAAAAAATACATGTACAGCTCACTTAACGTTAAACAACAACCCATTAATAAAAGATACATGTACAACTCACTTAGCGTTAAACAACAACCCATTAATAAAAAATACACGTACAGCTCACTTAACGTTAAACAACAACCCATTAATAAAAATTACATGCACAGCTCACTTAGCGTTAAACAACAACCCATTAATAAAAAATACATGTACAGCTCACTTAACGTTAAACAACCCATTAATAAAAAATACATGTAAAACTCACTTAGCGTTAAACAACAACCCATTAATAAAAAATACATGTACAGCTCACTTAACGTTAAACAACAACCCATTAATAAAAAATACATGCACAGCTCACTTAGCGTTAAACAACAACCCATTAATAATAAAAAAATACATGTACACCTCACTTAACGTTAAACAACCCATTAATAAAAAATACATGTACAGCTCACTTAACGTTAAACAACAACTCATTAATAAAAAATACATGCACAGCTCACTTAGCGTTAAACAACAACCCATTAATAAAAAATACATGTACAGCTCACTTAACGTTAAACAACAACCCATTAATAAAAAATACATGTACAGCTCACTTAGCGTTAAACAACAACCCTTTAATAAAAAATACATGTACAACTCACTTAGCGTTAAACAACAACCCATTAATAAAAAATACATGTACAGCTCACTTAACGTTAAACAACCCATTAATAAAAAATACAAGTACAGCTCACTTAACGTTAAACAACAACCCATTAATAAAAAATACATGCACAGCTCACTTAGCGTTAAACAACAACCCATTAATAAAAAATACATGTACAGCTCACTTAACGTTAAACAACCCATTAATAAAAAAATACATGTACAGCTCACTTAACGTTAAACAACAACCCATTAATAAAAAATACATGTACAACTCACTTAGCGTTAAACAACAACCCATTAATAAAAAATACATGTACAGCTCACTTAACGTTAAACAATCCATTAATAAAAAATACATGTATAGCTCACTTAACGTTAAACAACAACCCATTAATAAAAAATACATGCACAGCTCACTTAGCGTTAAACAACAACCCATTAATAAAAAATACATGTACAGCTCACTTAACGTTAAACAACCCATTAATAAAAAATACATGTACAGCTCACTTAACGTTAAACAACAACCGATTAATAAAAAATACATGTACAGCTCACTTAACGTTAAACAACCCATTAATAAAAAATACAAGTACAGCTCACTTAACGTTAAACAACAACCCATTAATAAAAAATACATGCACAGCTCACTTAGCGTTAAACAACAACCCATTAATAAAAAATACATGTACAGCTCACTTAACGTTAAACAACCCATTAATAAAAAAATACATGTACAGCTCACTTAACGTTAAACAACAACCCATTAATAAAAAATACATGTACAACTCACTTAGCGTTAAACAACAACCCATTAATAAAAAATACATGTACAGCTCACTTAACGTTAAACAATCCATTAATAAAAAATACATGTACAGCTCACTTAACGTTAAACAACAACCCATTAATAAAAAATACATGCACAGCTCACTTAGCGTTAAACAACAACCCATTAATAAAAAATACATGTACAGCTCACTTAACGTTAAACAACCCATTAATAAAAAATACATGTACAGCTCACTTAACGTTAAACAACAACCGATTAATAAAAAATACATGTACAGCTCACTTAGCGTTAAACAACAACCCATTAATAAAAAATACATGTACAGCTCACTTAACGTTAAACAACAACCCATTAATAAAAAATAAATGAACAGCTCACTTAGCGTTAAACAACAACCCATTAATAAAAAATACATGTACAGCTCACTTAACGTTAAACAACAACCCATCAATGAAAAATATATGTACAGCTCACTTAAAGTTAAACAACAACCCATTAATAAAAAATACATGTACAGCTCACTTAAAGTTAAACAACAACCCATTAATAAAAAATACATGTACAGCTCACTTAACGTTAAACAACAACCCATTAATAAAAAATACATGTACAACTCACTTAACGTTAAACAACAACCCATTAATAAAAAATACATGTACAACTCACCTAACGTTAAACAACAACCCATTAATAAAAAATACATGTACAACTCACCTAACGTTAAACAACAACAACCCATTAATAAAAAATACATGTACAGCTCACTTAACGTTAAACAACAACCCATTAATAAAAAATACATGTACAGCTCACTTAACGTTAAACAACAACCCATTAATAAAAAATATATGCAGAGCTCACTTAGCGTTAAACAACAACCCATTAATAAAAAATATATGTACAGCTCACTTAAAGTTAAACAACAACCGATCAATAAAAAATACATGTACAGCTCACTTAACGTTAAACAACAACCCATTAATAAAAAAATACACGTACAGCTCACTTAACGTTAAACAACAACCCATTAATAAAAAATACATGTACAACTCACCTAACGTTAAACAACAACCCATTAATAAAAAATACATGTACAGCTCACTTAACGCTAAACAACCCATTAATAAAAAATACATGTACAGCTCACTTAACGTAAAACAACCGATTAATAAAAAATACATGTACAGCTCACTTAACGTTAAACAACAACCCATTAATAAAAAATACATGCACAGCTCACTTAGCGTTAAACAACAACCCATTAATAATAAAAAAATACATGTACACCTCACTTAACGTTAAACAACCCATTAATAAAAAATACATGTACAGCTCACTTAACGTTAAACAACAACCCATTAATAAAAAATACATGCACAGCTCACTTAGCGTTAAACAACAACCCATCAATAAAAAATACATGTACAGCTCACTTAACGTTAAACAACAACCCATTAATAAAAAATACATGTACAGCTCACTTAGCGTTAAACAACAACCCTTTAATAAAAAATACATGTACAACTCACTTAACGTTAAACAACAACCCATTAATAAAAAATACATGTACAGCTCACTTAACGTTAAACAACCCATTAATAAAAAATACAAGTACAGCTCACTTAACGTTAAACAACAACCCATTAATAAAAAATACATGCACAGCTCACTTAGCGTTAAACAACAACCCATTAATAAAAAATACATGTACAGCTCACTTAACGTTAAACAACCCATTAATAAAAAATACATGTACAGCTCACCTAACGTTAAACAACAACCCATTAATAAAAAATACATGTACAACTCACTTAGCGTTAAACAACAACCCATTAATAAAAAATACATGTACAGCTCACTTAACGTTAAAGAACCCATTAATAAAAAATACATGTAGAGCTCACTTAACGTTAAACAAAAACCGATTAATAAAAAATACATGTACAGCTCACTTAGCGTTAAACAACAACCCATTAATAAAAAATACATGTACAGCTCACTTAACGTTAAACAACAACCCATTAATAAAAAATACATGCACAGCTCACTTAGCGTTAAACAACAACCCATTAATAAAAAATACATGTACAGCTCACTTAACGTTAAACAACAACCCATCAATGAAAAATATATGTACAGCTCACTTAAAGTTAAACAACAACCCATTAATAAAAAATACATGTACAGCTCACTTAAAGTTAAACAACAACCCATTAATAACAAATACATATACAGTTCACTTAACGTTAAACAACAACCCATTAATAAAAAATACATGTACAACTCACTTAACGTTAAACAACAACCCATTAATAAAAAATACATGTACAACTCACCTAACGTTAAACAACAACCCATTAATAAAAAATACATGTACAACTCACCTAACGTTAAACAACAACAACCAATTAATAAAAAATACATGTACAGCTCACCTAACGTTAAACAACAACCCATTAATAAAAAATACATGTACAACTCACCTAACGTTAAACAACAACCCATTAATAAAAAATACATGTACAACTCACCTAACGTTAAACAACAACAACCCATTAATAAAAAATACATGTACAGCTCACTTAACGTTAAACAACAACCCATTAATAAAAAATACATGTACAGCTCACTTAACGTTAAACAACAACCCATTAATAAAAAATATATGCAGAGCTCACTTAGCGTTAAATAACAACCCATTAATAAAAAATATATGTACAGCTCACTTAAAGTTAAACAACAACCCATTAATAAAAAAATACACGTACAGCTCACTTAATGTTAAACAAGAACCCATTAATAAAAAATACATGTACAACTCACTTAACGTTAAACAGCAACCCATTAATAAAAAATACATGTACAACTCACCTAACGTTAAACAACAACCCATCAATAAAAAATACATGCACAACTCACGTAACGTTAAACAACAACAAACCATTAATAAAAAATACATGTACAACTCAATTAACGTTAAAAAACAACCCATTAATAAAAAATACATGTACAGCTCACTTAACGTTAAACAACACCCCATTAATAAAAAATACATGTACAGCTCACTTAACGTTAAACAACAACCCATTAATAAAAAATACATGTACAACTCAATTAACGTTAAAAAACAACCCATCAATAAAAAATACATGCACAACTCACGTAACGTTAAACAACAACAAACCATTAATAAAAAATACATGTACAACTCAATTAACGTTAAAAAACAACCCATCAATAAAAAATACATGCACAACTCACTTAACGTTAAACAACAACAACCCATTAATAAAAAATACATGTACAACTCACTTAACGTTAAACAACAACCCATTAATAAAAAATACATGTACAGCTCACTAAACGTTAAACAACAACCCATCAATAAAAAATACATGTACAGCTCACTTAACGTTAAACAATAACCCATTAATAAAAAAATACACGTACAGCTCACTTAACGTTAAACAACAACCCATTAATAAAAAATACATGTACAACTCACTTAGCGTTAAACAACAACCCATTAATAAAAAATACATGTACAGCTCACTGAACGTTAAACAACAACCCATTAATAAAAAATACATGTACATCTCATTTAACGTTAAACAACAACCCATTAATAAAAAAATACATGTACAGCTCACTTAACGTTAAACAACAACCCATTAATAAAAAATACATGTACAGCTCACTTAACGTTAAACAACAACCCATCAATAAAAAATACATGTACAGCTCACTTAACGTTAAACAACAACCCATTAATAAAAAAATACACGTACAGCTCACTTAGCGTTAAACAACAACTCATTAATAAAAAATACATGTACAGCTCACTTAACGTTAAACAACAACCCATCAATAAAAAATACATGTACAGCTCACTTAACGTTAAACAACAACCCATTAATAAAAAAATACACGTACAGCTCACTTAGCGTTAAACAACAACTCATTAATAAAAAATACATGTACAGCTCACTTAACGTTAAAAAACCACCCATTAAAAAAAAAATTCATGTGCAACTCACTTAACGTTAAACAACAACTCATTAATAAAAAATACATGTACAACTCACTTAACGTTAAACAACAACCCATCAATAAAAAATACATGTACAGCTCACTGAACGTTAAACAACCCATTAATAAAAAATACATGTGCAACTCACTTAACGTTAAACATCAAACCATTAATTAAAAATACATGTACAGCTCACTTAACGTTAAACAACAACCCATCAATAAAAAATACATGTACAACTCAATTAACGTTAAACAACAACAAACCATTAATAAAAAATACATGTACAGCTCACTTAACGTTAAAAAACAACCCATCAATAAAAAATACATGCACAACTCACTTAACGTTAAACAACAACAACCCATTAATAAAAAATACATGTAGAGCTCACTTAACGTTAAACAACAACCCATTAATAAAAAATACAAGTACAGCTCACTTAACGTTAAAAAACAACCCATCAATAAAAAATACATGTACAGCTCACTTAACGTTAAACAACAACCCATTAATAAAAAATACATGTACAGCTCACTTAGCGTTAAACAACAACCCATTAATAAAATTTACATGTACAGCTCATTTAACGTTAAACAACAACCCATTAATAAAAAATACATGTACAGCTCACTTAGCGTTAAACAACAAATCATTAATAAAAAATACATGTACAACTCACTTAACGTTAAACAACAACCGATCAATAAAAAATACATGTACAGCTCACTGAACGTTAAACAACCCATTAATAAAAAAATACATGTGCAACTCACTTAACGTTAAACACCAAACCATTAATAAAAAAAAACATGTACAGCTCACTTAACGTTAAACAACAACCCATCAATAAAAAATACATGTACAGCTCACTTAACGTTAAACAACAACCCATTAATAAAAAATACATGTACAACTCACTTAACGTTAAACAACAACCCATTAATAAAAAATACATGCACAGTTCACTTAACGTTAAACAACAACCCATTAATAAAAAATACATGTACAGCTCACCTAACGTTAAACAACAACCCATTAATAAAAAATACATGTACAACTCACTTAACGTTAAACAACAACCCATTAATAAAAAATACATGCACAGTTCACTTAACGTTAAACAACAACCCATTAATAAAAAATACATGTACAGCTCATTTAACGTTAAACAACAACCCATTAATAAAAAATACATGTACAGTTCACTTAACGTTAAACAACAACCCATTAATAAAAAATACATGTACAGCTCATTTAACGTTAAACAACAACCTATTAATAAAAAATACATGTACAGCTCACTTAGCGTTAAACAACAACCCATTAATAAAAAATACATGTACAACTCACTTAACGTTAAACAACAACCCATCAATAAAAAATACATGTACAGCTCACTTAACGTTAAACAAAAACCCATTAATAAAAAATACATGCACAGTTCACTTAACGTTAAACAGCAACCCATTAATAAAAAATACATGTACAGCTCACTTAACGTTAAACAACAACCCATTAATAAAAAATACATGTAAAGCTCACTTAACGTTAAACACCAACCCATTAATAAAAAATACATGTACAACTCACTAAACGTTAAACAACAACCCATCAATAAAAAATACATGTACAACTCACTTAACGTTAAACAACAACCCATTAATAAAAAATATATGCACAGCTCACTTAGCGTTAAACAACAACCCATTAATAAAAAATATATGTACAGCTCACTTAAAGTTAAACAACAACCCATCAATAAAAAATACATGTACAGCTCACTTAACTTTAAACAACAACCCATTAATAAAAAAATACACGTATAGCTCACTTAACGTTAAACAGCAACCCATTAATAAAAAATACATGTACAACTCACCTAACGTTAAACAACAACCCATTAATAAAAAATACATGTACAACTCACTTAACGTTAAACAACAACCCATTAATAAAAAATACATGTACAGCTCATTTAACGTTAAACAACAACCCATCAATAAAAAATACATGCACAACTCAATTAACGTTAAACAACAACAAACCATTAATAAAAAATACATGTACAGCTCACTTAACGTTAAAAAACAACCCATCAATAAAAAATACATGCACAACCCACTTAACGTTAAACAACAACAACCCATTAATAAAAAATACATGTACAGCTCACTTAACGTTAAACAACCCATTAATAAAAAATACAGGTACAGATCACTTAACGTTAAACAACAACCTATTAATAAAAAATACATGTACAACTCACTTAGCGTTAAACAACAACCTATTAATAAAAAATACATGTACAGATCACTTAACGTTAAACAACAACCTATTAATAAAAAATACATGTACAACTCACTTAACGTTAAACAACAACCTATTAATAAAAAATACATGTACAACTCACTTAGTGTTAAACAACAACCCATTAATAAAAAATACATGTACAGCTCACTTAACGTTAAACAACCCATTAATAAAAAATACATGTACAGATCACTTAACGTTAAACAACAACCCATTAATAAAAAATACATGCATAGCTCACTTAGCGTTAAACAACAACACATTAATAAAAAATACATGTACAGCTCACTTAACGTTAAACAACCCATTAATAAAAAATACATGTACAGCTCACTTAACGTTAAACAACAACCCATTAATAAAAAATACATGTACAACTCACTTAGCGTTAAACAACAACCCATTAATAAAAAATACATGTACAGCTCACATAACGTTAAACAACCCATTAATAAAAAATACATGTACAGCTCACTTAACGTTAAACAACAACCCATTAATAAAAAATACATGCACAGCTCACTTAGCGTTAAACAACAACCCATTAATAAAAAATACATGTACACCTCACTTAACGTTAAACAACCCATTAATAAAAAATACATGTACAGCTCACTTAACGTTAAACAACAACCCATTAATAAAAAAATACATGCACAGTTCACTTAACGTTAAACAACAACCCATTAATAAAAAATACATGTACAGCTCACTTAACGTTAAACAACAACCCATTAATAAAAAATACATGTACAACTCACTTAACGTTAAACAACAACCCATTAATAAAAAATACATGTACAGCTCACATAACGTTAAACAACAACCCATTAATAAAAAATACACGTACAGCTCACTTAAGGTTAAACAACAACTCATTAATAAAAAATACATGCACAGCTCACTTAACGTTAAAAAACAACCCATTACAAAAAAATTCATGTGCAACTCACTTAACGTTAAACAACAACTCATTAATAAAAAATACATGTACAACTCACTTAACGTTAAACAACAACCCATCAATAAAAAATACATGTACAGCTCACTGAACGTTAGAAACCCATTAATAAAAAATACATGTGCAACTCACTTAACGTTAAACACAGAACCATTAATAAAAAATACATGTACAGCTCACTTAACGTTAAACAACAACCCATTAATAAAAAATACATGTACAGCTCACTTAACGGTAAACAACAACCCATTAATAAAAAATACATGTACAGCTCACTTAACGTTAAACAACCTATTAATAAAAAATACATGTACAACTCACTTAACGTTAAACAACAACCCATCAATAAAAAATACATGTACAGCTCACTTAACGTTAAACAACAACCCATCAATAAAAAATACATGTACAGCTCACTTAACGTTAAACAACAACCCATTAATAAAAAATACATGTACAGCTCACTTAACGTAAAACAACAACCCATTAATAAAAAATACATGTACAACTCACTTAACGTTAAACAACAACCCATTAATAAAAAATACATGTACAGCTCACATAACGTTAAACAACAACCCATTAATAAAAAATAAATGTACAACTCACTTATCGTTAAACAACAAACCATCAATAAAAAATACATGTACAGCTCACTTAACGTTAAACAACCCATTAATAAAAAATACATGTACAGCTCACTTAACGTTAAGCAACAACCCATTAATAAAAAATACATGTACAGCTCACTTAACGTTAAACAACAACCCATCAATAAAAAATACATGTACAGCTCACTTAACGTTAAACAACAACCCATCAATAAAAAATACATGTACAGCTCACTGAACGTTAAACAACAACCCATTAATAAAAAATACATGTACAGCTCATTTAACGTTAAACAACAACCCATTAATAAAAAATACATGTACAGCTCACTTAGCGTTAAACAACAACCATTAATAAAAAATACATGTACAGCTCACTTAACGTTAAACAACAACCTATTAATAAAAAATACATGTACAACTCACTTAGCGTTAAACAACAACCCATTAATAAAAAATACACGTACAGCTCACTTAACGTTAAACAACCCATTAATAAAAAATACAGGTACAGATCACTTAACGTTAAACAACAATCTATTAATAAAAAATACATGTACAACTCACTTAGCGTTAAACAACAACCTATTAATAAAAAATACATGTACAGATCACTTAACGTTAAACAACAACCTATTAATAAAAAATACATGTACAACTCACTTAACGTTAAACAACAACCTATTAATAAAAAATACTTGTACAACTCACTTAGTGTTAAACAACAACCCATTAATAAAAAATACATGTACAGCTCACTTAACGTTAAACAACCCATTAATAAAAAATACATGTACAGATCACTTAACGTTAAACAACAACCCATTAATAAAAAATACATGCATAGCTCACTTAGTGTTAAACAACAACACATTAATAAAAAATACATGTACAGCTCACTTAACGTTAAACAACCCATTAATAAAAAATACATGTACAGCTCACTTAACGTTAAACAACAACCCATTAATAAAAAATACATGTACAACTCACTTAGCGTTAAACAACAACCCATTAATAAAAAATACATGTACAGCCCACATAACGTTAACCAACCCATTAATAAAAAATACATGTACAGCTCACTTAACGTTAAACAACAACCCATTAATAAAAAATACATGCACAGCTCACTTAGCGTTAAACAACAACCCATTAATAAAAAATACATGTACACCTCACTTAACGTTAAACAACCCATTAATAAAAAATACATGTACAGCTCACTTAACGTTAAACAACAACCCATTAATAAAAAAATACATGCACAGTTCACTTAACGTTAAACAACAACCCATTAATAAAAAATACATGTACAGCTCACTTAACGTTAAACAACAACCCATTAATAAAAAATACATGTACAACTCACTTAACGTTAAACAACAACCCATTAATAAAAAATACATGTACAGCTCACATAACGTTAAACAACAACCCATTAATAAAAAATACATGTACAACTCACTTAACGTTAAACAACAAACCATCAATAAAAAATACATGTACAGCTCACTTAACGTTAAACAACCCATTAATAAAAAATACATGTACAGCTCACTTAACGTTAAGCAACAACCCATTAATAAAAAATACATGTACAGCTCACTTAACGTTAAACAACAACCCATCAATAAAAAATACATGTACAGCTCACTTAACGTTAAACAACAACCCATCAATAAAAAATACATGTACAGCTCACTGAACGTTAAACAACAACCCATTAATAAAAAATACATGTACAGCTCACTTAGCGTTAAACAACAACCCATTAATAAAAAATACATGTACAGCTCACTTAACGTTAAACAACAACCCATTAATAAAAAATACATGTACAGCTCACTTAGCGTTAAACAACAACCCATTAATAAAAAATACATGTACAGCTCACTTAACGTTAAACAACAACCTATTAATAAAAAATACATTTATAACTCACTTAGCGTTAAACAACAACCCATTAATAAAAAATACATGTACAGCTCACTTAACGTTAAACAACCCATTAATAAAAAATACAGGTACAGATCACTTAACGTTAAACAACAACCTATTAATAAAAAATACATGTACAACTCACTTAGCGTTAAACAACAACCTATTAATAAAAAATACATGTACAGATCACTTAACGTTAAACAACAACCTATTAATAAAAAATACATGTACAACTCACTTAACGTTAAACAACAACCTATTAATAAAAAATACATGTACAACTCACTTAGTGTTAAACAACAACCCATTAATAAAAAATACATGTACAGCTCACTTAACGTTAAACAACCCATTAATAAAAAATACATGTACAGATCACTTAACGTTAAACAACAACCCATTAATAAAAAATACATGCATAGCTCACTTAGCGTTAAACAAAAACACATTAATAAAAAATACATGTACAGCTCACTTAACGTTAAACAACCCATTAATAAAAAATACATGTACAGCTCACTTAACGTTAAACAACAACCCATTAATAAAAAATACATGTACAACTCACTTAGCGTTAAACAACAACCCATTAATAAAAAATACATGTACAGCTCACATAACGTTAAACAACCCATTAATAAAAAATACATGTACAGCTCACTTAACGTTAAACAACAACCCATTAATAAAAAATACATGCACAGCTCACTTAGCGTTAAACAACAACCCATTAATAAAAAATACATGTACACCTCACTTAACGTTAAACAACCCATTAATAAAAAATACATGTACAGCTCACTTAACGTTAAACAACAACCCATTAATAAAAAATACATGCACAGCTCACTTAGCGTTAAACAAAAACCCATTAATAAAAATTACATGTACAGCTCACTTAACGTTAAACAACAACCCATTAATAAAAAATACATGTACAGCTCACTTAACGTTAAACAACAACCCATTAATAAAAAATACATGTACAGCTCACTTAACGTTAAAAAACAACCCATTAATAAAAAAATACATGTACAGCTCACTTAACGTTAAACAACAACCCATTAATAAAAAATACATGTACAGCTCACTTAGCGTTAAACAACAACCCATTAATAAAAAATACATGTACAGCTCACTTAACGTTAAACAACAACCCATTAATAAAAAATACATGCACAGCTCACTTAGCGTTAAACAACAACCCATTAATAAAAAATACATGTACACCTGACTGAACGTTAAACAACCCATTAATAAAAAATACATGTACAGCTCACTTAACGTTAAACAACAACCCATTAATAAAAAATACATGTACAGCTCAATTAGCGTTAAACAACAACCCATTAATAAAAAATATATGCACAGCTCACTTAGCGTTAAACAACAACCCATTAATAAAAAATATATGTACAGCTCATTTAACGTTAAACAACAACCCATTAATAAAAAATACATGTACAGCTCACTTAGCGTTAAACAACAACCCATTAATAAAAAATACATGTACAGCTCACTTAACGTTAAACAACAACCTATTAATAAAAAATACATGTACAACTCACTTAGCGTTAAACAACAACCCATTAATAAAAAATACATGTACAACTCACTTAACGTTAAACAACCCATTAATAAAAAATACAGGTACAGATCAGTTAACGTTAAACAACAACCTATTAATAAAAAAATACATGTACAACTCACTTAGCGTTAAACAACAACCTATTAATAAAAAATACATGTACAGATCACTTAACGTTAAACAACAACCTATTAAGAAAAAATACATGTAGAACTCACATAACGTTAAACAACAACCTATTAATAAAAAATACATGTACAACTCACTTAGCGTTAAACAACAACCCATTAATAAAAAATACATGTACAGCTCACTTAACGTTAAACAACCCATTAATAAAAAATACATGTACAGATCACTTAACGTTAAACAACAACCCATTAATAAAAAATACATGCATAGCTCACTTAGCGTTAAACAACAACACATTAATAAAAAATACATGTACAGCTCACTTAACGTTAAACAACCCATTAATAAAAAATACATGTACAGCTCACTTAACGTTAAACAACAACCCATTAATAAAAAATACATGTACAACTCACTTAGCGTTAAACAACAACCCATTAATAAAAAATACATGTACAGCTCACATAACGTTAAACAACCCATTAATAAAAAATACATGTACAGCTCACCTAACGTTAAACAACAACCCATTAATAAAAAATACATGCACAGCTCACTTAGCGTTAAACAACAACCCATTAATAAAAAATACATGTACACCTCACTTAACGTTAAACAACCCATTAATAAAAAATACATGTACAGCTCACTTAACGTTAAACAACAACCCATTAATAAAAAATACATGCACAGCTCACTTAGCGTTAAACAAAAACCCATTAATAAAAATTACATGTACAGCTCACCTAACGTTAAACAACAACCCATTAATAAAAAATACATGTACAGCTCACTTAACGTTAAACAACAACCCATTAATAAAAAATACATGTACAGCTCACTTAACGTTAAAAAACAAACCATTAATAAAAAAATACATGTACAGCTCACTTAACGTTAAACAACAACCCATTAATAAAAAATACATGTACAGCTCAATTAGCGTTAAACAACAACCCATTAATAAAAAATATATGCACAGCTCACTTAGCGTTAAACAACAACCCATTAATAAAAAATATATGTACAGCTCACTTAAAGTTAAACAACAACCCATTAATAACAAATACATGCACAGCTCACTTAACGTTTAACAACAACCCATTAATAAGAAATACATGTACAGCTCACTTAACGTTAAACAACAACAAACCATTAATAAAAAATACATGTACAGCTCATTTAACGTTAAACAACAACCTATCAATAAAAAATACATGTACAGCTCACTTAGCGTTAAACAACAATCCATTAATAAAAAATACATGTACAGCTCACTTAACGTTAAACAACAAACCATTAATAAAAAATACATGTACAACTCACTTAAAGTTAAACAACAACCCATTAATAAAAAATACATGTACAACTCACTTAACGTTAAACAGCAACCCATCAATAAAAAATACATGTACAGCTCACTTAGCGTTAAACAACAATCCATTAATAAAAAATACATGTACAACTCACTTAACGTTAAACAACAACTCATTAATAAAAAATACATGTACAGCTCACTTAACGTTAAACAACAACCCATTAATAAAAAATACATGTACAGCTCACATAACGTTAAACAACAACCCATTAATAAAAAATACATGTACAGCTCACTTAAAGTTAAACAACAAACCATTAATAACAAAAACATGTACAGCTCACTTAACGTTAAACAACCCATCAATTAAAAATACATGTACATCTCATTTCACGTTAAACAACAACCCATTAATAAAAAATACATGTACAGCTCATTTAACGTGAAACAACAACTCATTAATAAAAAATACATGTACAGCTCACTGAACGTTAGACAAAAACCCATTAATAAAAAATACATGTACAACTCACTTAGCGTTAAACAACAACTCATTAATAAAAAATACACGTACAGCTCACTGAACGTTAAACAACAACCCATTAATAAAAAATACATGTACAGCTCACATATCGTTAAACAACCCATTAATAAAAAAATACATGTACAGCTCACTTAACGTTAAACAACAACCCATTAATAAAAAATACATGTACAGCTCACTTAACGTTAAACAACAACCCATTAATAAAAAATACATGTACAGCTCACTTAACGTTAAACAACAACCCATTAATAAAAAATACATGTACAGCTCACTTAACGTTAAAAAACAACCCTTTAATAAAAAATACATGTACAACTCACTTAGCGTTAAACAACAACCCATTAATAAAAAATACATGTACAGCTCACTTAACGTTAAACAACAACCGATTAATAAAAAATACATGTACAGCTCACTGAACGTTAAACAACCCATTAATAAAAAATACATGTACAGCTCACTTAACGTTAAACAACAACCCATTAATAAAAAATACATGTACAGCTCACTTAACGTTAAACAACAACCCATTAATAAAAAATATATGCACAGCTCACTTAGCGTTAAACAACAACCCATTAATAAAAAATATATGTACAACTCACTTAAAGTTAAACAACAACCCATTAATAACAAATACATGCACAGCTCACTTAACGTTAAACAACAACCCATTAATAAGAAATACATGTACAACTCACCTAACGTTAAACAACAACCCATTAAGAAAAAATACATGTACAGCTCACTTAACGTTAAACAACATCAAACCATTAATAAAAAATACATGTACAGCTCATTTAACGTTAAACAACAACCCATCAATAAAAAATATATGTACAACTCAATTAACGTTAAACAACAACAAACCATTAATAAAACATACATGTACAGTTCACTTAACGTTAAACAACAACCCATCAATAAAAAATACATGCACAACTCACTTAGCGTTAAACAACAACAACCCATTAATAAAAAATACATGTATAGCTCACTTAACGTTAAAGAACAACCCATTAATAAAAAATACATGTACAGCTCACTTAACGTTAAACAACAACCCATCAATAAAAAATACATGTACAGCTCACTTAACGTTAAACAACAACCCATTAATTAAAAAATACACGTACAGCTCACTTAACGTTAAACAACAACCCATCAATAAAAAATACATGCACAACTCACTTAACGTTAAACAACAACAACAACCCATTAATAAAAAATACATGTATAGCTCACTTAACGTTAAACAACGACCCATTAATAAAAAATACATGTTCAGCTCACTTAACGTTAAACAACAACCCATCAATAAAAAATACATGTACAGCCCACTTAACGTTAAACAACAACTCATTAATAAAAAATACATGTACAGCTCACTGAACGTTAAACAACAACCCATCAATAAAAAATACATGCACAACTCACTTAACGTTAAACAACAACAACAACCCATTAATAAAAAATACATGTATAGCTCACTTAACGTTAAACAACGACCCATTAATAAAAAATACATGTACAGCTCACTTAACGTTAAACAACAACCCATTAATAAAAAAATACACGTACAGCTCACTTAACGTTAAACAAAAACCCATCAATAAAAAATACATGCACAATTCACTGAACGTTAAACAACAACAACAACCCATTAATAAAAAATACATGTATAGCTCACTTAACGTTAAACAACCCATCAATGAAAAATACATGTACATCTCATTTAACGTTAAACAACAACCCATTAATAAAAAATTCATGTACAACTCACTTAGCGTTAAACAACAACTCATTAATAAAAAATACATGTACAGCTCACTGAACGTTAAACAACAACCCATTAATAAAAAATACATGTACAACTCACTTAGCGTTAAACAACAACTCATTAATAAAAAATACACGTACAGCTCACTTAACGTTAAACAACAACCCATTAATAAAAAATACATGTACAGCTCACTTAACGGTAAACAACAAACCATTAATGAAAAATACATGTACAACTCACTTAACGTTAAACAACTACCCATTAATAAAAAATACATGTACAGATCACTTAATGTTAAACAACAGATCAATAAAAAATACATGTACAGCTCATTTAATGTTAAACAACAACTCATTAATAAAAAATACATATACAGCTCACTTAACGTTAAACAACAACCCATCAATAAAAAATACATGCACAACTCACTTAACGTTAAATAACAACAACCCATTAATAAAAAAATACATGTACAGCTCACTTAACGTTAAACAACAACCCATTAATAAAAAATACATGCACAGCTCACTTAACGTTAAACAACAACACATTAATAACAAATACATGCACAGCTCACTTAACGTTAAACAACAACCCATTAATAAAAAATACATGTACAACTCACCTAACGTTAAAAAACAACAACCCATTAATACAAAATACATGCACAACTCACATAACGTTAAACAACCCATCAATAAAAAATACATGTACAGCTCATTTAACGTTAAACAACAGCCCATTAATAAAAAATACATGTACAACTCACTTAGCGTTAAACAACAACTCATTAATAAAAAATACATGTACAGCTCACCTAACGTTAAACAACAACCCATCAATAAAAAATAGATGTACAACTCACTTAACGTTAAACAACAAACCATTAAGAAAAAATACATGTACAGCTCACTTAACGTTAAACAATATCAAACCATTAATAAAAAATACATGTACAGCTCACTTAACGTTAAACAACAACCCATTAATAAAAAATACATGTACAGGTCACTTAACGTTAAACAACAACCCATTAATAAAAAATACATGTACAGCTCACTTACATCTCGCAATTGATTCGCTATGCAAGGGCCAGTAGCAATTATTCTGATTTCCTGAAACGTCATCTTCATCTGAGAAACAGGCTACTGGACCAGGGCTATAAAAAGATTCGCCTTATTCGATCTCTTAAAAAGTTTATATTCCGATACCAATATCTTGTCGAAATATATTCCGTCTCTGCAGAAAAAATTATAAGCGATGCATTTTCATATAGTGAAAATGTATAAAGATAAAGAAGTCAAAAATGTCAAGAATTTTTTTTGTCAATGTGTGACGTAAAAATATTTTTGACATTTACGTCACCGAATATGGTACTGCTTTGACTACTATTTTACCTATTTTGTTCCTGTATTTAAATACTGTTACAGTGACAGCCGGAACCTTTGAGCCGTAATGAGAGCGGGAGGTTTGGCGCCTTAAAATCTGATTCAACCCACCATTTCTTTAGAAATGCCTGTACCAAGTCAGGGTCATTACGGTTTTCACAGTTTTCCGGTTGTTGACTGATTTTGTCTGTTTATATAATTATGAGTTTTGACTTTCCCTTTGTAAGATTGTTCGGAGTTCGGTAATTTTGTTATTACCTTTATTAACGTTAAACAACACCCCATTAATAAAAAATACATGTACAGCTCACTTAACGTTAAACAACAACCCATTAATAAAAAATACATGTACAGCTCACTTAACGTTAAACAACAACCCATTAATAAAAAATACATGTACAGCTCACTTAACGTTAAAAAACAACCCATCAATAAAAAATACATGTACAGCTCACTTAACGTTAAAAAACAACCCATTTAAAAAAAATACATGTGCAAATCACTTAACGTTAAACAACAACCTATTAATAAAAAATACATGTACAACTCACTTAACGTTAAACAACAACCTATCATTAAAAAATACATGTACAGCTCACTTAACGTTAAACAACCCATTAATAAAAAAAATACATGTACAACTCACTTAACGTTAAACACCAAACCATTAATAAAAAATACATGTACAGCTCACTTAACGTTAAACAACAACCCATTAATAAAAAATACATGTACAACTCACTAAGCGTAAAACAACAACCCATCAATAAAAAATACATGCACAACTTACTTAACGTAAAACAACAACAACACTTTAATAAAAAATACATGTACAGCTCACTTAACGTTAAACAACAACCTATTAATAAAAAATACATGTACAACTCACTTAACGTTAAACAACAACCTATCAATAAAAAATACATGTACAGCTCACTTAACGTTAAAAAACAACCCATCAATAAAAATACATGTACAGCTCACTTAACGTTAAAAAACAACCCATTTAAAAAAAATACATGTGCAAATCACTTTACGTTAAACAACAACCTATCAATAAAAAATACATGTACAGCTCACTTTACGTTAAACAACCCATTAATAAAAAAAATACATGTACAACTCACTTAACGTTAAACACCAAACCATTAATAAAAAATACATGTACAGCTCACTTAACGTTAAACAACAACCCATCAATAAAAAATACATGTACAGCTCACTTTACGTTAAACAACCCATTAATAAAAAAATACATGTACAACTCATTTAACGTTAAACACCAAACCATTAATAAAAAATACATGCACAACTCACTTAGCGTTAAACAACAACCCATTAATAAAAAATACATGTACAGCTCACTTAACGTTAAACAACAACCCATTAATGAAAAATACATGTACAGTTCACTTAACATTAAAAAACAACCCATCAATGAAAAATACATGTACAGCTCACTTAACGTTAAACAACAACCCATCAATAAAAAATACATGTACAACTCACTTTACGTTAAACAACCCATTAATAAAAAAAATACATGTACAACTCACTTAACGTTAAACACCAAACCATTAATAAAAAATACATGTACAGCTCACTTAACGTTAAAAAACAACCCATCAATAAAAAATACATGTACAGCTCGCTTAACGTTAAACAACAAGCCATCAATAAAAAATACATGCACAGCTCACTTAGCGTTAAACAACAACCCATCAATAAAAAATACATGCACAACTCACTTAACGTTAAACAACAACCCATCAATAAAAAATACATGCACAACTCACTTAACGTAAAACAACAACCCATTAATAAAAAATACATGTACAACTCACTAAACGTAAAACAACAACCCATTAATAAAAAATACATGCACAACTTACTTAACGTAAAACAACAACAACACTTTAATAAAAAATACATGTACAGCTCACTGAACGTAAAACAACAACCCATTAATAAAAAATACATGTACAGCTCACCTAACGTTAAACAACAACCCATTAATAAAAAATACATGTACAGCTCACTTAACGTTAAACAACAACCCATCAATGAAAAATACATGTACAGCTCACATAACGTTAAACAACAACCCATCAATAAAAAATACATGTACAACTCAATTAACGTTAAACAACAACAAACCATTAATAAAAAATACATGTATAGCTCACTTAACGTTAAACAACAACCCATCAATAAAAAATACATGCACAACTCACTTAACGTAAAACAACAACAACCCATTAATAAAAAATACATGTACAGCTCACTTAACGTTAAACAACAACCCATTAATAAAAAATACACGTACAACTCACTTAACGTTAAACAACAACCCATCAATAAAAAATACATGTACAGCTCACTTAACGTTAAACAACAACCCATTAATAAAAAATACATGTACAACTCACTAAAAGTTAAACAACAACCCATTAATAACAAATACATGCACAGCTCACTTAACGTTAAACAACAACCCATTAATAAAAAAATATATGTACAGCTCACTAAAAGTTAAACAACAACCCATTAATAACAAATACATGCACAACTCACTTAACGTAAAACAACAACAACCCATTAATAAAAAATACATGTACAGCTCACTGAACGTTAAACAACAACCCATTAATAAAAAATACATGTACAACTCACCTAACGTTAAACAACAACCTATTAATAAAAAATACATGTACAACTCACTTAACGTTAAACAACAACCCATCAATAAAAAATACATGTACAACTCAATTAACGTTAAACAACAACAAACCATTAATAAAAAATACATGTACAGCTCACTTAACGTTAAACAACAACCCATCAATAAAAAATACATGTACAGCTCACTTAACGTTAAACAACAATCCATTACTAAAAAAATACACGTACAGCTCACTTAACGTTAAACAACAACCCATTAATAAAAAATACATGTAGAACTCACTTAACGTTAAACAACAACCCATCAATAAAAAATACATGTACAGCTCCCTTAACGTTAAACAACAACCCATTAATAAAAAATACACGTACAGCTCACTTAACGTTAAACAACAACCCATTAATAAAAAATACATGTACAGCTCACTTAACGTTAAACAACAACCCATCAATAAAAAATACATGCACAACTCACTTAACGTAAAACAACAACAACCCATTAATAAAAAATACATGTACAGCTCACTGAACGTTAAACAACAACCCATTAATAAAAAATACATGTACAACTCAATTAACGTTAAACAACAACAAACCATTAATAAAAAATACATGTACAACTCACTTAACGTTAAACAACAACCCATCAATAAAAAATACATGTACAGCTCACTTAACGTTAAACAAAAACCCATTAATAAAAAAATACACGTACAGCTCACTTAACGTTAAACAACAACTCATTAATAAAAAATACATGTACAGCTCACTTAACGGTAAACAACAAACCATTAATAAAAAATACATGTACAGCTCACATAACGTTAAACAACAACCCATTAATAAAAAATTCATGTACAACTCACTTAACGTTAAACAACAACCCATTAATAAAAAATACATGTACAGCTCACTTAGCGTTAAAAAACAACCCATTAATAAATACATGTACAGATCACTTAGCGTAAAGCAACCCCTTAATGAAAAATAAATGTACAGCTCACTTAACGTTAAACAACAACTCATTAATAAAAAATACATGTACAGCTCACTTAGCGTTAAAAAACAACCCACTAATAAAAAATACATGTACAGCTCACTTAACGTTAAACAACAACCTATTAATAAAAAATACATGCACAACTCACTTAACGTTAAACAACAACCCATCAATAAAAAATACATGTACAGCTCACTTTACGTTAAACAACAACCCATTAATAAAAAATACATGTACAACTCACTTAACGTTAAACACCAAACCATTAATAATAAATACATGTACAGCTCACTTAACGTTAAGCAACAAACGATTGATAACAAATACATGTACAGTTCACTTAACATTAAAAAACAACCCATCAATGAAAAATACATGTACAGCTCACTTAACGTTAAACAACAACCCATTAATAAAAAATACATGTACAACTCACTTAACGTTAAACAACAACCCATTAATAAAAAATACATGTACAACTCACTAAACGTTAAACAACAACCCATCAATGAAAAATACATGTATAGCTCACATAACGTTAAACAACAACCCATCAATAAAAAGTACATGTACAGCTCACTGAACGTTAAACAACAACCGATCAATAAAAAATACATGCACAACTCACTTAACGTTAAACAACAACCTATTAATAAAAAATACATGTACAACTCACTTAACGTTACACAACAACCCATTAATAAAAAATACATGTACAGCTCACTTAACGTTAATCAACAACCCATCAATAAAAAATACATGTACAGCTCACTTAACGTTAAACAACAACCCATTAATAAAAAAATACACGTACAGCTCACTTAACGTTAAACAACAACCCATTAATAAAAAATACATGTACAGCTCACTTAACGGTAAACAACAAACCATTAATAAAAAATACATGTACAGCTCACATAGCGTTAAACAACAACCCATCAATAAAAAATACATGTACAGCTCACTTAACGTTAAACAACAACCCATTAATAAAAAATACATCTACAACTCAATTAACGTTAAACAACAACCCATTAATAAAAAATACATGTGCAACTCACTTAACGTTAAACAACAACCCATTAATAAAAAATACATGTACAACTCAATTAACGTTAAACAACAACCCATTAATAAAAAATACATGTACAACTCACTTAACGTTAAGCAACCCATTAATAAAAAATACATGTACAGCTCACTTAACGTTAAACAACAACCCATTAATAAAAAATACATGTACAGCTCACTTAGCGTTAAAAAAAACCCCATTAATAAAAAATACATGTACAGATCACTTAGCGTAAAGCAACTCCTTAATAAAAAATACATGTACAGCTCACTTAACGTTAAACAGCAACTCATTAATAAAAAATACATGTACAGCTCACTTAGCGTTAAAAAACAACCCACTAATAAAAAATACATGTACAGCTCACTTAACGTTAAACAACAACCTATTAATAAAAAATACATGCACAACTCACTTAAAGTTAAACAACAACCCATCAATAAAAAATACATGTACAGCTCAATTAACGTTAAACAACAACCCATTAATAAAAAATACATGTACAACTCACTTAACGTTAAACAACCCATCAATAAAAAATACATGTACAGCTCACTTAACGTTAAACAACAACCCATTAATAAAAAATACATGTACAGCTCACTTAGCGTTAAAAAACAACCCACTAATAAAAAATACATGTACAGCTCACTTAACGTTAAACAACAACCTATTAATATAAAATACATGCACAACTCACTTAACGTTAAACAACAACCCATCAATAAAAAATACATGTACAGCTCACTTTACGTTAAACAACAACCCATTAATAAAAAATACATGTACAACTCACTTAACGTTAAACACCAAACCATTAATAATAAATACATGTACAGCTCACTTAACGTTAAACAACAAACGATTGATAACAAATACATGTACAGTTCACTTAACATTAAAAAAGAACCCATCAATGAAAAATACATGTACAACTCACTTAACGTTAAACAACAACCCATTAATAAAAAATACATGTACAACTCACTTAACGTTAAACAACAACCCATCAATGAAAAATACATGTACAGCTCACTTAACGTTAAACAACAACCCATCAATAAAAAATACATGTACAACTCAATTAACGTTAAACAACAACAAATCATTAATAAAAAATACATGTACAGCTCACTTAACGTTAAACAACAACCCATCAATAAAAAATACATGCACAACTCACTTAACGTTAAACAACAACAACCCATTAATAAAAAATACATGCACAGCTCACTTAACGTTAAACAACAACCCATTAATAAAAAATACATGTACAGCTCACTTAACGTTAAACAACAACCCATCAATAAAAAATACATGTACAGCTCACTTAACGTTACACAACAACCCATTAATAAAAAATACATGTACAGCTCACTTAGCGTTAAACAACAACAACCCATTAATAACAAATACATGTACAGCTCACTTAACGTTACACAACAACCCATTAATAAAAAATACATGTACAGCTCACTTAACGTTAAACAACAACCCATCAATAAAAAATACATGTACAGCTCACTTAACGTTAAACAACAACCCATTAATAAAAAAATACACGTACAGCTCACTTAACGTTAAACAACAACCGATTAATAAAAAATACATGTACAGCTCAGTTAACGGTAAACAACAAATCATTAATAAAAAATACATGTACAGCTCACATAACGTTAAACAACAACCCATTAATAAAAAATACATGTACAACTCACTTAACGTTAAACAACAACCCATTAATAAAAAATACATGTACAACTCACTTAACGTTAAACAAACCATTAATAAAAAATACATGTACAGCTCACTTAACGTTAAACAACAACCCATTAATAAAAAATTCATGTACAGCTCACTTAGCGTTAAAAAACAACCCATTAATAAAAAATACATGTACAGCTCACTTAACGTTAAACAACAACCTATTAATAAAAAATACATGCACAACTCACTTAACGTTAAACAACAACCCATCAATAAAAAATACATGTACAGCTCAATTAACGTTAAACAACAACCCATTAATAAAAAATACATGTACAACTCACTTAACGTTAAACAACCCATTAATAAAAAATACATGTACAGCTCACTTAACGTTAAACAACAACCCATTAATAAAAAATACATGTACAGCTCACTTAGCGTTAAAAAAAACCCATTAATAAAAAATACATGTACAGATCACTTAGCGTAAAGCAACTCCTTAATAAAAAATACATGTACAGCTCACTTAACGTTAAACAGCAACTCATTAATAAAAGATACATGTACAGCTCACTTAGCGTTAAAAAACAACCCACTAATAAAAAATACATGTACAGCTCACTTAGCGTTAAAAAAAACCCATTAATAAAAAATACATGTACAGATCACTTAGCGTAAAGCAACTCCTTAATAAAAAATACATGTACAGCTCACTTAACGTTAAACAGCAACTCATTAATAAAAGATACATGTACAGCTCACTTAGCGTTAAAAAACAACCCACTAATAAAAAATACATGTACAGCTAACTTAACGTTAAACAACAACCTATTAATAAAAAATACATGCACAAATCACTTAACGTTAAACAACAACCCATCAATAAAAAATACATGCACAGCTCACTTTACGTTAAACAACAACCCATTAATAAAAAATACATGTACAACTCACTTAACGTTAAACACCAAACCATTAATAATAAATACATGTACAGCTCACTTAACGTTAAACAACAAACGATTGATAACAAATACATGTACAGTTCACTTAACATTAAAAAAGAACCCATCAATGAAAAATACATGTACAGCTCACTTAACGTTAAACAACAACCCATTAATAAAAAATACATGTACAACTCACTTAACGTTAAACAACAACCCATTAATAAAAAATACATGTACAACTCACTTAACGTTAAACAACAACCCATCAATGAAAAATACATGTACAGCTCACATAACGTTAAACAACAACCCATCAATAAAAAATACATGTACAACTCAATTAACGTTAAACAACAACAAACCATTAATAAAAAATACATGTACAGCTCACTTAACGTTAAACAACAACCCATCAATAAAAAATACATGCACAACTCACTTAACGTTAAACAACAACAACCCATTAATAAAAAATACATGTACAGCTCACTTAACGTTACACAACAACCCATTAATAAAAAATACATGTACAGCTCACTTAACGTTAAACAACAACCCATCAATAAAAAATACATGTACAGCTCACTTAACGTTACACAACAACCCATTAATAAAAAATACATGTACAGCTCACTTAACGTTAAACAACAACAACCCATTAATAAAAAATACATGTACAGCTCACTTAACGTTACACAACAACCCATTAATAAAAAATACATGTACAGCTCACTTAACGTTAAACAACAACCCATCAATAAAAAATACATGTACAGCTCACTTAACGTTAAACAACAACCCATTAATAAAAAAATACACGTACAGCTCACTTAACGTTAAACAACAACCGATTAATAAAAAATACATGTACAGCTCACTTAACGGTAAACAACAAACCATTAATAAAAAATACATGTACAGCTCACATAACGTTAAACAACAACCCATTAATAAAAAATACATGTACAACTCACTTAACGTTAAACAACAACCCATTAATAAAAAATACATGTACAACTCACTTAACGTTAAACAACCCATTAATAAAAAATACATGTACAGCTCACTTAACGTTAAACAACAACCCATTAATAAAAAATACATGTACAGCTCACTTAGCGTTAAAAAACAACCCATTAATAAAAAATACATGTACAGATCACTTAGCGTAAAGCAACCCCTTAATAAAAAATACATGTACAGCTCACTTAACGTTAAACAGCAACTCATTAATAAAAAATACATGTACAGCTCACTTAGCGTTAAAAAACAACCCACTAATAAAAAATACATGTACAGCTCACTTAACGTTAAACAACAAACCATTAATAAAAAATACATGTACAGCTCACTTAACGTTAAACAACAACCCATTAATAAAAAATTCATGTACAGCTCACTTAGCGTTAAAAAACAACCCATTAATAAAAAATACATGTACAGCTCACTTAACGTTAAACAACAACCTATTAATAAAAAATACATGCACAACTCACTTAACGTTAAACAACAACCCATCAATAAAAAATACATGTACAGCTCAATTAACGTTAAACAACAACCCATTAATAAAAAATACATGTACAACTCACTTAACGTTAAACAACCCATTAATAAAAAATACATGTACAGCTCACTTAACGTTAAACAACAACCCATTAATAAAAAATACATGTACAGCTCACTTAGCGTTAAAAAAAACCCCATTAATAAAAAATACATGTACAGATCACTTAGCGTAAAGCAACTCCTTAATAAAAAATACATGTACAGCTCACTTAACGTTAAACAGCAACTCATTAATAAAAGATACATGTACAGCTCACTTAGCGTTAAAAAACAACCCACTAATAAAAAATACATGTACAGCTCACTTAACGTTAAACAACAACCTATTAATAAAAAATACATGCACAACTCACTTAACGTTAAACAACAACCCATCAATAAAAAATACATGCACAGCTCACTTTACGTTAAACAACAACCCATTAATAAAAAATACATGTACAACTCACTTAACGTTAAACACCAAACCATTAATAATAAATACATGTACAGCTCACTTAACGTTAAACAACAAACGATTGATAACAAATACATGTACAGTTCACTTAACATTAAAAAAGAACCCATCAATGAAAAATACATGTACAGCTCACTTAACGTTAAACAACAACCCATTAATAAAAAATACATGTACAACTCACTTAACGTTAAACAACAACCCATTAATAAAAAATACATGTACAACTCACTTAACGTTAAACAACAACCCATCAATGAAAAATACATGTACAGCTCCCATAACGTTAAACAACAACCCATCAATAAAAAATACATGTACAACTCAATTAACGTTAAACAACAACAAACCATTAATAAAAAATACATGTACAGCTCACTTAACGTTAAACAACAACCCATCAATAAAAAATACATGCACAACTCACTTAACGTTAAACAACAACAACCCATTAATAAAAAATACATGTACAGCTCACTTAACGTTACACAACAACCCATTAATAAAAAATACATGTACAGCTCACTTAACGTTAAACAACAACCCATCAATAAAAAATACATGTACAGCTCACTTAACGTTACACAACAACCCATTAATAAAAAATACATGTACAGCTCACTTAACGTTAAACAACAACAACCCATTAATAAAAAATACATGTACAGCTCACTTAACGTTACACAACAACCCATTAATAAAAAATACATGTACAGCTCACTTAACGTTAAACAACAACCCATCAATAAAAAATACATGTACAGCTCACTTAACGTTAAACAACAACCCATTAATAAAAAAATACACGTACAGCTCACTTAACGTTACACAACAACCCATTAATAAAAAATACATGTACAGCTCACTTAACGGTACACAACAAACCATTAATAAAAAATACATGTACAGCTCACATAACGTTAAACAACAACCCATTAATAAAAAATACATGTACAACTCACTTAACGTTAAACAACAACCCATTAATAAAAAATACATGTACAACTCACTTAACGTTAAACAACCCATTAATAAAAAATACATGTACAGCTCACTTAACGTTAAACAACAAGCCATTAATAAAAAATACATGTACAACTCACTTAGCGTTAAAAAACAACCCATTAATAAAAAATACATGTACAGATCACTTAGCGTAAAGCAACCCCTTAATAAAAAATACATGTACAGCTCACTTAACGTTAAACAGCAACTCATTAATAAAAAATACATGTACAGCTCACTTAGCGTTAAAAAACAACCCACTAATAAAAAATACATGTACAGCTCACTTAACGTTAAACAACAACCTAGTAATAAAAAATACATGCACAACTCATTTAACGTTAAACAACAACCCATCAATAAAAAATACATGTACAGCTCACTTTACGTTAAACAACAACCCATTAATAAAAAATACATGTACAACTCACTTAACGTTAAACACCAAACCATTAATAAAAAATACATGTACAGCTCACTTAACGTTAAACAACAACCCATTAATAAAAAATACATGTACAGCTCACTTAACGTTAAACAACCCATTAATAAAAAATACATGTACAGCTCACTTAACGTTAAACAACAACAACCCATTAATAAAAAATACATGTACAGCTCGCTTAACGTTAAACAACCCATTAATAAAAAATACATGTACAGCTCACTTAACTTTAAACAACAACAACCCATTAATAAAAAATACATATACAGCTCACCTAACGTTAAACAACAACCCATTAATAAAAAATAAATGTACAGCTCACTTAACGTTAAACAACAACCCATCAATAAAAAATACATGTACAGCTCACTTAGCGTTAAAAAACAACAACCCATTAATAAAAAATACACGTACAGCTCACCTAACGTTAAACAACAACCCATTAATAATAAATACACGTACAGCTCACTTAACGTTAAACAACAACCCATTAATAAAAAATACATGTACAGCTCACTTAACGTTAAACAACAACCCATTAATACAAAATACATGTAGAACTCACTTAACGTTAAACAACAACCCATCAATACAAAATACATGTACAGCTCACTTAACGTTAAACAACAACCCATCAATAAAAAATACATGTACAGCTCACTTAACGTTAAACAACAACCCATTAATAAAAAATACATGTACAGCTCACCTAACGTTAAACAACAACCCATTAATAAAAAATACATGTACAGCTCATTTAGCGTTAAACAACAACCCATCAATAAAAAATACATGTACAGCTCACTTAACGTTAAACAACCCATTAATAAAAAATACATGTACAGCTCATTTAGCGTTAAACAACAACCCATTAATAAAAAATACATGTACAGCTCACTTAACGTTAAACAACAACCCATCAATAAAAAATACATGTACAGCTCACTTAACGTTAAACAACAACCCATCAATAAAAAATACATGTACAACTCACTTAGCGTTAAAGAACAACCCATTAATAAAAAATACATGTACAGCTCACTTAGGGTTAAAGAACAACCCATCAATAAAAAATACATGTACAACTCACTTAGCGTTAAAGAACAACCCATTAATAAAAAATACATGTACAGCTCACTTAACGTTAAACAACCCATTAATAAAAAATACATGTACAGCTCACTTAACGTTAAACAACAACCCATTAATAAAAAATACATGTACAGCTCACTTAGCGTTAAAGAACAACCCATTAATAAAAAATACATGTACAGCTCACTTAACGTTAAACAACCCATTAATAAAAAATACATGTACAGCTCACTTAACGTTAAACAACAACCCATTAATAAAAATTACATGTACAACTCACTTAGCGTTAAAGAACAACCCATTAATAAAAAATACATGTACAGCTCACTTAACGTTAAACAACCCATTAATAAAAAATACATGTACAACTCACTTAACGTTAAACAACAACCCATTAATAAAAAATACATGTACAGCTCACTTGACGTTAAACAACAACTCATTAATAAAAAAATACATGTACAGTTCACTTAGCGTTAAACAACAACCCACTAATAAAAAATACATGTACAACTCACTTAACGTTAAACAACAACCCATTAATAAAAAATACATGTACAGCTCATTTAACGTTAAACAACAACCCATTAATAAAAAATACATGTACAGCTCACTTAACGTTAAACAACAACCCATTAATAAAAAATACATGCACAGCTCATTTAACGTTAAACAACAACCCATTAATAAAAAAATACATGTACAGCTCACTTAGCGCTAATCAACAACTCATCAATGAAAAATACATGTACAACTCACTTAACCTTAAACAACAACCCATTAATAAAAAATACACGTACAGCTCACTTAACGTTAAACAACAACCCATTAATTAAAAATACATGTACAGCTCACTTAACGTTAAACAGCCCATTAATAAAAAAGACATGTACAATTCACTTAACGTTAAACAACAACCCATTAATTAAAAATACATGTACAGCTCACTTAACGTTAAACAACCCATTAATAAAAAATACATGTACAGCTCACTTAACGTTAAACAACAACCCATTAATAAAAAATACATGTACAGCTCATTTAACGTTAAACAACAACCCATTAATAAAAAATACATGTACAGCTCACTGAACGTTAAACAACCCATTAATAAACAATACATGTACAGCTCACTTAACGTTAAACAACAACCCATTAATAAAAAATACATGTACAGCTCTCTTAACGTAAAAAAACAACCCTTTAATAAAAAATACATGCACAACTCACTTAACGTTAAACAACAACCCATCAATAAAAAATACATGTACAGCTCACTTAACGTTAAAAAACAACCCTTTAATAAAAAATACATGTACAACTCACTTAGCGCTAATCAACAACTCATCAATGAATAATACATGTACAACTCACTTAACCTTAAACAACAACCCATTAATAAAAAATACACGTACAGCTCACTTAACGTTAAACAACAACCCATTAATTAAAAATACATGTACAGCTCACTTAACGTTAAACAGGCCATTAATAAAAAATACATGTACAATTCACTTAACGTTAAACAACAACCCATTAATTAAAAATACATGCACAGCTCACTTAACGTTAAACAACCCATTAATAAAAAATACATGTACAGCTCACTTAACGTTAAACAACCCATTAATAAAAAATACATGTACAGCTCATTTAACGTTAAACAACAACCCATTAATAAAAAATACATGTACAGCTCACTGAACGTTAAACAACCCATTAATAAAAAATACATGTACAGCTCACTTAACGTTAAACAACAACCCATTAATAAAAAATACATGTACAGCTCACTTAACGTTAAAAAACAACCCTTTAATAAAAAATACATGTACAACTCACTTAACGTTAAACAACAACCCATCAATAAAAAATACATGTACAGCTCACTAAACGTTAAACAACCCATTAATAAAAAATACATGTACAGCTCACTTAACGTTAAAAAACAACCCTTTAATAAAAAATACATGTACAACTCACTTAACGTTAAACAACAACCCATTAATAAAAATACATGTACAGCTCACTTAACGTTAAACAACCCATTAATAAAAAATACATGTACAGCTCACTTAACGTTAAACAACAACCCATTAATAAAAAAATACATGTACAGCTCACTTAACGTTAAACAACACATTAATAAAAAATACATGTAGAACTCACTTAACGTTAAACAACAACCCATTAATAAAAAATACATGTACAGCTCACTTAACGTTAAACAACAACCCATTAATAAAAAATACATGTACAGCTCACTGAACGTTAAACAACAACCCATTAATAAAAAATACACGTACAGCTCACTTAACGTTAAACAACAACCCATTAATAAAAAATACACGTACAGCTCACTTAACGTTAAACAACAACCCATTAATAAAAAATACATGTACAGCTCACTAAGCGTTAAACAACAACCCATTAATAAAAAATACATGTACAGCTCACTTAGCGTTAAACAACCCATTAATAAAAAATACATGTACAGCTCACTTAACGTTAAACAACAACCCATTAATATAAAATATATGTACAACTCACTTAACGTTAAACAACAACCCATTAATAAAAAATACATGTACAGCTCACTTAACGTTAAACAACAACCCATTAATATAAAATACATGTACAACTCACTTAACGTTAAACAACAACCCATTAATAAAAAATACATGTACAGCTCACTTAGCGTTAAACAACAACCCATTAATAAAAAATAGATGTACAGCTCACTTAACGTTAAACAACAACCCATTAATAAAAAATACATGTACAGCTCACTTAGCGTTAAACAACAACCCATTAATAAAAAATACATGTACAGCTCACTTAACGTTAAACAACCCATTAATAAAAAATACATGTACAGCTCACTTAACGTTAAACAACAACCCATCAATAAAAAATACATGTACAGCTCACTTAACGTTAAACAACCCATTAATAAAAAATACATGTACAACTCACTTAACGTTAAACAACAACCTATTAATAAAAAATACATGTACGGCTCACTTAACGTTAAACAACAACCCATTAATAGAAAATACATGTACAGCTCACTTAACGTTAAACAACAACCCATTAATAAAAAATATATGTACAGCTCACTTAACGTTAAACAACCCATTAATAAAAAATACATGTACAGCTCACTTAACGTTAAACAACAACCCATTAATAAAAAATACATGTACAGCTCACTTAACGTTAAACAATAAACCATTGATAAAAAATACATGTACAGTTCACTTAACGTTAAACAACAACCCATTAATAAAAAATACATGTACAACTCAATTAACGGTAAGCAACAACCCATCAATAAAAAATACATGTACAGCTCATTTAACGTTAAACAACAACCCATTAATAAAAAATACATGTACAGCTCACATAACGTTAAACAACAACCCATTAATAAAAAATACATGTACAGCTCATTTAACGTTAAACAATCCATTAATAAAAAATACATGTACAGCTCACTTAACGTTAAACAACAACCCATTAATAGAAAATACATGTACAGCTCATTTAACGTTAAACAACCCATTAATAAAAAATACATGTACAGCTCACTTAACGTTAAACAACAAACCATTAATAAAAAATACATGTACAGCTCACTTAACGTTAAACAACAACCCATCAATAAAAAAATACATGTACAGCTCACTTAACGTTAAACAACAACCCATTAATAAAAAATACATGTACAACTCACTTAACGTTAAACAGCAACTTGGAATCTATCGCTAAAATTCATTGAGGTTCGCATATTTTGTTATCTTATGCCTGTAATTGGAAAGAATATGATCTCCTGGTTCTATGCATAGGTAGAACACAATGAAATTAAAACAAAAACAGTCAATATAATACATTTTCCTTACCTTGATCTATCCCAAAATGTCAAAATCCGTGATGTACCTTATTCATTGAAGAGTCCAAGGAATTCCGAATGCAAACGGGCACACATTTATGGTATGAATAAAGGAAAGGTTTTAATGTCATGTGTATTATATACAAATAGATATGTGAACGTAAATGAATGAATGCTCTTTCAATTTTAACAGTTGTCATTAAATAATTTACACTAGAAAGGTTATTATGATGTCGTTCGAAATTGTGTCCGGATCTAGGTCACAGAGTGACTAGAACGGTGTCATGAAAATCTGTTCCTAGTTAAAACTCGTAACAATGCATTAAATAATATATGGGCTATGATTCAAAAGGAATATTGGTGCTTAATCTGAAATATGAACATGCAATCAGCTTCATCAATTTGGTCAAATTTATAAATTATTATCAAATGCCACGGTCAACATCATCGAAATTGTTCGTAATTGCGTCCGGTGGCGGTGAGGCTAACGTGTACGGATCATCGTATTATTGAAATTTTAGGACTTCGTCCTTCAAACAGGTTGCCTGTCTCATATTAAAAAAATACATGTACAACTCACTTAACGTTAAACAACAACCCATTAATAAAAAATACATGTACAACTCACTAAACCCGGAATCGTCCCGTATTAATTAAATTTGAAATGTCCTAAATTAATGTTAGTCTGCAATTATACTGACATCTCGAATTAGAGGTACAGCATTCAGAATATTAAATGTATAATTGTTTCCCAACGGAAACGTTGTATTTCATTATGCTTAATTAACTTTTAGTTTATTTTGTTCATGTAAATATTTTAAAATGTGGAAAATAAATACATTTTTCGTTACTATCAAATATATGTAGATATTTTTTTTTCATGGTAATTGACATTATTTGTAGAAGTGATGAAGGAAAAGTCCAGCTATATTTCCTAGCCAATTACGCGAAATTGACAGAGAATTTCACTAACACATTAATTCTGTGTAATCTAACACTAATATACTTTTATTCACCCATGATTTCTCTTGAAACACAACATTAATCATTAGCAAAAGATATTGGCCAATTAAATGTTATTATTTAAATGGAGTAATCCTGTTTTTCATTGAATTTCACCATATTTCCCGTATTTATACATTTAAAAGAACGATTTTTCATTTAGATCTGAAATATGCAGAAAGGAACTAATTTGTCGTCCTTAATACATGTCATTTCAATTTATTGATGAAATATAAATGTAACGGAAAACATACTCTGCACCGTGGATAAACGGATATTTCTGTTCCTGATTGAAATGTTACATGGAAACTGTCAAATTGCTTTTTGTATCTACATTTCTTTGATTTGTTGCACGTTTCCCATGCTTTCTGCTTGATTCTAAAAACAGGAATTTATCAAATTTATATTTCACTAAATTAGTTTCACATGACAGCACAGTTCCATAAAATCAACGACATATTCAATTACAACACAAATTAAACATCCATCTTAACATGGCTGTGAAATTTATGAAATTATCAAGTTCTGGTTGATAAATTGATCATTTATATATTTGATTGATTGCCTGCGAGATGTTAATTGTTTGTTTACTTGTTCTCATGAAAATAGCTCAAATACTGTTCTCATGAAAATAGCTAAAATGCTGCGAACTGATGGACTGAGTTGAATGAGAAGATGTCAACAAACAATTAACAAATTCATGTGGATGAGGCTATGATTTAGATTATCACAGGAACATTGGATCTAATAATGCTGCCTTGCAAAGGAACATCAATGACCGCTAACAAACAATTTAATAATTGGGGTTATTAAAAATTCCTTGACGTACAAGGAGTACGACAATATGCATACACGGGACGTATAGTTACATTCCATTCTAATGGCGAATTGACGGTGCTTTTGAAAGATATATTATCTGTAGTTGTGTTTATTTAACAACAGTAACATCATACTATTTGATTGGGAATCGTCGGTGTCTTTGAAACTGCTGTATTAGCTACATATATCAAAGTTTCTAAAGTTTTTAAACGAGATGACAAATATTTGCAAAACTTTAATTTATGCTTTATATTCTTGTGTACTTTCATAATATTATGCATCAAGTTCAAGATTATAACAAACTCTTTAATAACGCTGTTCGCCCGGTTATATGTGGTGATTGGCATTTTACTCACATGTGGAAAGAACGTTGATGACTGTATCATCTCACTAAGAGGGGAAATTTGGACCCATAAAACTTTAACCCATCAATGTTTATTGAAGTATCTGAACCAATCCAGAAAAGAGCGGTGTGTGTTAAGGTGGGTTTAAACTCCTGGTGCGGGAGCAATGTGACGAGCGGAGCGATGCGACATTTTGATGTAGTGATGTGACAGCGATTTTTGACATTGATGTCGTGTCGCTACTATCGTTTTTAGTTCTCGTTGCTTACCGATTTTAATAAACAAAAACAATTCAAAATGGAACCTTACTCTAAAACATTTGTATCTTATGCACATGACTGCCGTTTGGCTAATGTACCAACGCTTACGGAACAAAAGAAACAGAAAGATGTATTCAAGACCAATCCTTGCCCAGAGAAGACGCCATGGTGATTATTCACATCTAGTACAGGAGATGCGACTGGATCCAGAGTACCATTTCATGTATTTCCGCATGTCTTTAAGACAATTTGAAAAGTTGGCCGAAATAGTATGTCCATACCTTCATAGAAACAATACGCACTTATTTCCCATTAGTGCAACTGAAAGACTCAATGATATTAAGGTATGTAAAGTTCGTCAACTAAATCAAATAAATATTAATGAATTTATTGATTACCTAGTTTTTAAATTAGATTAAAACTAATTCCAGCCTGCTCTGTACTATCTGTATGTTCTATTTGCCTCAACCTTTGACCTCCATTCTGATTGGTTAGAATAAATCATGAATAAATGAAGAAACAATTTTCAAAACCTCCTGAAAATATTCTGGCCTTAATATTCTTTGAATAACTTTATACTTTTATGAACCATTTCATTGCACATAGAAAAAAAATTGTTTTCTTCACTCATTCATTTCATTTCATGTACCTTGCATCTGGTGATTCCCAGACTTCTATTGCTCTTGTGTATCGTGTTTCAAAGTCAACAGTTTGTAATGTTCTATCAGAAGTATGCCAGGCGATATGGGAATGCTTATGTAAAACATATATCAAGCCTCCTTCATCTGACAACGAGTGGGCAGCAATAGAAAGTGGGTTTTCTGAAATGTGGAATTTTCCACATTGTGTTGGTGCTATTGACGGAAAGTATATTGTAATTCAATCTCCAGCAAAGTCGGACTCTTCCTTTTTCAACTACAAAAAATCTTTTAGTGTTGTACTTTTAGCGGTTTGCGATGCAAATTACAACTTTACGATGATAGATGTTGGATGTCCTGGTCGGTTTATTGTACGATGATAGATGTTGGATGCCCTGGTCGGTTTATTGTACGATTATAGATGTTGGATGCCCTGGTCGGTTTATTGTACGATGATAGATGTTGGATGCCCTGGTCGGTTTATTGTACGATGATAGATGTTGGATGCCCTGATGGGTTTATTGTACGATGATAGATGTTGGATGCCCTGGTCGGTTTATTGTACGATGATAGATGTTGGATGCCCTGGTCGGTTTATTGTACGATGATAGATGTTGGATGCCCTGGTCGGTTTATTGTACGATGATAGATGTTGGATGCCCTGGTCGGTTTATTGTACGATGATAGATGTTGGATGCCCTGGTCGGTTTATTGTACGATGATATATGTTGGATGCCCTGGTCGGTTTATTGTACGATTATAGATGTTGGATGCCCTGGTCGGTTTATTGTACGATTATGGATGTTGGATGCCCTGGTCGGTTTATTGTACGATGATAGATGTTGGATGTCCTGGTCAGTTTATTGTACGATTATAGATGTTGGATGCCCTGGTCGGTTTATTGTACGATGATATATGTTGGATGCCCTGGTCGGTTTATTGTACGATGATAGATGTTGGATGCCCTGGTCGGTTTATTGTACGATGATAAATGTTGGATGCCCTGGTCGGTTTATTGTACGATGATAGATGTTGGATGCCCTGATCGGTTTATTGTACGATGATATATGTTGGATGCCCTGGTCGGTTTATTGTACGATGATAGATGTTGGATGCCCTGGTCGGTTTATTGTACGATGATAAATGTTGGATGCCCTGGTCGGTTTATTGTACGATGATAGATGTTGGATGCCCTGGTCGGTTTATTGTACGATGATAGATGTTGGATACCCTGGTCGGTCTATTGTACGATGATATATGTTGGATGCCCTGGTCGATCTATTGTACGATGATATATGTTGGATGCCCTGGTCGGTTTATTGTACGATGATAAATGTTGGATGCCCTGGTCGGTTTATTGTACGATGATAGATGTTGGATGCCCTGGTCGGTTTATTGTACGACTATAGATGATGGATGCCCTGGACGGTTTATTGTACGATGATATATGTTGGATGCCCTGGACGGTTTATTGTACGATGATAGATGTTGGATGCCCTGGTCGGTTTATTGTACGATGATAGATGTTGGATGCCCTGGTCGGTTTATTGTACGATGATATATGTTGGATGCCCTGGTCGGTTTATTGTACGATGATAAATGTTGGATGCCCTGGTCGGTTTATTGTACGATGATAAATGTTGGATGCCCTGGTCGGTTTATTGTACGATGATAGATGTTGGATGCCCTGGTCGGTTTATTGTACGATGATAGATGTTGGATGCCCTGGTCGGTTTATTGTACGATGATAGATGTTGGATGCCCTGGTCGATCTATTGTACGATGATATATGTTGGATACCCTGGTCGGTTTATTGTACGATGATAGATGTTGGATGTCCTGGTCGGTTTATTGTACGATGATAGATGTTGGATGTCCTGGTCGGTGTATTGTACGATGATATATGTTGGATGCCCTGGTCGGTTTATTGTACGATGATAGATGTTGGATGCCCTGATGGGTTTATTGTACGATGATAGATGTTGGATGTCCTGGTCGGTTTATTGTACGATTATAGATGTTGGATGCCCTGGTCGGTTTATTGTACGATGATAGATGTTGGATGCCCTGGTCGGTTTATTGTACGATGATAGATGTTGGATGCCCTGGTCGGTTTATTGTACGATGATAGATGTTGGATGCCCTGGTCGGTTTATTGTACGATGATAGATGTTGGATGCCCTGGTCGGTTTATTGTACGATGATAGATGTTGGATACCCTGGTCGGTTTATTGTACGATGATAGATGTTGGATGCCCTGGTCGGTTTATTGTACGATGATAGATGATAGATGTTGGATGCCCTGGTCGGTTTATTGTACGATGATAGATTTTGGAATCCCTGGTCGGTTTATTGTACGATGATAGATGTTGGATGCCCTGGTCGGTTTATTGTACGATGATAGATGTTGGATGCCCTGGTCGGTTTATTGTACGATGATAGATGTTGGATACCCTGGTCGGTTTATTGTACGATGATAGATGTTGGATGCCCTGGTCGGTTTATTGTACGATGATAGATGATAGATGTTGGATGCCCTGGTCGGTTTATTGTACGATGATAGATGTTGGATGCCCTGGTCGGTTTATTGTACGATGATAGATGTTGGATGTCCTGGTCGGTTTATTGTACGATGATAGATGTTGGATGCCCTGGTCGGTTTATTGTACGATGATAGATGTTGGATGCCCTGGTCGGTCTATTGTACGATTATAGATGTTGGATGCCCTGGTCGGTCTATTGTACGATGATAGATGTTGGATGCCCTGATGGGTTTATTGTACGATAATAGATGTTGGATGCCCTGGTCGGTTTATTGTACGATGATAGATGTTGGATGCCCTGGTCGGTTTATTGTACGATGATAGATGTTGGATGCCCTGGTCGGTTTATTGTACGATGATAGATGTTGGATGCCCTGGTCGGTTTATTGTACGATGATAGATGTTGGATGCCCTGGTCGGTTTATTGTACGATGATAGATGTTGGATGCCCTGGTCGGTTTATTGTACGATGATAGATGTTGGATGCCCTGATGGGTTTATTGTACGATGATAGATGTTGGATGCCCTGGTCGGTTTATTGTACGATGATATATGTTGGATACCCTGGTCGGTTTATTGTACGATGATAGATGTTGGATGCCCTGGTCGGTTTATTGTACGATGATAGATGTTGGATGCCCTGATGGGTTTATTGTACGATGATAGATGTTGGATGCCCTGGTCGGTTTATTGTACGATGATAGATGTTGGATGCCCTGATGGGTTTATTGTACGATGATAGATGTTGGATGCCCTGGTCGGTTTATTGTACGATGATAGATGTTGGATGCCCTGGTCGGTTTATTGTACGATGATAGATGTTGGATGCCCTGGTCGGTTTATTGTACGATGATAGATGTTGGATGCCCTGGTCGGTTTATTGTACGATGATAGATGTTGGATGCCCTGGTCGGTTTATTGTACGATGATAGATGTTGGATGCCCTGGTCGGTCTATTGTACGATTATAGATGTTGGATGCCCTGGTCGGTTTATTGTACGATGATAGATGATAGATGTTGGATGTCCTGGTCGGTCTATTGTACGATGATAGATGTTGGATGCCCTGGTCGGTTTATTGTACGATGATAGATGTTGGATGCCCTGGTCGGTTTATTGTACGATGATAGATGTTGGATGCCCTGGTCGGTTTATTGTACGATGATAGATGTTGGATGCCCTGGTCGGTTTATTGTACGATGATAGATGATAGATGTTGGATGTCCTGGTCGGTCTATTGTACGATGATAGATGTTGGATGCCCTTGTCGGTTTATTGTACGATGATAGATGTTGGATGCCCTGGTCGGTTTATTGTACGATGATAGATGTTGGATGCCCTGGTCGGTTTATTGTACGATGATAGATGTTGGATGTCCTGGTCGGTCTATTGTACGATGATATATGTTGGATACCTTGGTTGGTTTATTGTACGATGATAGATGTTGGATGCCCTGATGGGTTTATTGTACGATGATAGATGTTGGATGTCCTGGTCGGTTTATTGTACGATGATATATGTTGGATGTCCTGGTCGGTTTATTGTACGATGATATATGTTGGATGTCCTGGTCGGTTTATTGTATGATGATAGATGTTGGATGTCCTGGTCGGTTTATTGTACGATGATAGATGTTGGATGCCTTGGTCGGTTTATTGTACGATGATAGATGTTGGATGCCCTGGTCGGTTTATTGTACGATGATAGATGTTGGATGCCCTGGTCGGTTTATTGTACGATGATATATGTTGGATGCCCTGGTCGGTTTATTGTACGATGATAGATGTTGGATGCCTTGGTCGGTTTATTGTACGATGATAGATGTTGGATACCCTGGTCGGTTTATTGTACGATGATAGATGTTGGATGCCCTGGTCGGTTTATTGTACGATGATAGATGTTGGATGCCCTGGTCGGTTTATTGTACGATGATATATGTTGGATGCCCTGGTCGGTTTATTGTACGATGATAGATGTTGGATGCCCTGGTCGGTTTATTGTACGATGATAGATGTTGGATGCCCTGGTCGGTTTATTGTACGATGATAGATGTTGGATGCCCTGGTCGGTTTATTGTACGATGATATATGTTGGATGCCCTGGTCGGTTTATTGTACGATGATAGATGTTGGATGCCCTGGTCGGTTTATTGTACGATGATATATGTTGGATGCCCTGGTCGGTCTATTGTACGATGATAGATGTTGGATGCCCTGATGGGTTTATTGTACGATGATAGATGTTGGATGTCCTGGTCGGTTTATTGTACGATGATAGATGTTGGATGCCCTGGTCGGTCTATTGTACGATGATAGATGTTGGATGCCCTGATGGGTTTATTGTACGATGATAGATGTTGGATGCCCTGGTCGATCTATTGTACGATGATAGATGTTGGATGTCCTGGTCGGTTTATTGTACGATGATATATGTTTGATGCCCTTGTCGGTTTATTGTACGATGATAGATGATAGATGTTGGATGCCCTGGTCGGTTTATTGTACGATGATAGATGTTGGATGCCCTGGTCGGTTTATTGTACGATGATAGATGATAGATGTTGGATGCCCTGGTCGGTTTATTGTACGATGATAGATGTTGGATGCCCTGGTCGGTTTATTGTACGATGATAGATGTTGGATGTCCTGGTCGGCAGTTTATTGTATGATGATAGATGTTGGATGCCCTGGTCGGTTTATTGTACGATGATAGATGTTGGATGCCCTGGTCGGTTTATTGTACGATGATAGATGTTGGATGTCCTGGTCGGCAGTTTATTGTATGATGATAGATGTTGGATGCCTTGGTCGGTTTATTGTACGATGATAGATGTTGGATGCCCTGGTCGGTTTATTGTACGATGATAGATGTTGGATGCCCTGGTCGGTTTATTGTACGATGATAGATGTTGGATGTCCTGGTCGGTTTATTGTAGGATGATAGATGTTGGATGCCCTGGTCGGTTTATTGTACGATGATAGATGTTGGATGCCCTGGTCGGTTTATTGTACGATGATATATGTTGGATGCCCTGGTCGGTTTATTGTACGATGATAGATGTTGGATGCCCTGGTCGGTTTATTGACGGTGGTGTTTTTGCGAATTCCCGAATAGGAGAAATGGCTGAAAACAGAAGTCTGAATCTACCAGCATCAGACTACTTGTCAGGAATGGATTGTCCTTTATCATACGTTTTTGTGGGTTACGAAGCTTTTCCCCGTAAAGAGTACTTGATGCGGCCATATCCAAGAGCACAAATGAGCACATCAAAAACCAGAAGAGTGATTGAAAACGCGTTTGGAATACTGACTTCTCGGTGGCGCATTTTCCGGAAACCGATTGTCGCTACTCCCGAAAAGACCACAGAAATAGTCAAAGTATCTTTATGCCTTCACAATTTCTAGAAGAAAGATGAATTAAGTATGCCGGTTATAGGGCGAAGATACTGTCTTATGCTATATACGGGCACAGAAAAGGAGGGTAACCTTATTGGGGGGAACTTGGAGACAAGAGGTACATGATGCGAAAGGGAAATAAGTCGCATCGGTAGTAATATGTATGCTAGGCAATCGAATGTCGTTCGTCTGGCTTTTGAAGAATATTGTATGAGCCCAAATGCGCAAGTGCCCTGGCAGTTCTGGAGTATTCGCGTTGAATAGAAGAATCTCAAATTATTTGCATTTTAAGAACAAGTGTGGACACAGAAATGTACTGTCCAAAAGGCAAGTGTGGATGTCAATATTTCATATTATTAACTTAAAAAAAAAACAATTCATGGACGCAGGGGTCCTGAATTTTTTTTAATAAAAAACTAATCCTGGATTATTATTTTTGCTTAACGTCCGGTCCTGTGTTTTTATTTCAAATTTTCATCATAGCCCCCCCACTCCCCCTCCCAAGGGATATAAAATTGTATCATTAATAATACATTAATAAATAATCAATTCAGATTTTCTATTTAAAATAAATCTCATTTACAAAACCAATGATATTTGTAAAATTTTTAACGCTGATTTAAGCTTTAGTCGCAACAAATTTTAATTTTTCTCTTTAAACTGTCGAAACATAACATTTATTTAACTGTAAAATTCACAAATAAAATTCACCTTTTCCCTTTTTTCTTGTTTAAATCAATGATCAACAATATTCCAGAATCAAACAAATGAATAAATATAACATAGATTTCTTTTACATGCATCTTTTTACCATGCGGAGTCAGTGTGTTTTAAATCGGTCATCCAATCAGGATGCTCATTATTCTTGTCCAAGATAAAAATACATCGCTAAAATTACCTGTGGGTGTTTCCCCACTTCAACTCGTAAATTTACATAGAAATCGAAGATATTTCGTCATAAAACTTCAGACATGGTTTTGTCTATCATATTTCTTGAAGACAAACATAAAATTGTATTGCATTTATCAATATTTTATGAGTATCAACAGTTTTTTCAACACCCGATTACAATGACCCGTGACCCAGATTAGCACGTTCCACCAGTCTTTTCTTAATAATGTTGTTTAAATAATCCTTAATCTTTGAATTGAAAACAATAGTACATTTAACTTGTTAAAAATATGTTTATTATTAATTATAACTTTACATTATAAAAATGTTTTTTCTTGACTATTGTCTCCATCAAATGAATTCTCATTCTGAGAAACTGCCCTGAACGAAGTATTGAACTCCACGTCATACAAGACCTGATTAATCAAGGTCTTAGATCTTGCCCTCTGCTGAACAGTCGGTCTCCTAAGAATGGCGGCAACTGACTGTCCAAATAGGTCTTCCTCGCCATTGTCTTGTTTGGTAGAGCTTAGCGACTCCTGTAAGGACTTGCTAGTGTCTTTTAGAAATGACACGAACTGAATGTCTATTGACTTTCTGCTGATAGAGGCTATGACTTTGGGTTTTTTAGTTTGTTGTTATTTAATTTTTGTTGTGCTCTCATCATTCTCCTCGCCTGAATTGTCAATTTCTGATTCATCTTCAGCAAAATTAGATGCTGTCCTAAAAAAAATCAACATTCTTTTTTTAAAATATAAATTGATATTACAATACTCGAAAATTTATATTTTGGTAATGTATCGAGCTGTATCAAGCTGTATCAAGCTGTAACACAACATCAGAAATTAAACGTATAAGTATTCTGTTATATATCAGCTTTTTGTTGAGTTGCGTGGATAAATTTCGTTACATATTTTTTGTTTCTGATATACTCTCTCCGGACCCAATCCACTGACTGGTGTTTATTAACATTACTTTCAGCGAACCCTTTTAAATGAAATATATATTTTTTTCAAGGTCCAAGGAATTTACAGTATTGAGTAAAATAATCGCGTTAGCTTTTGTATCTATTGAATATTTTTGGTAAAAAGTTGAAAAATAACATGGTTTCATAACTTGAATCATGGAGGTATTCTCAAAATACCTCCATGCTTGAACCATGTCAACACTTTTCTATGAACTTCATTTCAAATTTCATCAGTACACCATTACTATATTGCGCTGTGTCATTTTTAATTCAAAACAAATTTGAAAATGTGTATAAAAAAAGAGGATTTTTTCCTGACAATCAACTATGTCTTCGATAACTTTGACTTCACCGGACTTTAATTACTCATATCACCGAACCCATCCTCGATATAACCCCAAACAGGTAATTTTCAACGGACGAGTTCTCGATAAACCGATTGGCCAATGTGAATTCATATGAATTATATAGCAGTTACACTTTACAACGTTAGAATTGTGTCCTTTTCCCTCGCAAAAAGATGTCATAGTATTCTGACATATTCTTGTCAGATACTCCAAATTAACATAGTGATATCCCCTTTTGAAAGGGTTAACAATGAAGATTTTTGTTTTCAATATTCTCGGGATGGTTTTGCGATTTTCATGAAACGTCGAACAGATTACTACCATAAGCACGTTGTATGCAATTAAAACGTTATAGTTACAGAAAAAAGACTTACTCAGTAGGTATTAAGTACTACGGGATCCAAGAAGTTAAGATTGTCATAGAATGCCCATTTCTTAGATGTAGACCCTTTACCGCCACTTCTTGTGTCTTTCTCTTCCTTTCGTTTGCGTCTGTATGTATCTTTCAAGTTTTTAAACTTTGTTTTGCAGTCTGAACCTTAAATCAATCGAAAACAAAACTGGATAAAAACAAGTATATGAGCTAAGCTGAGTCTCTGATTACTAAGTGCACCCCTGTAAACCAGCGATCGCTAACATTATGAAAATAAAACATCCCCTGACAATGTACGTGATCGCACAATAAAGTTAGCGATCACGGGTTAACGAGGGGTGAGGTGGTAAACATTGCTATTATTCAATTCTTCTTTCTTTATAGTATTTGGTTTGATATTCTGTCTGATTACGAATAATTGATGATTATTGTTTTGACACCTCATTCATTGTAGTAAATGGCTACATTGTCATAACTTAAATTATGGCTTTCAAAACTTGATTTTAAATATTATTGAGAAATTTTTGAAAAAAAAAATATTTTAACGAGGATAATGAATATATGTTTTTCTGCACAAGTTGAGAGAAAAGTGCCCCCTGTATTTCGCTCTAAAGACCACTAATTAGGTCTTCATATTTGCTTATATATGTTATGTCAAATCTATGTTGACATGCATACGCTTTTCTCTTGAATAAAAAAAATATACGGAAAAGCACGAAAATGTCGGAAACACATAAACATTAATTGATTGATTCATTCGTTTATTCACTTTTCCGTTTGCATGCATTATATTAATAATGGTGTATTGGACCCCAATATTACTATAATATCTTACCACTCAAACCCATTTCATCTCCAATCTTCCTCCATTCTATTGAGGTAACCTCTGTGTCCATGTATTTAGTTTCAGGGTCCCATAGGCAAGGTATTTCGCGGACCATATTTATTAATTTCTCGCGGTCCTTGTTTTTAATGCCATTTTCTATCACTGATGACACTGACCACGTGTATTTATTTCTGAGGCCATTTTCTATCACTGATGACACTGACCACGTGTATTTATTTCTGAGGCCATTTTCTATCACTGATGACACTGACCACGTGTATTTATTTTTGAGGCCATTTTCTATCACTGATGACATTGACCACGTGTATTTATTTTTGAGGCCATTTTCTATCACTGATGACACTGACCACGTGTATTATAATTTTTTATGCCACTTTCTATCACTGATGACACTGACCACGTGTATTTATTTTTGAGGCCATTTTCTATCACTGATGACACTGACCACGTGTATTTATTTTTGAGGCCATTTTCTATCACTGATGACACTGACCACGTGTATTTATTTTTGAGGCCATTTTCTATCACTGATGACACTGACCACGTGTATTTATTTTTGAGGCCATTTTCTATCACTGATGACACTGACCACGTGTATTTATTTTTGAGGCCATTTTCTATCACTGATGACACTGACCACGTGTATTTATTTTTGAGGCCATTTTCTATCACTGATGACACTGACCACGTGTATTTATTTTTGAGGCCATTTTCTATCACTGATGACACTGACCACGTGTATTTATTTTTGAGGCCATTTTCTATCACTGATGACACTGACCACGTGTATTTATTTTTGAGGCCATTTTCTATCACTGATGACACTGACCACGTGTATTTATTTTTGAGGCCATTTTCTATCACTGATGACACTGACCACGTGTATTTATTTTTGAGGCCATTTTCTATCACTGATGACACTGACCACGTGTATTTATTTTTGAGGCCATTTTCTATCACTGATGACACTGACCACGTGTATTTATTTTTGAGGCCATTTTCTATCACTGATGACACTGACCACGTGTATTTATTTTTGAGGCCATTTTCTATCACTGATGACACTGACCACGTGTATTTATTTTTGAGGCCATTTTCTATCACTGATGACACTGACCACGTGTATTTATTTTTGAGGCCATTTTCTATCACTGATGACACTGACCACGTGTATTTATTTTTGAGGCCATTTTCTATCACTGATGACACTGACCACGTGTATTTATTTTTGAGGCCATTTTCTATCACTGATGACACTGACCACGTGTATTTATTTTTGAGGCCATTTTCTATCACTGATGACACTGACCACGTGTATTTATTTTTGAGGCCATTTTCTATCACTGATGACACTGACCACGTGTATTTATTTTTGAGGCCATTTTCTATCACTGATGACACTGACCACGTGTATTTATTTTTGAGGCCATTTTCTATCACTGATGACACTGACCACGTGTATTTATTTTTGAGGCCATTTTCTATCACTGATGACACTGACCACGTGTATTTATTTTTGAGGCCATTTTCTATCACTGATGACACTGACCACGTGTATTTATTTTTGAGGCCATTTTCTATCACTGATGACACTGACCATGTGTATTTATTTTGGTAATTTCAATGTCAAGGACATAGCGATGGTAGCAATGTCGTTAGAAAGTTCAAATTATTTCAACTCGCCTGTGATGCCAATCGATAAGCCTTGCGACGAAAATTTCTGCTAGCGACGGTTAGCGATAGCGCGCGTTGTCGCTGCAATTAGATAGCGATTTTGCCGGCGACATCACAACCCCGTCGCACCCGGAGTATAAACCCACCATTAGAAATATCGATTTTTGTATTGAATTTTGAAATTGTTCAGACAATGTTTTCATTTTATTATGTTCGGACAGTGTTTTCATTTTATTATGTAAATAAATTATAAGAAAATGACCTCTCATATACACACACCATCATAAACTTGCCATATCGAGTCAATTAGAAGACATGAATGTGTGTTGGTAAGTTTTATCGCTGAATATGAACCATTAATTCTCAGGGTGTAACTAAGAATAATTAAAGTAATACATGTGCATACGATCACAAGTCATTAATAGTTTGCCCATCACATTTTTATTTTTGTTACTGGATAAGGGATTATAACTGTTAAATTATGGAAACAAGTTTAAACGGTGATGGTCAGCAATTCGACTAATATAAACAAAACGTACAATCAACTCTCACCTTAATTTACAGAACACAAACAAGTCTCTCATTGAGATGTATCAAGAAGGTTATTGATCTGTTGGCTTTTTGACATGTTTATGTGGAAAAATGCTTAGAGGTGACTTTGTTGGACAAGTGTGTTGAGGGATTAATTGTTGAGCCATCTCGTTGACCCACACGACCAAAGGAATATCATACAATAGTTCTTGTCCAAATATGGTATGCACCTTGACAGGGTCCCTCGTGAATATACAACGTCATGTGACCTTAGGGGTGGCTATTTTTATGCATATATGTGTTCACTGTTGTTTTTAAAAGAACTATATAACTTGAGACTGTTCGAGATGATATTTGATGTTTGTATTTTTTGTTTTATAGAATAATACTTTTAGCAGTTTAGTTATATTTTGTCTTGTCCGTGTCTTCAGTCACTTCGTGATCATATGGTTGTTGGATATACAACTACCTATGCATATCACCACTAAGGTTGTGAGTTGGAATATACGCTTATGGAGAGGTGTATTCGATATAACATTATGTGATGAAGTTTGTCATTGACTTGCGGAAGGTCGGTGATTTTCTCAGGGTTCTTTGGTTTCCTTTACCAATAAAATGACCTCCACGATATAACTGAAATATTGTTGAAAGTGGCGTTAAATACCATTACCATAGCGATAAACTATACAATAGTCATTGTATTGTCTTATCTTCGACTTACGGCTTCAGATTGAGTACCACTTTGGTATCTTCAAATATTTCCATTTCTTGAAATACTTAAGAAAACATATATATTCTCTTTGTAGTAAAGAGATATACCATGTACCACATATGACAAAATGTGATATATGATCCATTCTTCTTGGAAGTACTGGGGTATACATATATGACCTAAATTCTGTATTGTGTTGTAGGGGTTCAACTTTCCGGAAGGGTTGTCTTTTAAAAAAAATATTGTGTAGACCAAATAGAATAAATAACTGATTTAGACAATGCAAGCTTCGTCTGGATCTGATTTGTGATATACATGTGTCGCTTATATATGTTTCTTTATTTGTAGATCCATAACCAATATAAAGATGAACCTAAATTATGACGTTTGGTCCGACTTCAGTACTCCGAGTTCATCATCACATCATTCAATACATCCAGACTGTTATTGGTTTTATTAAGCTTGTTTGGAACAATTCATATTTGATTAAGCTTAATATAATTCTCGGCGGATACAAAAGCAATTAATTTGAAAAAGAAATCCTAATTACAATGGCTTGCACATAAGGGAATTTCATATATTGTCATTTATTTTTAGTGTAATATATTGACTCCAGGGATCATCTAACAGTACAGTTCCTCGACAGTTATATATATATATTTGAATGGTCTAACAAGTTCTTTAAAACAAACTTCAAATTTGCTTGAACTAAGTCCACTTAACCTGTCACCCTCTCAATAGATGCAGGGTTAGGGGTATTTATGATAACTTTTTATTGAAGTGCCTGAACCAAGCGAGGAAAGTGAGCGTCCACGTTTAGTTTAAACATATTTTATTTGCTAAATATAACTAATTGGGATCGGACACAAGTTTTCCCAACTTATACAGTGTTCTTCTGAATACAATAATTTACCATATATCATGTATATATGTATTATAGATATCCGTTTTACCTCTTTCTGCGATTTTTAGATTGGACTTTGAAACTGTTCCATCGGTGTGGTATTTTTTTTCATTTTTTTGTCAACAATATTACAGTATTATCGTGTCGGTAGTGTATCGGGTCCATATAAACCTATTACCCCTATGTTAAACCATTTTTCCCTCCTGAATTGTGCAGTCAGCCGTGACTAATTGACTCAGTGGTATGTGTATGCAATATATGACAGCTTTTTTTCTCGTATTTTTTTCCCGTATTTTTTTTAACGTACTTTTTTTCCCGTACTTTTTTCCCCGTACTTTTTTTCCCGTATTTTTTTTCCAGTACTTTTTTCCCCGTATTATTTTCCCCGTATCTTTTCAAAAGTCGCGACGTTTGAAATCCAGTGTTTTAAAATATCAGTGAGTTGTTTTTCTAGTACATGTCGTTATAACACAGTTCATGTTCCTTGCGGAATAGCCATTCAAACGCAAATATAAAAGGAAAAACGCTAAAATGCCCCGACAATGCAAATTTAAAAGGAAAAACGCTAAAATCCCACGACAATGCAAATTTAAAAGGAAAAACGCAAATATAAAAGGAAAAACGCTAACATGACACGACAATGCAAATTTAAAAGGAAAAACGCTAAAATGCCATGACAATGCAAATTTAAAAGGAAAAACGCTAAAATTCCACGACAATGCAAATTTAAAAGGAAAAACGCAAATTTAAAAGGAAAAACGCTAAAATGCCACGACAATGCAAATTTAAAAGGTAAAACGCAAATATAACAAGACAATTCGCTAATTTAACTGGTAAACGCTAATATAACTGGTAATCTTTAATTATTTGCATTTTACCGGGCATATTTGCATTTTCTATTTCTTAGTGTGACTACACTCTGGAAAAAATATCACATTCTGGAAAAAGAATATCACCCTCGACTTCGTCTCGGGTGATATTCTTTTTCCAGAGAGTGATATTTTTTTCATCGTGTGGTAATCTACCATAACACCCTCAACTAAAGGCAGTATGTTTATAATAAGCTGACCAGTACGCTACATTTATATCTTTTCTTTAGGTATGATTCTGTTTCATTTCGCCGAATACCTTAACCATGAATAAATCAGAAAATGCAATAAATCGGGTCGATAAGGCATTTCAATTCTAATAAATAGATAAAAACATTATCGTTAAATGTAATAAAAAAATATTAATTATTGAATTTTCGATCTGACACTAGTCTTTTATTAGAAGAAATATCGATGTTGTTTTAAGACGTAGTTAATTATCCTAGAACTAGAATAAATACAAAATGTATTGCTATAAAGTTGGTCAATTATAGTACTTTATTCCGAAAGCAAATACAGCTTATAGGATTGTACAATTTATATATATAACATGCTAATAGCACCAACTACATATTTCACATACATTGTATATTAAATGCGAATATAGATAAATGAATACAAATATATGAATAAAACTACATGTATCGCGGAGTGTGATACACTTGGTCATAGTCTGAAACAAGTACATATAATTATATATATACGACATCAACAGTGATAAATTATGCATTACGTAGTTTCTCTGCTAAACACAAAGAAAGAGAATAACATTAAAACGTCATCACAGATGTCAGATAAACCTTATTGTACGATGTTGCATTTATTTGACGACCTATGATTGGATAAAATAATTCCTAAAAATAACGATTGAAAGGAGAGCCATATATGGAAATCTAGAGAATAAGATTAATACGCTTTACCTGGCCAGGAGAAAATTCCATTGATAAAAATAACGCGCAGTAACGAAATGATGCAGACGGAAAATTACAGAAGGTCTGGGCGGTGCTTAATTTTGTGTAGTGACCATTACGTCTTCAGCCTTAGAATTCCATTTATAAAAATAACGATGCAGACGATAGATAAACTTGCAGGTATTTGACCAGGCTCTCTATATATGTGTGTGTATTTTGATTTAGCATAATTAAACACAACTGCAAGAAAGATGATGATTTATATTTTCTTCTAAAATAACGTGCAGTTACGAAACGATGGTGACGGAAAATTACAGAAGGTCAGTGGTCGGTGCTTAATTTTGTGTATTGACCATTACGTCTTTAGCCTTAGAACTTCCAAGAAAGTCCGTCAAACATAGTTCGTGGAAAAAACTTAGTTACTGTTTCTAGTTAAAGATCAGCAACATCGTACAAAAATGTTATAAGCTCCTGTGACCGACTATGGTTATTTAGACGGTAAGTAAATAGTTGAAGGGTTCGCGCTGGAGCGCTTATCCTTCAACGATTTACTGACCTTCTAAATAACGATAGACGTTCACTAGGGAGCTTATAACTTATAATACACGGCAACATATACATACCGTCCTGAGGAGGATGATAGAATTGTACTGCTTGCTAAGAAGAGTTTGAAGATACCAAAAGGGTAATTAGAATCCGTAAAGCAAAGAAGGATAGACAACACAATGGCCACAAGAAAAAGGACAAACAACGATCTATAAAATATAGGCACAAAACTAAAGGTCAAGTAACATGAACCCCACTAAAACAATGAGTGAACTCATCTGATAAACCTATATTTATAGTTTGCTCAGATTATATTCTGTACCTCTTGGCAGGTTATTACACTTATCCTAAAATTATAGAAAGGAAGGACACGATTGATTGTTGATTTTTGTGATATCTGACAAACATTATCTTCAGTCAGCTCTTTAACAACTTTATCACAATGGATGTCGTTTAGGATTTTTCCTAAAAAAAATCTATATGCATAGTAAAATATATAGTTCTGCCCTTTAATTCATAACATTATTTATCATTTTAATATAATCTTTTTATAGAAGCAAGACATTTATATAATATCTAAATTTGAGCAGAAACGTTGGAGGAAGTGGGATTTCTGATTGCCAACGTATATATCTTGCTCCTATCCTATACGTTGGCAATCAGAAATCCCACTTCCTCCAACGTTTCTGCTCAAATTTAGATATTATATAATATCGTCCTCAATATACATTAAATATTTGATGCTGGACCTCAAGAATCCAACAACAATCAACATTGGATATTGATAGTAGGCATCAGTTCATGATAGGCACGTTTGTCCGGAGTAGTGGTGAATGTTACGTTTTATTTGCAAATTTTTCGAATTTATCTACATGTATAATGCAGGGAAATGTAAATATCCTTCTTGGTCATCGCTTTCTGCTGCTACACGTTAATCAATATATATCTATGGTACTTCATAGTTAGGTTACATATATCTAGTTATCCTTCCCCATCCAGCGCGGATAAGTCCCCCATCGTTATTTCCTTTTTCATATAGTTCGGTGAAAACACTTTGACGTTTTAATCTTTTAACTTTCTAATACGACATGGTGATTTTGCGTTTTAATTGTTCTGTCAATACTGAAAGAAGTGTTCTACATGTACTGCCAAGAGCAGAAAGAAATGTTAAAATAGTCCTACGAGATGAGAACAAAGTATTATTCTGCTATTGGATACAACATTTACATCTATCGTTATACTACATACTAATTTAGTAATGTATCATGACATACGTCAAACAATTGTGTACCGATTATGTCATAAAAAACAGATAATAGTGTTCGTTTTGCCCTTTTTAGACAGTTAGGTGATCATACCCAATCATTTGTATCTTGAACAACTGTCATCTTTAATGACTATGCTGTTCTATTATACATGATTCAACCGTGATATATAGATTACATTACTATAGATCAATGATTATATGCTCTTTTTTATTTATTTTTTTATTATATCTACATTACACCTGTGAACAATTTACCTCTGGGTGCCAGGAAACCTCAAAGGTTTACAAATATTTACAATGAACAATATAATTAAATAAATAAATACTAGTACAGTTGTAGTAAGAATACAATACCATAAGCAAATAAATCATATTTTATCTCTCATATTCAATTTATAAACATACATTTTTACACATTAAACAATGAAAGGAATTATTAATACAACTAAATTCATAATGTATCCAGTAATAGCTGTAATTTCCTAATATTATATAAGTTTCGAACTTCTGGGTTTTTAATCATCATTTGTATATTACTTCTGAGTTCATTTTTGAGATTTGTGATAACTATTGCTTCCCTGTAAGTGCTTTTATTATATTTTATATAATTTCTTGTTTTCCAAATTACCCATTTTAATATACAAATTACTAAATTCATTAAAAGTAGATCTTCAGTTATTTCTCCTTCATACACCTCAATGATCAAGTTTTCCTCAACAAGTACTATATTCTTTTCAAAAATGCTATTAAAAATGTGCTTTAATTCATCTAAGACATGTTTAATTTTATGACACCTGTAAAACAAATGCATAAGGGATTCTATTTCATTTTTACAAAAATGACATTGACCATTTGATTTTCCCATTTTTTGTAATCTATATTCTGAATAAACAATATTATGCAAACATTTCCATTGGAACTGGATGATGCTTTGCTTACATTTAATCTTGTTCAGTATATACCAAATTGATATCCAGTTAAATTTCTTTTCATAAAATGTATCACATTTTAATTGATAATTTGGCGTGATTGGTTTACGTATTTCTTTCTGGATATTCTTCAGTTTCAACTCTTTTGGAACAATGATTTTATTATTATGATTTCTAATATTCAAATTACTATCTATTTTTAAACCTAATGATTTTTTATCTTTTCGTTATCATCTGATTTTAATTTCTTAACAAACTTTTCTGGTATTGATTTTTTTAATTTTTGCCCATTCTGATATCCAGTTCCTTTTATCATCCAGTCTATTAAACATAGTCTGATTATCAATAAAGGTATTATTGTTTGTGTCCCATATATCGTTTATTTTAAATATAGTATTTCTCAAAAACGATTGAAAAAAAAAGTGGATTTCTATTAAATTTGATCTCAGTTACCAAATATGTTTTTATCTAAAATGTCATTTTTAGACTCCGTAGAACATGACCCCAAAAAATTGTTCCAAGCTTGTATAGCGTCTTGATAGTATTTTGGAATGGATGCAATATCTAAACCTTTCATATCGGAGCATTTACAAAGAAAAAAATCAACTCCAAATTTATTATCATATTCCTCCTGGTTAGTCACCTCTCTCTCCTTCTTTGTTGTGTTTTTATTGTGTTACATCCATCATCTTGTCATGTGCATGCAAATATTGATATTGAATGTTTGTATTTATCTCTGTACCATTGTAATGCATTGGTTTATGAGAATAAAGAATCTTGGAATCTATTTCTGTAACCAGTGTTTACCTATCGCATTCCATGAGTCCATCTCACTGTTGATTATTTTGTATATAAATTTTATCGGTTTACTTTTGACAAAATCGTCTATGTTAATCATTCCCTACCCCCCTTCATTAATATTTAAGCAACATACGTTTCTTTCTATTTGGTTTGATTTTTTGTCCCAAAAAATTTCCAAATCAAATCATTCACCTCGTTTTAATATTTCTCTGGTATCCCCCTCATTTCAGTTTCAAATCCCATTTGAGCTAACAGAAAATTTTTACCCAATCATTTGTATCTTGAACAACTGTCAGCTTTAATAACTATGCTGTTCTATTATACATGATTCAACCGTGATATATAGATTACATTACTATAGATCAATGATTATATGCTCTTAGTATACGTTGAGAAGACATTAATTGGTAAATATTTGAATGGATTTCTGAAAGAACATGTATGTGATACTACTGCATTTAATTTGATTTCGAATCCCACTCGGGATATACAACATTATGTAATAAAGTTTGTCAGTGACGTCCTCCGGTTTCCTCCACCAATAAAACTGACCGCCACGATATAACTGAAATATTGTTGAAAGTGCCGTTAAACCCAATAAACCTAACCTTAATTTGATTCTATATTGAAATTAGTCGCTAAGGGCAAGACAGGGGTTATAGAAATCACATATGGATCTAGTTTTGTCCAGCTACCTAGATGTACGCTTGTATGACGAAGAACCTACGTTTTTTGGCACATACAAGACGACTTACACCAGTAAGTGTTTGTTAGAAGTAGGCGATGGTGGCTCGTGGCAAGGTGGAAAATTCCCACGCTATCTATTATATTCCCTTTTTTCCCTGGTGTAATTAAAACTACTGTCCAGAGGCCAATCAATTATCCAAGTGCCAGGCTTTTTACCTACATCATTCATTTTTAGTCAGTTACTTTGTTCTTGTCATGGATATAGCTGAAATATTGCTTAATTGACGCCAACAATAATCAAACTAAGTCAGAACAGTTTGTAGGTACCAAAGGGGTAATCAGAAACCGTTAATTGAGGGATATATAATACAATGACCGAAAGGAAAAGGACAAACACTGATATACGAAACGCTACACAGAAAACTAAGCATGTAGCAACACAAATCCCACTAAGAATTCTGGAGTGAACTGAGGTGTTTCGGAAGGGTTTTTAGTGCCTGCTCCACTAATGTTGCTACAAAGCCGGTGAAAAGTCATGAATGAGGAAAGAACCGGCTTGTGATTAGGACAAACGGAACATATCCATGTCATCAATTTGGAATACTTTATTATGACAAACGGAACATATCTATGTCATCAATTTGGAATTCTTTATTATGACAAACGGAACATATCCATGTCATCAATTTGGAATACTTTATGATGACAAACGGAACATATCCATGTCATCAATTTGGAATACTTTATTATGACAAACGGAACATATCCATGTCCTCAATTTGGAATTCTTTATTATGACAGAAAAAAAAAAGGTTTATGTGGTAGTCAAAAAATCCAGTTACATGTATATCAACGAAATGAACAATCACCTCTCACCTCCAATGATTGAACACAACAAAACGCGCCTCTATATATGACGTTGGCAATACAGTTACTCGCTTTTTATGTATGTTTTTGTTTAGATTGGAGGGCAGTAAAATGCATTGATAAATGTTGACTGGGTACATGCATATCAATTTTTTATGTATTTATTTTCCCTGAGAAGCGCTATCCGGTTTTCATCATTTATATCATCGGTAAAAAAATAACGTTAGAGAAAACCAAAGGAGCAAACAAGTATGGACAATCCAGACATAGACAACATTGGACACAGGACACAAAACACAAAGACAAACAGACAAAAACACAACTCAGAAAACTAAAAAAGATGAGCAGTATAGACCCCAAAGAAATACAAGGGGTGAAGTCAGCTGTTAGCCAAGGGTAAGTAGTTCGTGTTTCTTATAAGACGCTGTTAACCAAGGGTAAGTAGTTCGTGTTTCTTATAAGACGCTGTTAGCCAAGGGTAAGTAGTTCGTGTTTCTTATCAGACGCTGTTAGCCAAGGGTAAGTAGTTCGTGTTTCTTATAAGACGCTGTTGGCCAAGGGTAAGTAGTTCGTGTTTCTTATAAGACGCTGTTAGCCAAGGGTAAGTAGTTCGTGTTTCTTATAAGACGATGTTAACCAAGGGAAAGTAGTTCGTGTTTCTTAAAAGACGCTGTTAGCCAAGGGTAAGTAGTTCGTGTTTCTTATAAGACGCTGTTAGCCAAGGGTAAGTAGTTCGTGTTTCTTTTAAGACGCTGTTAGCCAAGGGTAAGTAGTTCGTGTTTCTTATAAGACGCTGTTAGCCAAGGGTAAGTAGTTCGTGTTTCTTATAAGACGCTGTTAGCCAAGGGTAAGTAGTTCGTGTTTCTTATAAGACGCTGTTAGCCAAGGGTAAGTAGTTCGTGTTTCTTATAAGACGCTGTTAGCCAAGGGTAAGTAGTTCGTGTTTCTTATAAGACGCTGTTAATCAAGGGTAAACAGTTCGTGTTTCTTATAAGACGCTGTTAGCCAAGGATAAGTAGTTCGTGTTTCTTATAAGACGCTGTTTACCAAGGGTAAGCAGTTCGTGTTTCTTATAAGACGCTGTTGGCCAAGGGTAAGTAGTTCGTGTTTCTTATAAGACGCTGTTAGACAAGGGTAAGTAGTTCGTGTTTCTTATAAGACGCTGTTAGCCAAGGGTAAGTAGTTCGTGTTTCTTATAAGACGCTGTTAGCCAAGGGTAAGTAGTTCGTGTTTCTTATAAGACCCTGTTAACCAAGGGTAAGTAGTCCGTGTTTCTTATAAGACGCTGTTAGCCAAGGGTAAGTAGTTCGTGTTTCTTATAAGACGCTGTTAGCCAAGGGTAAGTAGTTCGTGTTTCTTATAAGACGCTGTTAACCAAGGGTAAGTAGTTCGTGTTTCTTATAAGACGCTGTTAGCCAAGGGTAAGAGTTCGTGTTTCTTATAAGACGCTGTTAACCAAGGGTAAGTAGTTCGTGTTTCTTATAAGACGCTGTTAGTCAAGGGTAAGTAGTTCGTGTTTCTTATAAGACGCTGTTAGCCAAGTGTAAGTAGTTCGTGTTTCTTATAAGACGCTGTTAACTAAGGGTAAGTAGTTCGTGTTTCTTATAAGACGCTGTTAACCAAGGGTAAGTAGTTCGTGTTTCTTATAAGACGCTGTTAGCCAAGGGTAAGTAGTTCGTGTTTCTTATAAGACGCAGTTATCCAAGGGTAAGTAGTTCGTGTTTCTTATAAGACGCTGTTAGCCAAGGGTAAGTAGTTCGTGTTTCTTATTAGACGCTGTTAACCAAGGGTAAGTAGTTCGTGTTTCTTATAAGACGCTGTTGGCCAAGGGTAAGTGGTTCGTGTTTCTTATTAGACGCTGTTAGCCAAGTGTAAGTAGTTCGTGTTTCTTAATAGACGCTGTTGGCCAAGGGTAAGTAGTTCGTGTTTCTTAATAGACGCTGTTAGCCAAGGGTAAGTAGTTCGTGTTTCTTAATAGACGCTGTTAACCAAGGGTAAGTAGTTCGTGTTTCTTAATAGACGCTGTTAACCAAGGGTAAGTAGTTCGTGTTTCTTATAAGACGCTGTTACCCAAGGGTAAGTAGTTCGTGTTTCTTATTAGACGCTGTTAACCAAGGGTACGTAGTTCGTGTTTCTTATAAGACGCTGTTAGCCAAGGGTAAGTAGTTCGTGTTTCTTATAAGACGCTGTTTACCAAGGGTAAGCAGTTCGTGTTTCTTATAAGACGCTGTTGGCCAAGGGTAAGTAGTTCGTGTTTCTTATAAGACGCTTTTAGCCAAGGGTAAGTAGTTCGTGTTTCTTATAAGACGCTGTTAGCCAAGGGTAAGTAGTTCGTGTTTCTTATAAGACCGTGTTAACCAAGGGTAAGTAGTCCGTGTTTCTTATAAGACGCTGTTAGCCAAGGGTAAGTAGTTCGTGTTTCTTATAAGACGCTGTTAGCCAAGGGTAAGTAGTTCGTGTTTCTTATAAGACGCTGTTAACCAAGGGTAAGTAGTTCGTGTTTCTTATAAGACGCTGTTAACCAAGGGCAAGTAGTTCGTGTTTCTTATAAGACACTGTTAACCAAGGGTAAGTAGTTCGTGTTTCTTATAAGACGCTGTTAGCCAAGGGTAAGTAGTTCGTGTTTCTTATAAGACGCTGTTAGCCAAGTGTAAGTAGTTCGTGTTTCTTATAAGACGCTGTTAGCCAAGGGTAAGTAGTTCGTGTTTCTTATAAGACGCTGTTAGCCAAGGGTAAGTAGTTCGTGTTTCTTATCAGACGCTGTTATCCAAGGGTAAGTAGTTCGTGTTTCTTATAAGACGCTTTTAGCCAAGGGTAAGTAGTTCGTGTTTCTTATTAGACGCTGTTAACCAAGGGTAAGTAGTTCGTGTTTCTTATAAGACGCTGTTAACCAAGGGTAAGTAGTTCGTGTTTCTTATTAGACGCTGTTAGCCAAGGGTAAGTAGTTCGTGTTTCTTATAAGACGCTGTTAGCCAAGGGTAAGTAGTTCGTGTTTCTTATAAGACGCTGTTAACCAAGGGTACGTAGTTCGTGTTTCTTATAAGACGCTGTTAACCAAGGGTAAGTAGTTCGTGTTTCTTAATAGACGCTGTTAGCCAAGGGTAAGTAGTTCGTGTTTCTTAATAGACGCTGTTAGCCAAGGGTAAGTAGTTCGTGTTTCTTAATAGACGCTGTTAACCAAGGGTAAGTAGTTCGTGTTTCTTAATAGACGCTGTTAACCAAGGGTAAGTAGTTCGTGTTTCTTATAAGACGCTGTTACCCAAGGGTAAGTAGTTCGTGTTTCTTATTAGACGCTGTTAACCAAGGGTACGTAGTTCGTGTTTCTTATAAGACGCTGTTAGCCAAGGGTAAGTAGTTCGTGTTTCTTATAAGACGCTGTTAGCCCAGGGTAAGTAGTTCGTGTTTCTTATAAGACGCTGTTAGGCAAGGGTAAGTAGTTCGTATTTCTTATAAGACGCTGTTAGCCAAGGGTAAGTAGTTCGTGTTTCTTATAAGACGCTGTTAGCCAAGGGTAAGTAGTTCGTGTTTCTTATAAGACGCTGTTAACCAAGGGTAAGTAGTTCGTGTTTCTTATAAGACGCTGTTGGCCAAGGGTAAGTAGTTCGTGTTTCTTATAAGACGCTGTTAGCCAAGGGTAATTAGTTCGTGTTTCTTATAAGACGCTGTTAACCAAGGGTAAGTAGTTCGTGTTTCTTATCAGACGCTGTTAACCAAGGGTAAGTAGTTCGTGTTTCCTATAAGACGCTGTTACCCAAGGGTAAGTAGTTCGTGTTTCTTATAAGACGCTGTTAGCCAAGGGTAAGTAGTTCGTGTTTCTTATAAGACGCTGTTAACCAAGGGTAAGTAGTTCGTGTTTCTTATAAGACGCTGTTAACCAAGGGTGAGTAGTTCGTGTTTCTTATAAGACGCTGTTAACCAAGGGTAAGTAATTCGTGTTTCTTATAAGATGCTGTTAACCAAGGGTAAGTAGTTCGTGTTTCTTATAAGACGCTGTTAGCCAAGGGTAAGTAGATCGTATTTCTTATAAGACGCTGTTAGCCAAGGGTAAGTAGTTCGTGTTTCTTATTAGACGGTGTTAGCCAAAGGTAAGTAGTTCGTGTTTCTTATAAGACGCTGTTAGCCAAGGGTAAGTAGTTCGTGTTTCTTAGAAGACGCTGTTAGCCAAGGGTAAGTAGTTCGTGTTTCTTATAAGACGCTGTTAGCCAAGGGTAAGTAGTTCGTGTTTCTTATAAGACGCTGTTAGCCAAGGGTAAGTAGTTCGTGTTTCTTATAAGACGCTGTTAACCAAGGGTACGTAGTTCGTGTTTCTTATAAGACGCTGTTAGCCAAGGGTAAGTAGTTCGTGTTTCTTATAAGACGCTGTTAACCAAGGGTAAGTAGTTCGTGTTTCTTATTAGACGCTGTTAACCAAGGGTAGGTAGTTCGTGTTTCTTATAAAAGCTGTTAGCCAAGGGTAAGTAGTTCGTGTTTCTTATAAGACGCTGTTAACCAAGGGTAAGTTGTTCGTGTTTCTTATTGGACGCTGTTAACCAAAGGTAAGTAGTTCGTGTTTCTTTTCTTATAAGACGCTGTTAGCCAAGGGTAAGCAGTTCGTGTTTCTTATAAGACGCTGTTAACCAAGGGTAAGTAATTCGTGTTTCTTATAAGACGCTGTTAACCAAGGGTAAGTAGTTCGTGTTTCTTATAAGACGCTGTTAGCCAAGGGTAAGTAGTTCGTGTTTCTTATAAGACGCTGTTAGCCAAGGGTAAGTAGTTCGTGTTTCTTATAAGACGCTATTAGCCAAGGGTAAGTAGTTCGTGTTTCTTATAAGACGCTGTTAGCCAAGGGTAAGTAGTTCGTGTTTCTTATAAGACGTTGTTAGCCAAGGGTAAGTAGTTCGTGTTTCTTATAAGACGCTGTTAGTCAAAGGTAAGTAGTTCGTGTTTCTTATAAGACGCTGTTAACCAAGGTTAAGTAGTTCGTGTTTCTTATAAGACGCTGTTAGCCAAGGGTAAGTAGTTCGTGTTTCTTATAAGACGCTGTTAACCAAGGGTAAGTAGTTCGTGTTTCTTATTAGACGCTGTTAGCCAAGGGTAAGTAGTTCGTGTTTCTTATAAGACGCTGTTAGCCAAGGGTAAGTAGTTCGTGTTTCTTATAAGACGCTGTTGGCCAAGGGTAAGTAGTTCGTGTTTCTTATAAGACGCTGTTAGCCAAGGGTAATTAGTTCGTGTTTCTTATAAGACGCTGTTAACCAAGGGTAAGTAGTTCGTGTTTCTTATCAGACGCTGTTATCCAAGGGTAAGTAGTTCGTGTTTCCTATAAGACGCTGTTACCCAAGGGTAAGTAGTTCGTGTTTCTTATACGACGCTGTTAGCCAAGGGTAAGTAGTTCGTGTTTCTTATAAGACGCTGTTAACCAAGGGTAAGTAGTTCGTGTTTCTTATAAGACGCTGTTAACCAAGGGTAAGTAGTTCGTGTTTCTTAGAAGACGCTGTTAGCCAAGGGTAGGTAGTTCGTGTTTCTTTTAAGACGCTGTTAGCCAAGGGTAAGTAGTTCGTGTTTCTTATAAGACGCTGTTAGCCAAGGGTAAGTAGTTCGTGTTTCTTATAAGACGCTGTTAGCCAAGGGTAAGTAGTTCGTGTTTCTTATAAGACGCTGTTAACCAAGGGTACGTAGTTCGTGTTTTTTGTAAGACGCTGTTAGCCAAGGGTAAGTAGTTCGTGTTTCTTATAAGACGCTGTTAACCAAGGGTTAGTAGTTCGTGTTTCTTATTAGACGCTGTTAACCAAGGGTAGGTAGTTCGTGTTTCTTATAAGACGCTGTTAGCCAAGGGTAAGTAGTTCGTGTTTCTTATAAGACGCCGTTAACCAAGGGTAAGTAGTTCGTGTTTCTTATAAGACGCTGTTAACCAAGGGTAAGTAGTTCGTGTTTCTTATAAGACGCTGTTAACCAAGGTAAGTAGTTTGTGTTTCTTATAAGACGCTGTTAGCCAAGGGTAATTAGTTCGTGTTTCTTATTAGACGCTGTTAACCAAGGGTAAGTAGTTCGTGTTTCTTATCAGACGCTGTTAACCAAGGGTAAGTAGTTCGTGTTTCCTATAAGACGCTGTTACCCAAGGGTAAGTAGTTCGTGTTTCTTATAAGACGCTGTTAGCCAAGGGTAAGTAGTTCGTGTTTCTTATAAGACGCTGTTAACCAAGTGTAAGTAGTTCGTGTTTCTTATAAGACGCTGTTAGCCAAGGGTAAGTAGTTCGTGTTTCTTATAAGATGCTGTTAACCAAGAGTAAGTAGTTCGTGTTTCTTATAAGACGCTGTTAGCCAAGGGTAAGTAGTTCGTGTTTCTTATTAGACGGTGTTAGCCAAGGGTAAGTAGTTCGTGTTTCTTATTAGACGCTGTTAGCCAAGGGTAAGTAGTTCGTGTTTCTTATAAGACGCTGTTAGCCAAGGGTAAGTAGTTCGTGTTTCTTATAAGACGCTGTTAGCCAAGGGTAAGTAGTTCGTGTTTCTTATAAGACGCTGTTAGCCAAGGGTAAGTAGTTCGTGTTTCTTATAAGACGCTGTTAACCAAGGGTACGTAGTTCGTGTTTCTTATAAGACGCTGTTAGCCAAGGGTAAGTAGTTCGTGTTTCTTATAAGACGCTGTTAACCAAGGGTAAGTAGTTCGTGTTTCTTATTAGACGCTGTTAACCAAGGGTAGGTAGTTCGTGTTTCTTATAAGACGCTGTTAGCCAAAGGTAAGTAGTTCGTGTTTCTTATAAGACGCTGTTAACCAAGGGTAAGTAGTTCGTGTTTCTTATAAGACGCTGTTAACCAAGGGTAAGTAGTTCGTGTTTCTTATAAGACGCTGTTAACCAAGGGTAAGTAGTTCGTGTTTCTTATAAGACGCTGATAACCAAGGGTAAGTAGTTCGTGTTTCTTATAAGACGCTGTTAACCAAGGGTAAGTAGTTCGTGTTTCTTATCAGACGCTGTTAACCAAGGGTAAGTAGTTCGTGTTTCTTATAAGACGCTGTTAGCCAAGGGTAAGTAGTTCGTGTTTCTTATAAGACGCTGTTAACCAAGGGTAAGTAGTTCGTGTTTCTTATAAGACGCTGTTAGCCAAGGGTAAGTAGTTCGTGTTTCTTATCAGACGCTGTTAGCCAAGGGTAAGTAGTTCGTGTTTCTTATAAGACGCTGTTACCCAAGGGTAAGTAGTTCGTGTTTCTTATAAGACGCTGTTAGCCAAGGGTAAGTAGTTCGTGTTTCTTATAAGACGCTGTTAGCCAAGGATAAATAGTTCGTGTTTCTTATAAGACGCTGTTAGCCAAGGGTAAGTAGTTCGTGTTTCTTATAAGACGCTGTTAGCCAAGGGTAAGTACTTCGTGTTTCTTATCAGACGCTGTTAACCAAGGGTAAGTAGTTCGTGTTTCTTATAAGACGCTGTTAGCCAAGGGTAAGTAGTTCGTGTTTCTTATAAGAAGCTGTTAACCAAGGGTAAGTAGTTCGTGTTTCTTATAAGACGCTGTTAGCCAAGAGTAAGTAGTTCGTGTTTCTTATAAGACGCTGTTACCCAAGGGTAAGTAGTTCGTGTTTCTTATAAGACGCTGTTAACCAAGGGTAAGTAGTTCGTGTTTCTTATAAGACGCTGTTGGCCAAGGGTAAGTAGTTCGTGTTTCTTATAAGACGCTGTTAGCCAAGGGTAATTAGTTCGTGTTTCTTATAAGACGCTGTTAACCAAGGGTAAGTAGTTCGTGTTTCTTATCAGACGCTGTTAACCAAGGGTAAGTAGTTCGTGTTTCCTATAAGACGCTGTTACCCAAGGGTAAGTAGTTCGTGTTTCTTATAAGACGCTGTTAGCCAAGGGTAAGTAGTTCGTGTTTCTTATAAGACGCTGTTAGCCAAGGGTAAGTAGTTCGTGTTTCTTATCAGACGCTGTTAACCAAGGGTAAGTAGTTCGTGTTTCCTATAAGACGCTGTTACCCAAGGGTAAGTAGTTCGTGTTTCTTATACGACGCTGTTAGCCAAGGGTAAGTAGTTCGTGTTTCTTATAAGACGCTGTTAACCAAGGGTAAGTAGTTCGTGTTTCTTATAAGACGCTGTTAACCAAGGGTAAGTAGTTCGTGTTTCTTATAAGACGCTGTTAACCAAGGGTAAGTAATTCGTGTTTCTTATAAGATGCTGTTAACCAAGGGTAAGTAGTTCGTGTTTCTTATAAGACGCTGTTAGCCAAGGGTAAGTAGTTCGTGTTTCTTATTAGACGCTGTTAACCAAGGGTAGGTAGTTCGTGTTTCTTATAAGACGCTGTTAGCCAAGGGTAAGTAGTTCGTGTTTCTTATAAGACGCCGTTAGACAAGGGTAAGTAGTTCGTGTTTCTTATAAGACGCTGTTAACCAAGGGTAAGTAGTTCGTGTTTCTTATAAGACGCTGTTAACCAAGGTAAGTAGTTTGTGTTTCTTATAAGACGCTGTTAGCCAAGGGTAATTAGTTCGTGTTTCTTATAAGACGCTGTTAACCAAGGGTAAGTAGTTCGTGTTTCTTATCAGACGCTGTTACCCAAGGGTAAGTAGTTCGTGTTTCCTATAAGACGCTGTTAACCAAGGGTAAGTAGTTCGTGTTTCTTATAAGACGCTGTTAGCCAAGGGTAAGTAGTTCGTGTTTCTTATAAGACGCTGTTAACCAAGGGTAAGTAGTTCGTGTTTCTTATAAGACGCTGTTAACCAAGGGTAAGTAGTTCGTGTTTCTTATAAGACGCTGTTAGCCAAGGGTAAGTAATTCGTGTTTCTTATAAGATGCTGTTAACCAAGTGTAAGTAGTTCGTGTTTCTTATAAGACGCTGTTAGCCAAGGGTAAGTAGATCGTATTTCTTATAAGACGCTGTTAGCCAAGGGTAAGTAGTTCGTGTTTCTTATTAGACGGTGTTAGCCAAGGGTAAGTAGTTCGTGTTTCTTATAAGACGCTGTTAGCCAAGGGTAAGTAGTTCGTGTTTCTTAGAAGACGCTGTTAGCCAAGGGTAAGTAGTTCGTGTTTCTTTTAAGACGCTGTTAGCCAAGGGTAAGTAGTTCGTGTTTCTTATAAGACGCTGTTAGCCAAGGGTAAGTAGTTCGTGTTTCTTATAAGACGCTGTTAGCCAAGGGTAAGTAGTTCGTGTTTCTTATAAAACGCTGTTAACCAAGGGTACGTAGTTCGTGTTTCTTGTAAGACGCTGTTAGCCAAGGGTAAGTAGTTCGTGTTTCTTATAAGACGCTGTTAACCAAGGGTTAGTAGTTCGTGTTTCTTATTAGACGCTGTTAACCAAGGGTAGGTAGTTCGTGTTTCTTATAAGACGCTGTTAGCCAAGGGTAAGTAGTTCGTGTTTCTTATAAGACGCCGTTAACCAAGGGTAAGTAGTTCGTGTTTCTTATAAGACGCTGTTAACCAAGGGTAAGTAGTTCGTGTTTCTTATAAGACGCTGTTAACCAAGGTAAGTAGTTTGTGTTTCTTATAAGACGCTGTTAGCCAAGGGTAATTAGTTCGTGTTTCTTATTAGACGCTGTTAACCAAGGGTAAGTAGTTCGTGTTTCTTATCAGACGCTGTTAACCAAGGGTAAGTAGTTCGTGTTTCCTATAAGACGCTGTTACCCAAGGGTAAGTAGTTCGTGTTTCTTATAAGACGCTGTTAGCCAAGGGTAAGTAGTTCGTGTTTCTTATAAGACGCTGTTAACCAAGTGTAAGTAGTTCGTGTTTCTTATAAGACGCTGTTAGCCAAGGGTAAGTAGTTCGTGTTTCTTATAAGATGCTGTTAACCAAGAGTAAGTAGTTCGTGTTTCTTATAAGACGATGTTAGCCAAGGGTAAGTAGTTCGTGTTTCTTATAAGACGCTGTTAGCCAAGGGTAAGTAGTTCGTGTTTCTTATAAGACGCTGTTAACCAAGAGTACGTAGTTCGTGTTTCTTATAAGACGCTGTTAGCCAAGGGTAAGTAGTTCGTGTTTCTTATAAGACGCTGTTAACCAAGGGTAAGTAGTTCGTGTTTCTTATTAGACGCTGTTAACCAAGGGTAGGTAGTTCGTGTTTCTTATAAGACGCTGTTAGCCAAGGGTAAGTAGTTCGTGTTTCTTGTAAGACGCTGTTAACCAAGGGTAAGTAGTTCGTGTTTCTTATAAGACGCTGTTAACCAAGGGTAAGTAGTTCGTGTTTCTTATAAGACGCTGTTAACCAAGGGTAAGTAGTTCGTGTTTCTTATAAGACGCTGATAACCAAGGGTAAGTAGTTCGTGTTTCTTATAAGACGTTGTTAACCAAGGGTAAGTAGTTCGTGTTTCTTATAAGACGCTGTTAACCAAGGGTAAGTAGTTCGTGTTTCTTATAAGACGCTGTTAGCCAAGGGTAAGTAGTTCGTGTTTCTTATCAGACGCTGTTAGCCAAGGGTAAGTAGTTCGTGTTTCTTATAAGACGCTGTTACCCAAGGGTAAGTAGTTCGTGTTTCTTATAAGACGCTGTTAGCCAAGGGTAAGTAGTTCGTGTTTCTTATAAGACGCTGTTAGCCAAGGGTAAGTACTTCGTGTTTCTTATCAGACGCTGTTAACCAAGGGTAAGTAGTTCGTGTTTCTTATAAGACGCTGTTAGCCAAGGGTAAGTAGTTCGTGTTTCTTATAAGACGCTGTTAACCAAGGGTAAGTAGTTCGTGTTTCTTATAAGACGCTGTTAGCCAAGGGTAAGTAGTTCGTGGTTCTTATAAGACGCTGTTACCCAAGGGTAAGTAGTTCGTGTTTCTTATAAGACGCTGTTAGCCAAGGGTAAGTAGTTCGTGTTTCTTATAAGACGCTGTTACCCAAGGGTAAGTAGTTCGTGTTTCTTATAAGACGCTGTTATCCAAGGGTAAGTAGTTCGTGTTTCTTATAAGACGCTGTTAGCCAAGGGTAAGTAGTTCGTGTTTCTTATAAGACGCTGTTAGCCAAGGGTAGGTTGTTCGTGTTTCTTATAAGACGCTGTTAGCCAAGGGTAAGTAGTTCGTGTTTCTTATAAGACGCTGTTAGCCAAGGGTAAGTAGTTCGTGTTTCTTATAAGACGCTGTTAGCCAAGGGTAAGTAGTTCGTGTTTCTTATAAGACGTTGTTAGCCAAGGGTAAGTAGTTCGTGTTTCTTATAAGACGCTGTTAGTCAAAGGTAAGTATTTCGTGTTTCTTATAAGACGCTGTTAACCAAGGTTAAGTAGTTCGTGTTTCTTATAAGACGCTGTTAGCCAAGGGTAAGTAGTTCGTGTTTCTTATCAGACGCTGTTAGCCAAGGGTAAGTAGTTCGTGTTTCTTATAAGACGCTGTTAGCCAAGGGTAAGTAGTTCGTGTTTCTTATAAGACGCTGTTAACCAAGGGTAAGTAGTTCGTGTTTCTTATAAGACGCTGTTGGCCAAGGGTAAGTAGTTCGTGTTTCTTATAAGACGCTGTTAGCCAAGGGTAATTAGTTCGTGTTTCTTATAAGACGCTGTTAACCAAGGGTAAGTAGTTCGTGTTTCTTATCAGACGCTGTTAACCAAGGGTAAGTAGTTCGTGTTTCCTATAAGACGCTGTTACTCAAGGGTAGGTAGTTCGTGTTTCTTATAAGACGCTGTTAACCAAGGGTAAGTAGTTCGTGTTTCTTATAAGACGCTGTTAGCCAAGGGTAAGTAGATCGTATTTCTTATAAGACGCTGTTAGCCAAGGGTAAGTAGTTCGTGTTTCTTATTAGACGGTGTTAGCCAAGGGTAAGTAGTTCGTGTTTCTTATAAGACACTGTTAGCCAAGGGTAAGTAGTTCGTGTTTCTTAGAAGACGCTGTTAGCCAAGGGTAAGTAGTTCGTGTTTCTTATAAGACGCTGTTAGCCAAGGGTAAGTAGTTCGTGTTTCTTATAAGACGCTGTTAGCCAAGGGTAAGTAGTTCGTGTTTCTTATAAGACGCTGTTAGCCAAGGGTAAGTAGTTCGTGTTTCTTATAAGACGCTGTTAACCAAGGGTACGTATTTCGTGTTTCTTATAAGACGCTGTTAGCCAAGGGTAAGTAGTTCGTGTTTCTTATAAGACGCTGTTAACCAAGGGTTAGTAGTTCGTGTTTCTTATTAGACGCTGTTAACCAAGGGTAGGTAGTTCGTGTTTCTTATAAGACGCTGTTAGCCAAGGGTAAGTAGTTCGTGTTTCTTATAAGACGCCGTTAACCAAGGGTAAGTAGTTCGTGTTTCTTATAAGACGCTGTTAACCAAGGGTAAGTAGTTCGTGTTTCTTATCAGACGCTGTTAACCAAGGGTAAGTAGTTCGTGTTTCCTATAAGACGCTGTTACCCAAGGGTAAGTAGTTCGTGTTTCTTATAAGACGCTGTTAGCCAAGGGTAAGTAGTTCGTGTTTCTTATAAGACGCTGTTAACCAAGGGTAAGTAGTTCGTGTTTCTTATAAGACGCTGTTAGCCAAGGGTAAGTAGTTCGTGTTTCTTATAAGATGCTGTTAACCAAGAGTAAGTAGTTCGTGTTTCTTATAAGACGCTGTTAGCCAAGGGTAAGTAGATCGTATTTCTTATAAGACGCTGTTAGCCAAGGGTAAGTAGTTCGTGTTTCTTATTAGACGGTGTTAGCCAAGGGTAAGTAGTTCGTGTTTCTTATAAGACGCTGTTAGCCAAGGGTAAGTAGTTCGTGTTTCTTATTAGACGCTGTTAACCAAGGGTAAGTAGTTCGTGTTTCTTATAAGACGCTGTTAACCAAGGGTAAGTAGTTCGTGTTTCTTATAAGACGTTGTTAGCCAAGGGTAAGTAGTTCGTGT